>CM035152.1:56373102-56973102 GCA_020205615.1 Panax quinquefolius
TGAAACTATGGATACTCCTACTATATTCCCGCACATCAAGTAGTTGATGGTGAGGAAAGTAAGACCGATAGATATCGGATATCTAAGGAGCTCTTCCGATCTAGAATGGCCAATGGCACTATAGTATGCATAAAAAAGTTCTTAACATAATCAATTTGATTGATCAATTAGGACAACTGGTTTTGTCATGGATGGAGAGTTGAGCCAAGATTTGATCTTGCACTCACTCCTGGACTCCTTTCACAATTGTTGTGAATTTTCATATGAACAAGCTAAATATCACCTCCAACATTTTCTTAACATGTTGAAAAATGTTGAGAGTCACTTTCCAACCAAGAAAGACCAAGTCTTACCGGTAGGGCCAAAGGATCTTCCGAAAAGAAGAAAGATTCAAAGAAGGTAAATAGAAAGGCAAAATAAAGGATAACAAGAACAAAAGCGATATGGATAGCAAAGGAGTTTGCTTCCACCGCAATAAGCCTGGACAATTGGAAAGAAATCATGAGAAGCGTCTTGCAGAGGCTAACCAAAGAAGCTTAGTGAAGTTTCTATTATAATACGCTTTTGTTCATGATTGAAATAAATTTTTCTTTAAGTCAAGGTTCTACTTGGGTATTGGATACCGACTTTGGTTATCATAAATATAGATTTATGAAGGGACCAAATGAGTAGAAAGCTAAACAAATATAAGTAATCCTATGTGTGGAAAATGAAGCAAAGGTTCTTTGATTAGCCATAGAAACTTATAGTTTAGCAATGCCTATGGGAAAATCTATTAAGTCAATAAGTTGTTATTGTATTTCAGGTTCTTGTAAGAAATATTATTTCCATTTTATTGTTGGACAATGAAATCTTTGGTATTATAATTAAGAACAATTGTTGTTCTATTTATAATAATAATGTTTTGTATAGAATCGAATATTACTTAATAAATTTTGTATACTTGACTTACATGAAAATAATTTTGCATATTGAACAAATTAGTATAAGAAAGGAGATGATCATTCAAAGAGTTGAATGTGTGTATTTGTTTGAATACAAGTGTGAATTATTTGAAAGGTTCAAAGAATTCAGAAGTAAAACAAATTGGCAAAGTATTAAGATTCATTGATTAGATCAAGGAATAAATATTTGTGCAATAAGTTTTTAGATCATCTCAAATGGTTTCTCACAATGGACGCCTCCAGATACGCAATAATTGATTGATGTATCTGAAAGGAAAAATCATACCTTGTTGGACATGGTACGGTCCATAATGATTTTACCGACATTCCAAAGATCCTTCAGGATCATGTCCTAGAAATGGTCGCATATCTACGAAAAGGTAACCTCAAAATCCTCGCCCAAGACTCCATAAAAAGTTATGGACGGGAGGATTCCTAATCTTAAGTATGTTAAGATAAGGGGTTGTCCAACTTATGTGAAAAAGGTTTCAAAAGGATAAGCTTGGGACAAGATTTGACAAGTGTCGATTTGTGGGACATCCTAAAGTAAGTTTAGGTATATGTTCTATAATCACCTTAGCAAAAAGGTGTTTGTTGCGAAACACGCTACCTTCTAAGATAAAGGCGTTTATCATTGAAGGGCTAGTGGGAGGATAATAGATCTTGAAAAGTTCAAGAACCACAAAACACTATAAGTCAAATAAGAGGAACTCAGATATGAATTTATTGCACCACAAACCAGAATCGTAAGTCCTCGGAATAGTACCAAGATACCTAGGAGGTATGGATTCATCATGGATGATGATGATGAGGTACGATCATCATAGAAGATGATGATCCGAGAGTTACATACGATGAGGTAAGAGTTCTAGTGTGTATAAAAGGGTCATGGGAGCGCCAAGTGACATTCCTAATATTATATGTTGATATACTACGGAAAGGAATGACATACCAATGCTACAATCAAGAAAAGATAAAGTTGTCTAAACATTCCTCCATGAATGATTTGGGAAGAGTATCTTAATTGGGGATAAAAATCTATATAGATAGATTTAAGAGGATGCTCGACTTAACCCAAGGAACGATATTCATTTGATGCTAAAGTCGTTTAGCATGACAAACTCAAGAGATGTCTCATGTCGATGAGCTATGGAGTGTATCTCTTTAATAGTCCCCACAGACTCCAAAAGAGAGATCACATGAGTAACTATCATGTATGCAATGAAATATCTGAGACCCGATGTTGATCATATATTCTCGGAGAAGTTCAACGTGAGTCGGTGAAAACATCTTAAAGTTCTTAACCCAAGTACTAAGGATGTGATCATATTCATGGTGGGTCTAAATTAAAACTAGAGGGCTTAATGACTCAAGTTTTTCGAACGAGACCAAAGATGACGAAAAAATCCACTTTAAGGTAAAGCGTTATCTTGAAACAATTAGTGCGTTGAATTGGAAAGGTTCCAAACAAAGAAAGAGTTGTTGGTTTAGCGATAAAGACAAAGTATATAGCTATAAATGAAGCTGCAAGTTGATTGTTTGGATTAAAAGTTCATTACAGAACTAGGAATAGTTCCTAAGTCTCATCTTGGATCTAAACATGTGTTGTGGCACTTTCATTTGATTATAAGAATCATTGAAAGATGAGAAATCACTATAGAGATGGTGGACTCTCAAGAACAACATTACATATCCATTAACTAAAGTTTATCCAACAGCAGGATAATCGTCACTTTGAGAAGAAGAGTATAAGATATAATGGCGATTGACTTTAGTGCAAGTGGGAGATTGAAAGTAGTATGCACACAAGCCAATCATGTTTGATGATAAAGCATATACTTTGTAACAATCTTATTTATTTATTAATAAAAAGTATTAATTTATTAAAGGCTTTTAATTATCTGCATGATCTTTCATTTTATAATATGTGATAAACCCATAGTTTTAAGCAATGCTTTTAGAATAATGATGATGATCATTCTAATGAGATCTAAATTCTTAGAAAGCTTAAAACTAAAATAGTTCCCAATCATTGGATTACTAAATTGGGGATTAGTGAATCCGGATAGATTGGGTACATCGTTGCTTGCTCATTGGATGAGGATGATTGATCTCATCATCATTTGTGTGGAGACACTAAAGCAAGTATGTAGGTGCTTATTAGAGAATAAGTTCACTTTGACGTGGCTCGCTAAGGAATACCTAATGGAGTTTTATTTGCATCATCAATAGGAATTCTCGAAGTGATAGTAGTACAAGTGATCCTTGGACTTGAGATCATCATAATATCTTGTGTATGATGAGTTATACTTTGACTTATTCCTTAAGACCCTTAAGGTATATCAAAGGGTATGCTTGGGTATAATAAGTTGTACATGGAGATAATGTATGATCAATAAAGAATCTACCACTTCTAATAAAAGAAGAGAAATGTCCTATGTGATTCGATAAATGACAACCCAAAGTGAGTCGTTGGCGGCGCGTAATGAAATTAGAAAGGAGTTTCTAATTTGCATTATTTGAGTTGTGCATTTAAGAGTCGAAATACATATAATTAAATAAAATAAGACTTGACAATAATTCCATGTCTTATATTTAATTGGGACATTGTATGGTGGAAGGATTGAATTGTGCAGGTAACTATTTACTCAAAGGTTCTTTTATGATTAATGTTGAAATCTATATTATCCGGAAAGTCGCTTGATCGCTAGGGAAGGCTTATCCCTATTGTAGAATAAATATTATTTAAATAAATTAATTGTTTAATTTATTTATTTAAATAAGATTAGAATTGTTCTAATTGATTTATTCACAACCGGTTTTTAATATAGAGAACCTAAAGGGTCACACCATAAAAGGAAGAATAATTATTTAAGAAGTTAATGGCATAATCGTAATAATATGTTATGTATATTTAATTTAATCTATGGTGATAGAATAAATTAAATAGCTTAATATTTATTATTTAATATTTTAGAAATATTAAATATAAATTAATAAGAGGAGTCTTATTAATATTATTACAATTATTATTATTTTAATTTCTAAAAGAGTTTAGGAATTAATTTAATATAAGTACTCTCATTTATTCCTAATTGGATTAGGAAGTTAAATTAATTAAAAGAGTTTAATTAATTATCCCTAATAAGATTAGGGAGCTTAATTAATTAAAAGAATTTAATTAATTAAATAAAACTCAATTCCTTAATTGTTAAGATGGGTTGCCCACATCTATAAATAAGAGGAGTCTTATTATGGGTGGGTATGGGTTTGTTGATTTTTCAACATACGTAATAATTCCAATTGTTGGGAGAGTACACCCTTTTTCTATAGAGATAGAAAAACTAGGGTTTAGCCAACCACCCTTTTCTTGAATCATTATTATTCCTTGGTGGATCACCTCTAGAGGCCAAACATATGGGTGGCTAACGTTGATCAAAGGAAGGAACAAAACCCCGGTGGATTCAAGATTGAACGCGAAAGGATTTGGAGGTGAACTTGTACCTGAGGAAGCTCGATCTTCAAGGGTATGATTTTATTCTTTATCTTTTCGTTTAATTAATAATTGTGCATAAAGGATGATCCGGGTATATGGTTTGTAAATTTTTTAAACTCTGATTTTTCCACGCTTCCGCACTTTTTTGCAATTTGATTGCATTATGAATATTACAAACCTAACAATTAAAACCTCGAGAAAAGGTTGAACGAGAGATTAAGAGACGAGCAACGTAAACGCTGAATACGTAAACGATTCTCATGAATCGTTTTCACGTTGGACGAACGTTCTAATTATACAATGGTTGTATGACGTAGACGTTGGCAAAGGTAGTAAGTAAGATATGAATTATTGAGAAAGCCGTAATGAACGGTGGTGAAGACTAATGACTAGACCTAGGAACGGTGAAGAACTGAATTAAAGACAAGTACGCATAACGTAAAGAAGCCGAGTTAATATGTATAACTTGGATGACGTTCTGAGTCGAATGAACTGGATGTTGTACGATACGAATAAGGTAACGTAAAATGTTTCGTATGTCATGAAGCTGTAAATTGGTAATGAAAGTTGGTCGCGTAAACTTAGGTTGCAAGAACGTGAACCTTAAGAAGTAAAGTTAAGTAAACCAATGCGTAAGTCAAGTATATGACTAATTGGTGTACGTGTTATTTCTGTATGTGTTTTATAGGGATTAGAATGAGCAGTTCAGCGTAAGCTATAGTTGTGCGTAAGGAAAGTTTCCTAAATTCATTCATATTTTAAATGAATGCTAGTTTCTTAAACTTCTTAGATGTTGAACTTGAGAAGTTTTGTCTATGTACGAATGTGCGATATTTGTACAAGGTGGTAGAACGTATGAGGCCTTGTGCCACAATGTGAACACTTCGGTGTTTCTATGAGATGAACTGTTATGTGATTGAACTATTCAATAAGAGAATGCTTTATTTATACATGATCCATTATTGTTAAGTCTATGCTAAAGATTCTAGCCATACAGGATGTGTATGAAAGAGAGTAGAGAATGAAAGTATTTCAAAGTGAATATAACTAATGTTTTAAAATGATAGGAATCGAGATTATTCCTATTATTCAAGATGGTTCATAACCTTTGTTCGGTTATCGAAGTTCTAAAAGAATGTTTAAATTCTTGAAGTTGTTTGTTTAAGTGTTATGACTTGCTGGGCAATTGAATGTTCATACTTGCTTTAAATGAAAAACATTTTCAGCGTGCGATGTTAGAAGAACTTAAGGATACCGTAAAGATCAAGCTGATCTTTATCCAGGAGAACTGTCATTCAGTATATGGATGAGCGTGAAGATCAAACGAAGACTTGTAATGTAGAATAGTTTAATTGAACTATAGATTGGTTTAATGAACATTTATGTATCCTTGGTGGCGAATGAAAGTCACTCGTATAACATGTAAAGAATAATGTAATTAACATTATTTGTAATAAACAAGGTTATAGGGTATTAGAAACTGTGATTTGAGAATTTATGTTGTTATATTTTAGTATATAATGATGTATGTTGGAATGAATGATGTACTCGTGACGTACAAAATCCAGGTGTGAAGATAGACCGAATTTTGGGGCGTTACAAGTTGGTATCAGAGCTGATAGGTTATAAACTTTAGGTATGAGTACCTAAGACTATAATCGTAGAGAGAATGATAAGAAGATCGTTGAGTTCAATGATTCCGAAAGAAGATCACCACTTGATCATAGTGAATCGTAGTAACAGATGATCTGTTAAATGATGAATGATTTATAGCTAATGCTATGAATGAATGGTACTACGAAGTAGTATGGGAAGAAGAACTAAGATTGAGTTGAGAAGAATATCATACGAATTAAAGAAAATTCTTATTAAGTAAAGAGAAATTTAGAAGTTGTAAAATTTCAATTCAGGAATCATGTGATTGCTGAGTTGTATGAACCTTTGTTATGGGCAGAGGTGTGTGCTTGGTGTAACAACTGCTTAGCTTATTACAGTGATAATCATTGGAATTGGTCGCGCTATCAAGATGTATATGACGAGAAGGTGAATCTTTTCTCATGTATATACTTGATAGGTAGAGAACGATAAGGTAGGTGCAAGTTCTTGAAACTCAAACTTATGGTAGGTTCGTGACTCATAATCGTATGGTATGTTTTTGAACTTCTTAGCGAATGGATGCCTATGGTCTGACTGGGATAGTTGTTAAACTCATATTATTGTGGAAAGTTCCTGAACTCATAATGTGTGGTATAGGAATGTTTAGACTGAAAATGAGTTATTTTCAGTAGACTTAGCATTGAACGTGCTAGAGAAGATTAAGAATTATCGCAAGTAAGACAATGAAGAAAGATAGAGAATATGATATTCCAAGTCATCTACCTATGCTAGATTTTGAAGTTTATTGAAATCGTGCGTATGTGTGCGTTTTGAAAATAAAAGAATTGGTTCAACTTTTGGAACTAATGGATTTTAAAAGAACTATTCTTGGTATATCTATGCTAATTATTTTGGCTAGACAGAAATTGATTTGAAATATCAAAAGGAATTTTATTTCATTAGTGCATTTGATGCAAATATTGTAAAAGGATGGAGTTATTAATGCAAATGAACCTGGTGTTAGATGTGATCTTAGGATCAACAACCCACTATGGTATGATGTATAATGACGAAGTCATTAACTGATGAAGTCCTCAACGTACTGTGAAAAGTACGGTATCATGACGTCATAAAACATTTTGATGTATTGCGAAAGGAATTTAAAGGGTAGTCGATGTCAATTGATTTGACTAGATGAGTGTTTCAATTTGATATCCAATTTATTGGTATGGTCTAAGCCACTTGATTTGGCTAAGACAAATGGTATTCCATAATTAAAAAAAAAATCGAGCTTTCTTTGAAGAAGTTGTGCCAAACCAAATCGTTTTGGTGCTAAATCTAATGATTAAGTCTGAGGTGAACACACCCCAGAATAGGGTTATACAATGGTTTGATCGCCTACATATAAAAGAGGTAGTTTACTTTCTGTGTGATTGTAAACTGACCATGGAAGAAAGTTTATGGTCATGCTGTTAAACCTAGTAAGAGTTCATGGTCATTTTGACCCCTCAGAAAAAGTATGAAATGTTTTAAAGGAATTCTTATATTCCTCGCTATTCATTCTACTTCATAATTCTTGATAAGTTATGAAGGTTAGGGAAGGTTTGAAGGATAAGAACTTATTTGAAGAGAAATTGAGAAGAAGGGTAAGTTAAAATTTTGAGGGCAAAATTCTGTGAAGAATGGGTAAATGTGATGACCCGAGTATGGGTGTGGTTTGAAAAAATTCTGAGGATGGAATTTTTATAAGGGAGGAAGAATGTGACAACCTAGAAAATTAGATTGTCCAGAAATTAAGATTTAAAGAATTAGTTATTAATAAAATGAATTTTTATTAATAATATTATGTGATATGTGTTTATTAATCGTTCTATAACCTAGGATGATTATTAATCGAGAGAATTTTGGCTACGAGCTAGACTGAACGAGTAAGAATTTTAAAGACAAAAATAAAAAAAATTTGAGAACAAAATTTTTTCGGGGAAAAAAGACGAAATAAGCACTATTCACTCGACGAAACCCTAAGAGTTTTGAATAACCTAAGCCTTTTCGAGAGTTTGATATGTCGAAATGACATTCCGTCAAAAGATTTGACAATACTATATTGTGAAAAGTTAAATAAATCGATAAAAGTTTTTCTCAAAAAGCGTGCAGAAATCGGACGAAATAAAAATGACGAAAAGTATTGTTATGTACTTTTCATTCGTTTAACTACGTTAGGGGAAAACGTGAAGGAAAACAATTATCATGAAAAAGTATTTTTGAGTTTTTCAGAGATCCGAACAATACGTAAAAGTTAAACTGTAAACGAAAGACGAGATATCCAAAAATATTTGGATTTCGAGAATCGCAATTTTTAAAACTGTCGGACGAAAACTCGAAAGAAGGAACCACAAAACTTCCAAGGGAAGTTTCGTGAATAGTAAGGCGGTTAGTAAGGAGGTGTGAATAGTTAATCTAGTGGCAAAATGTCTTTTTTGCCCCTAGCTTTGAAAATCTATATAATGAAAGTGTTAGTTGATTTTTTTATTCAAAACCAACCAACACTTTGGAAGAGAGAGAGAGCTTGAGAGTGTAGACACTTGAAATTTCATTTTCCTATTACTAACTAGCAGGAGAACAAAAATGTCTTTTTCACACTCCAGAGATAACCTTGGAGGACCACATCATCAATTCTAACCCCGAAAATAACCCCGGGAGATCATGTGCAAAGCCTAGAGTGAACCCCGGGAGATCAAGCCAACCTCAGAGATAACCCTGAGGAAATTCAGAGTCGATAATAGGCCAATCTCAGAGATAACCCTGAGAAAAGACTGCTACAACTGTGCCAAAACCGGAGATAACCCCGGGAGGGGCAAAATGGTTATTTTGCCAACTCAAATTCAACTCAAATCAAACATACTCTTTTCAATGAAAATTTCATCAAAAGATGTCCCACAAGAACCATATCTTAACTTCCGAGCGTAAACTACGCAAAATAGCTCAACGGACTGCTTGATGGAAACCTGGAAATGCTATTTCGGTCATGAACCTATCTTCCTGGAATCAAAAAAGGGAAAATCCTATGTCATTGCATATCTCTCGGAAAGAGCTTTCCGGAATGGTATGGCACGCTTCCATCGGACTCCCAGATTGAAAGTTATGAAGATTTGAGCGAACAATGCGTCGTCTGAGTGCACGTACTTCGAGAAAGTGGGACCCACATTTCCCGGGGCACCCCGGGCAGCCGTAAGTACAGCTGCGGCTCTGCCCTCTATAAATCGAAGTCTTGGGGTGGCCATATTTGCAAGAGAAAAGGCGAAGAAGCCCTATCCAATTTGCTCTATACACATTATAAACTGAGTGCTTTCTCATTTTAAACACTTGTGAGCTCATATATTGTCATATTTTTACCGGCGGGAGACGAGTGTTCATCCATTTAAAGTTATAGAAGTCTTCTTTGGCAATCCACTGTAGCCTTCTTACACACTTTAAAGCCTTTCTCTTCATCTTTGCACACACTCTTATTCACGTTGAGAGTTGTGTTGTGTGTGTAGGCCCGGACTTCGGTCCGTGGTTTTCATTTCTGTTTTTATATATGTGGACTAACATTATCGAGTTATGCCTCGATTGAGCCTGCACTCACGTCTGGAGCGTTTATTTGCTTATATTATATATATATATATATATATATATATACATTTCTGTCAGCCCTAGAGTTTACTTTGTGGCCTTTTATTGCTTTATTTATATTCCGTCCCGCCTGGAGTTTACTTCGTGGCGGTAGATCGTTTTTAGTGTTTTATTTATATTTAGTCCCGCCTGGAGTTTACTTCATGGCGGTTGATCGTATTTATTGCTTTATTTACATTTCTGATCCCCCATGGAGGTGCTTCGTGGTGGTTGATCATGTCTATATATATATATATATATTTACCGCTTTTATATATTTACATTTCTGATCCCCCGTGGAGGTGCTTCATGGTGGTTGATCATGTCTTTATATATATATATATATATATATATATATATATATATATATATATATATATATATATAACTGCTTACTACTTTCATATAAATTGCGGCATCATGTGAGCCTAGGAATCATGTGATCACAGATTCAGTCTACTGAATCTAGATTCAGTTCTCGTGATGGACATTTTCAGTTATAAGCAACTTGTAAATTATTCACGGTGTTTGAATTTCCTTAGATGTCTTTCATGCCCATGAGGAGTTCGACACTGCTATATATTATTTTCTCAAAGATGCTTCGCATCTCGAAAATAAAAGCAGCCAAGACGAACATTTAATAATAAAATGGAAGTATCAAAGGCCTCAATTACTACCTCTTTTATAAAATCTCATTGCCATATCTTGTTTAAAACTGAATTTTTCATATAAATTCAAACCCTTTGTATATAGGTGCGAACGAGGCCTCACATTACTTCCAAATAACAGTACATTGACCCACACACACACACACATTCATATAACAGTTTTTTAAAAAGTGGCGGTCACCGTGGTAACACGGATGTCGGGGGGTGCCTAACACCTTCCCTCCGCATAATCAAGCCCCCGAACTCAAATGAATCTCGGTTTCACGAACCGCTTAGCGATGTCACATCACCGGGTCAATGTGTCAAACCTTTTTTCTAATTTGCGTTGGTGCAACCAGTTAAAAACACCAACTGGCGACTCTTAAATTCAAATCATCGACATATACATGTCAGACCTTTTTCACTTATTTTTTCAAAAAAATCTCACCTAACTTGAGAACACTAAGGAACAAGAACAGAAAATGGACAAATATAAATCCCGACGTCTACAGGTGTCGACTCTACTGGGGACTCCAATAAGAGGGCTTAAGCCGCTACTACAAGCTTTTCAAAACTGTTAGATGCTTGTGTGTGAATGTTGCATTTACATTTTTTGATGAATGTGTACGAATAAATTTTACTTACTGCACTACAATATATCTATCTATGATATTAGTGCTTCGCACATGTCATCATTCCCATAACGGTGAGACACGTTGTATGTGAATGTATGTTATGTGGTTCCTCTACCAGGAGGTTATCCTGTCGGTGTTTGATTAATGGACTCGTAGGGAGACTAATTCTAATTAGGCTCAGGAAAGGAACCACCCAGATTCGCTCTAGTTAAAAGACTGGATTAACTTCCCGTCAAGTAAATTGCGATGATCTGGGAACCTTAATGCCAAAAAGCCGCGAGAGTAACCTAAGATATGTCAGCCTCTGATAAAAAACGCAGAGGAAAGTCTCTTCATGCTTTCCATTTTCAATTACTTGTAAAGACAATTACTTGTAATTTCATTCCATGTTAATCTTTATATAATGGAAAATATGAAGAATATGTGTACATGCATATTAAGGCTTGACATGCTATCAAATGACACCCATTTTGCAGGATAATATTCCTAAAATGGACACATTATGATAGCATGTAAAATTTTTATACATTCCCTAAGACTAAACTACGTAAGCCTTTTTTATAGGGAAGCAATTGATCCCATTTCCCGTTCAAAGTCCAGAAAGGCATTAAGCCCACAGCCAAACATGGCTAAGAGTGCCCAGCTGGATCATACTCCTGTCTCTCGCGAGGAGTTCAAAAGATTAAGCTATCAAATTACGGAGTTGGCTGTTATGCTCAAAGAACAACACCAATCTACTCAGGGTCCACAAATACCCATCCACATAGAATCCTCTACACATGGAGGAACCTAGGGACAAATAATGCCTACTCAATCAGAGTCATTCATACCAGGGGGAAGTCAGGGTATTGGCAAAAAGATGGAAACCCAGATAAATGAACCTCATACCAGTAAAGGAACCAACAAAACCCCTAAAATCACAAAACTCAGGGATGATCGAGAAATAAGGGATATAAGAAAGAAAGTCCAACAAATGGAGGATACCATCCGGTCAATCAAAGGGGCTGGAAACTATAGTAGTGTCACCTATTTAGATCTCTGCATATTCCCAGGGGCTCGATATCCTGACAAATTCAAAGTCCCAGAGTTTGAAAAGTACAATGGGGTAGGCGATCCCTATACGCACCTAAAAGTATATATTGGCGAGTTAGGGCCTTATGCTGAAGATGAAAGCCTTAGAATGCAGCTTTTCCAAAAGAGTCTCACTGGAGAGGCTAAAGCCTGGTATGCCCGTCTTGACAATGCCAAAATTCATAACTGGGAAGAATTGGCCCACGCCTTTCTAAATCAGTACAGTTTTCAGTCACAAATGGCACCAGATCGATACCAAGTGACTAAAGTCAAAAAGCAAAGTACTGAATCTTTTCGAGAATATGCCCAAAGGTGGAGACATCTAGCAGCGTAAGTCATTCCATCAATGACAAAAACTGATATGGTAATGACATTTATTGATATCCAAAAGGCTCCTTACTATGAGAGGATCCTAGCAAGCATAGGAAAGCCATTCTCGAAATGATCAAACATGGCGAAATAGCAGAGATGGGTCTGAAGGTAAGTAAGATTAAAGACTTCACTGCCTTGGAAGCGATGCATGACATACTGATCGGGCAAGTATCGAAAGCGATCCCAAGGGGGTACCCAATAAAGGCACTGAAGATGTATCCCTTGTTGTACAGGGGCAAGCTAGTAGACCAACCTACAGTCCCCCCATTTAGAAAAAGCGAGACAATCTACCATTTCAACAACAGGCTGCATTTAACCAATTCCAGGATAGGAAAAGAAAATTTGAGAGAACATAATATTGGGTGTTCACTCCACTAGGCGATTCTCTTGAAAATGTATTGATAATATTGATGGATCATAAGAAAATTACCGAACTGGCTCCACCTCTGGAACTAGGGAGGAAAAGATACAATCCAAGCCAGAGATGTGCTTACCACTCAGGGTCTCCAGGACATGATACACAAGATTGTTGGTCCTTAAAGCATAAAATTCAAAATATGATTGAAAGTGGCAGTATTGTGGTCCAATAACCTAACCAACAAAATGTCAACACCAACCTTCCGTTGCAGCATGATACGGAGGAAGTAAATATGATTGGGTCAGGAAGCGCTGAAATGTATCCAAATCGTAAGTACATATGAAGGATAGAGGAATACCCCCAAAGGCACAGATCAAATTTCCTAAAGTGGGAAAACTCGAAGGAGGGTCTAATAGTAATGCAAAAATTAAAGACGATCCAGAATCAAGTAAATCTGCTTGCTAAGCTGATAGTGCGACAACATCAGGATACAAGGCAGTTTTTCTTTCAACTATCAGAAAGCTAAGAGAAAAAAGAGGTCAACCATAATGCAAACCCATATCTCTCCATGATGAGCCAGCTAAATGAAGAAGATCAAAGAAGGCTAAAAGGAGAAGAATAGTGGATTGATAAAATTGCTAGAAGATCTCGCCAGCGGAAAAATCGATCGGGGAATGTGAATTCTCAAAGAAGAAAGATCAAACAACCTCCACAAGAGCCCGAAAATTAACCCCTTTGAGCAAATTAAATGAAGAAATGTTATACTTTCTGATAAGTGAAGGATGGATTAATTAGTTGCTGCCTCCTATAAATCCCAAGATAAAGAGTTATGATTCCACCAACATGTGTTTCTACCATTCTAACTCACTTGGACATACGACTGAGAAATGTTGGTCTTTGCGACATAAAATCTAGGATCTCATTGAAAATGAAGAGATGAAGATAGAATTCCTCATGACCAGAAAAGGCAAAAAGAAAATAAAAAGCTTAATATGTCCACTTGAGGCAGGCAGTTCAGAGGAAGTAAAGGCCATGAGCACCAATCCTGGCAGAACACAAGATGGACTGATCCTAATGCACCGAATGACAGAGGAGACACGAGAATCCCCAAAGGATATTCCTCCGCCAACAACAAAAATCTTCTGGTCCAAAGATAGCGACCACGTTCCTGATTTTATCACATTGCATGATGAGGAGGAAATACTAATCCTATCCAAGGAAGAAAAAGCAAAAAAGGAAAATTCCTTGCAATAAATGAAACCACAATTCAAGGGAGATTTCATGGTTGAATCCTCTCAAGCCCAGGAAAAATGCGAAGGAACAGATGAAAGAAAAAATAGTGAGATTGACGGGGAAGCCAACCCATTGAAGAATCCATAGTTTATCCCTTTTTGCGATGGGTCCAGTTCAAGCGTCCATGAGGAATGTACTGCATCAGGGGGTGATTAAGTTATGGCCATAAGCGAAGATATTTAGAATCAAGAGGTAACCTCTATCACGAGCCTTAGATCCAGGAGTTAAAGTTGTGAGTTCCAGAAGATGTTGGGACGGTATCATTTTTTCCGTAGTATGCCTTTTATTTTTCATGCATGTAATATTGGAAAAATCAAAATATCAAAAAAGAATTAAAAAAAAAAGAAATCAAAAAAATCAAAAAAATTAAATTAGTCATGTTTCATCTCATCTAGTCTGAACTACGAAAGACCTGATCTCCTCTTATAAATGGGAATATGTAGGCAGCCATTTATGGTGTGGTCAAATCAAACAAAAATCCAAAAAAAACCCAAACAAACACTTCAATGTCATTCCATTAAATCTGACACAAGTCCCAGAAAGGAAGAAACAACGATACACCAAGACAACTAGCAGCGAGAACCTTCAAAGAGCCGACACCCTCAATCACAAGTCTTCATCAAATCAGAAGAAAATCATCAAGGCTAATTGTGATAACAAGTTAGGAGGGCATCCAAAGCCTAAATTTACTAACTGCTCACCATATGGTACAGAGGTAAAAGGCTCTTGCGACCTCGGCATCTTATTAGCCCATCTTTAAAAGCAATTATCCCCGACAACAAGCAAGGCTGGGGTAATTTCAAAATCAAAGACAACCCAATGTTGCGATCCTTACAACCAGACCGGGGAAATCTCAAAAACAACAATAACTCAATACTAGGGCATTTATCAACAATCCTAAAGAGGAAAATGCACCAGTCGACACCATCAGCATGGTACATCATCATCAGAGCGTCCCTCATATCGTCTCACTGGTGATTCGGTATGATCATTTAGTCTTTTTTAATCATATTGTTCTCAGAATTAATAATCCATATGTGAGGTATGACTCTTTCATCTCTTTATGAGCTTTTAGTCTCCATTTACATGCATTAGCGATAATATACATGTTAAGTATTCTTAGAAAAGGATTTTTCTTAACTTGTTATGAAAGGGATTAATTTTGATAAGCATCCAGGGAGCGAGAATCACGGGAATGTTTAGAGAATTAAGACTATTCAACCTTTTGATTGGGCACGACATCCCAATTCAAAGTGCTTTTTGGAACAGACTTGACCTCATATGCATGTTTGCATTTGCGATTTCCCTGACTCTTAGTTGTGGGGTATGAAGCTATGGCAAAAATAATGGCAAATAATGAAAAGATAAAAGATAAGTCGTCAGCCTAATGTCTCGAATCGTGGCCTGGGTTGCTCGAGTTATTAAGCCTAAGTGGTGTCTTTACACCTGATGCCCTAAAGCCATCTGGTTTGGGAGTCATCGGCCTAATGTTCATTACATTGGGAACTTAGCGCCTAAGAAAACAAGCATTGCAAAAGTCAAAACCTGAGCAGATTCGAATCGTGGCGTAGGTTACTGAAGTAATTAAGCCCGAGGGCGTCTTTAAACATGGTGCCCTAAATCCCTCTGGTTTGGGAGTCTTTGGCCTAACGTTTATTACATTGGGTGACTTAGAGCCTAAGAAAATGGACCTGTAAAACGCATGCAAAGAAGCGAATAGAGTTATCGCCTGACTTATCTCAAAGCGTGGCCTTTATTACTTGAGCAAGTAAACCCGAAGGGGTGTCTTAACACCTGGTGCCCTAAAGCCCTCTGGTTTGGGAGTCATTGGTCCAAAACTCGTTACATGGGTAATTCTTAATATCCTAAGAAAATAAGACAAGATTAGGTGAGAAAAAAGAAAATTTGCCAAGGAATAGAAGTAAAGCCCCTGCTAAGAGTTGCGTCACTCATAGGGCGTGTGTCATATGAAGTCAATTATGCAAAAAATAACGTCTAGAGCGAATATGAAGTTTCTTTGATAAAGGGAGATAAGTCTTTTAAAATCTAATCCTGCCCATGAATAATGACCATGGATGTTTACAAATTTCCTTGCAATTTCATAACTCATTGCATTTCATAATTTGTACTTCAAATACCTTATTCACAAGAGTATACAAATCCTGACAGCCAAGCCGTCAAGCTTTTTGTACATTTTGCTCTTTTGATGTACAGGATATTGCTCATTTGCGACTTAGTCAACAAAAAGAGTTTCCCATATGAAACCCCGACAACAACATGTGAAAGGATTGAGGCATTTTCCAATTCCAAGAAATGGAAGGAGTTTAAGGCGAGATCAAGCTTCTCATCAAAAGAAAGGAGAGAACTCTTGAAGGAAATCATGGCGACGTATGCTTTGTTAGGTTTGTAATATTCAAGAACGCAATCAAATTTCATTAATAAGCGGAAACGTGTAAAATTCAGAGTTTAAAAATTTTACAAACCATATACCCGGATCACCCTCTATGCACAATTATTAATTAAACGAAAAAGATGAATAAGAAACATACCCTTGAAGATCCGAATTTCATCAGGTACAAGTTCACCTACAATCCTTTTCGCGTTCAACTTGAATCCACCGGGTTTGGTTCTTTCCTTTGATCAACGTTAGCCACCCAAGTGTTTGGCCTCTAGAGGTGATCCACCAAGGAAGAAGAAGGATTCAAGAAGATGGGTGGTTGGCTAAACCCTAGTTTTTCTATCTCTATAGAAAACGAGCGTACTCTCCAACCATTGGAATTATAAAGTCGTCTTAATATCTGATATAAGACTTCTCTTATAAAGATATCAAGTAACCCTATTAAAATAAGGTATTATTTAATTAAACCCTTTTTAATTAAAGGGCTCCTAATCTTATTAGGGATAATTAATTAAACTCCTTTAACTAATTTTCCTTCCTAATCCAATTAGGAATAAATGAGAGTACTTATATTAAATTAATTCCTAAACTCTTTTAGAAATTAAAATAATAATAATAATTGTAATAATATTAATAAGACTCCTCTTATTAATTTATATTTAATATTTCTAAAATATTAAATAATAAATATTAAGCTATTTAATGTATTCTATCACTATAGATTAAATTAAATATACATAACATATTATTACGATTATGTCATTAACTTCTTAAATAATTATTCTTCCTTTTATGGTGTGACCCTTTAGGTTCTCCATATTAAACCTATTGTGAATAAATCAATTAGAACAATTCTAATCTTATTTAAATAAATAAATTAAATAATTTATTTATTTAAATAAATAATATTTATTCTATAATAGGATAAGCCTCCCTAAGCGTTCAAATTCGACTTTCCGGATAATATAGATTTCAACATTAATCATAAAAGAACCTTTGAGTAAATAGTTACCGTACAATTCAATCCTTCCACCATACAATGTTCCAATTAAATATAAGACATGGAATTACTGTCAAGTCTTATTTTATTTAATTATATGTATTTCGACTCTTAAATTGTGACGCCCCCAAAATTAGGTATACGTCACCCATCTTGGGTCGCCACTTACATGGTACATAAATTCAAATACAACTTACTAATATAACTGTCGTGTACAATACGACATAAACTGTGAGTTTGAATACAAATATTGTCTACTAGATATTATATAAACTCAAAAGGAGTCCTCATTACAACTATTATCACACTATTTCACAGAATAGTGAGGACTACTAATGCTATCCTCTGGACCATTACTTCTTCCCGACTCGTCCCGGCTATGTTCTCATTTCAAAGAGAACAAAGGAAAGAAAGGGTGAGCTCAACTAGCCCAAGAAGAAATATTATGACTAAGATAATGCGAGAATAAATTATCATTAGCCTTCAACAAAGTTGTTAAACCGATAAAATACAATAGACAACCAGTTTAATCTGCAATGAAATTAGCAATCCATTAAAAGAGTCAAGTAGAAATAAAGTCTACTATCTTTTAGGTTTTAAAAGGTTTTCATCAATTTTTATCACTTGAGACTCGACAATAAATAAACCACCACATCTAATCATCCTCGTACCACGGTCCAAGGATTTTCATCAAATTATCAATGGTCATGACTATACCGAATCACCCCCGGTCATAATCATACCAAAAACTATCCATCATTGCATTACCAAGCCACGAGGACTTTTGTCACATCATTTATATCAAGTCATGATTATACCGAATGATCCTCGGTCATAATCATACTAAGTTCATCTATGCACGTAAGCCAAAGATAACATAATATAACATGAGGATGATGACAATGACATAATAATTCAATAAAACAAGTTCAAGAATTATTTAATCCATGAATTATTAACGTCCAAATTGTCAACATGATCTTCGTTTTGTAGAGTAAAATTCAAGAATGATCGGAAGAATATTTCCATGAAAAGATCTTGGATGAAACGCAAATATCAAGGATATTCTACTAATTTCATGGAGTATAGAAGTCAAAGTTTTAACCAACCGGGTATAATAAAGAATGGAATAACAAAAGAAATCACCATGCATGCGGTAGATTGCAGACATAGACAAAGTTATTCCAATGTAATAATAATAATCGGAACCAGTCGGTGAAATTCACACCGCGGGATGTTCCAATGAGAATAATAAAGATGGAACCAGATCCGGTGTAAAACACACGAGATAGGATATTCCAACAGAATGATAAAGATTAAACCAGTCCGGTGTAAAAACACACACATGCGATGTTCCAATGAGAATAATAAAAAAACGGAACAGTCCGGTGTAAAACACACAGACGGGATGTTCCAATGTAATAATAGAAGAATGTCACCAAGTATAGGGGATTCACAGTATACAAAGTTATTCCAATGTAATAAATAAGAATGGAATAACATAAGGATTTCACCAAGTATAGGGTATGCCACATATCTGAGTTATGTATAGGGTATACCACTTTACAAAAGTTATTCCAATGTAATAATAATGAATGGAATAATGTAAGTTCTCTTCAAGAAGAAAAATAACACCCCTTACTGTAAAAAAAACCTAATATAGAAGTAGTGAAGTAGCGAATCTTCTCTTCTTCTTTCTATAATTTTCTCTCTATAGCTTCTCTAATTTCTCTCTCTGAGTTTCAATGAATTAAAGAAAATAATGAAGGAATGAGCTTCTATTTATAGGAAAATGGAATGCATAGTAACTAATTCATGAACGGTCCAGATTGATTTACTTTTAATCGACGGTCCATATTTAAAGAAAAATCTTTTAAATAAAATATAATATATTCTATTTATATAAAAACATTTTACTATGCAAACACTATGCAAATACTATGCAAAACACTATGCAAAAATACTATGCAACACTATGCATAATAAAATATAATATATTCTATTTATAGAATAACTTTAATAAAGTATTCTATTTTATATAAAAAAGATGTTTCGCTTTTATTACGTTAATAATACTAATAAAACAAAACGTCATTATCGCTATAATAATTCATATTATTAATCGACAATAATGGAATCAAACCGAGTGACTTCTCACATAAAGTATCAATAATCAATACCGTGTATGCTTACTATGCAACCACACGTATTCGCATTTTTTTACTACCGAGTAGTTCAACAAGATATCAACGGTAAAACTTCCGTCGTTATTTTAATAAAATATTTTTGTCGTTTTCTCAATCCGACAATAATTCTGTTGTGGGGTCCACCAATGATTGAGCCGTTATACGAATATTCCCTGCTAAACCGAATATTCCCCGACCAATCGAATATAATATAACCACTTGCATACTTTGCAAAATTTATAAATACTACCCACAACTATAATATTATCTCAAATTCACACCATAATATTAAAAATTATTTCGACAAAATTTAAATCTTTATTGATAAAATCTGGGGTCTCACAATCTCCCCTCCTTATGGAATTTCGCCCTCAAAATTAGGGTACGTACCTGGTATTATAAAGAGATGAGGATACCTTGAATACCTTTATCGTTGAAAACATTAAATTCATTTTTGCAATCCGGCCAAAGATATTCATTAACAATTCATCTTTGCACTACAGGCCAAAGATATACAACTGTAAAACCAATAATACTGAGACTCAGCTTAATAGTATCACAACCATGAATTATCCATGCACTACTGGCTAAGGATATTCGTGTTTTCAATTACGGTCATGATTATACCGAATAATTCGTGGTCATAATCATACCAAGTCTATCAATGCACTACGACCAAAGATGACTTTTACCACATCCATGAATTAATATTTCATTCATTGAGACTCAAATTTCAATAATTAATCCATATCATCGAATCATCCCTCGCACTACTGAAGCCAAGGATATTCATTAGTATCACGACCACGAATTATCCATGCACTACTACCAAAGATAATCGTGTATTCATTAAGATATCACGACCACAAATTATCCATGCACTACTACCAAAAGATAATTGTGTATTCATTAGTATCACGACCACAAATTATCCATGCACTACTACCAAAGATAATTGTGTATTCATTAAGTATCACGACCACAAATTATCCATGCACTACGGCCAAAGATAATTGTGTATTCATTAAGATCACGACCACAAATTATCCATGCACTACTACCAAAGATAATCATAATTGTGTATTTCATTAGTATCACGACCACAAATTACCCATGCACTACGGCCAAAAGATAATTGTGTATTCATTAGTATCACGACCACAAATTATCCATGCACTACTGACCAAAGATAATTGTGTATTCATTAGTATCACGACCACAAATTATCCATGCACTACTACCAAAGATAATTGTGTTTTCAATTACTATTATGATTATACCGAACAATCCTCGGTCATAATCATACCAAGTCCATCTATGCACTACAGAATACGATGACTTTCAACATAATATAAGCGTGAGGATAATGATATAAAGAATCAATCAAATGAGATAAAGGATAAATATTAAACATTTATAATATAATTTATCCAGATTCAAGAATATCCCCATGTTATCAATCACTTAATAATCTCATAATCTAATAACATTAATATTATAATAATATTTTAATCACTTCTTAAATTTATAAACAATTTATCTTAATTGTTTACGCTTTACCATATAATGCATTTAATCATTCAAAAATGTCATACTCATAAGATATCATCACCAATTATCAAATCTCTCAAAAAAATATGCATATACTCTATATAGGATTCTCTAGCCATAAAATCCTATTTTCAACTTTGTTACTTCACATAACATATTTAACTCATATGTTCGTAACTAAACTATTTTCATGAAAAATACCAAATTAGTCCCAAAAATATTTCTTTTATGGGATTTAGCATAATATAGTCCCATAATGAAAATATATTTTTCTCGGAATTTTTAAAATTCATTTACTATTTTTCAAAAATCAATTTCTAATTAATTCCTTAAGAAATTTGCTACCTCAAGTTTAACTCCAAAATTCCTAAATCTTGGCAGGATCTTACACATGTTAACGTGAGCTTCTAGTTTAAATTTCATGGTCATCGAGTTATAGAACTCCTGGTTATAGCGTTTTTCAATCGGAAAACCTAAATATTGAAATAGTCATAACTTGCTCATTTTAAGTCGAAATGAGCTCATTTTTGGACAGGAGGTACTTTATACCATATACTTTCATGTCCCAAAACCCAGAATTTTTCTCATAATTTAAGTGGCCGAAACAGTCCCTTAAAGTTTCACGGGCAGTAGCATTTTCAAATTTACAGCTTTGGCCTCCTTTGCTAAAATCAGTCCCCACAAAAATCTACAACACCTTTTCCAGTAATTCCACTTGGATTAGTTAGGTAACTCATAGATCTAACTCTAGGACTTGACCACATTCAAAAATTCAAAACATAATAAGAGATATGGTCAATTGAATTTCATGTTACGTTTTCACCAAAATCGATTTTCAACTCTTTGTGATTTCTAAGAAACTTTCATGTTTTTACATACTAACCAACATAACTCATCATAAAACTTACTAATACTTCATGAATACCCATGATTTTCATTATTCCAATGCTTTTATTATGACTTTCATCATAAACCACGTAAACCTGCTCATTTTAGTTGAAGAAATATTTGAGGGTTTAAGAAATGGGTTTTTCATTGGGGTCAATACAAAATTCGATTTCACGCTCTAGGGTAGGCTAGAAAATCTTCAAGAATACGTCAAGAAATTTATTAATGATATCATTCAAAACTGTGACTCTCATCCAAGACTTGGATAGTACGTCACATTGATACCAACTGTGACTTCTATCCCTTAACCTAGATAAAGACCTCACAATGATACCTATCAACTTGCCATCTTCAGTCACGACGTCGCCTACAGAAAGTCTGGGCTTCGTGCATTCCACACAAGGAAGTTAACAACGAAAGGTTCGGGGCTCTTTACTTATGGCTTGATATAACAGTGATTAACTTTAGGGTTTGGTTACTTTGAATTCAGTATAACAGGTTGGTTAGGAATATGAAAGCTAACAACCTTACAAAAAGAATAATAAGTAGTTAATCAATCGTTTTCAAAAATTACCTCAAAGGCAAGAATTTTAAAGAGATAAGATCGACAGTAACGTGAAAGTGTTTATTTGAAACAACAAGATTAATAAATGTGGAGGTAACGAAGGTTTCTCCCAACGAAGTTTCAATAGATAAATCAAAGTCTAATTTTTTTTCTGAGTCAAATTTAAACATTGAACACAACTAGGTAGAATAAAAGAGTGGGTAGAACTTGTATTGAATAAAGTATAGACTTTGCATTAATTAATAATTTACCCGTAATAACTTCGTTCGGTTTCTCGACAAACGCTCTCGCTTAAATTACAAGAAGTTTGACTTTACTATAAGTACATTCCACCCTTAAGTGCTTCTTCACATTCCCGATCCATGATTTGAATCATTATTCTCCGATCCATATCGAATTGGGTTGACCGCTATGCACAGTGGTAATTCCGAATTCGATGTTAAATTCTCCCAATTCTTGTTCAAAGCAAAGTCCATTTCATCTATTTTGGCTTTATTGGATCGGACGCCTTTTTCTACACTATCAACGCGTTGTGCGACTTTTACCCATGCATCGCTATTCTCCTTCGCTCGATTGTTTCTTCTTCTTTAGGCGATCTTTGATTTTTAAATTCTCGATTCCAACTTTAATATCTTACACCATCTGGCGCGTGATTTTGTTCGAGCATCACATATCGGGTAACCCAATTTTGAATTGTTGTATCCCTTTGTTCCACGATGATATTCTTCAACCTGTTCTTCTAGCTCACGAACACGATTTTGTAATTCTAAGTTTTGATCATAAATTTCTTCTAACCAATTCTCCTCGGGTTCCTCTTCTTCCTCTTCTTCCTCACTTTCACCGCTACCTCTGCAGACTTTAAGCTCTTTTTGCAACAATTAGTTCTTCATTCACTACGTGGATATCTCTAATTTGTTCCTCGTCTGACACCTTTGCATTAACTTTGATTAGTGATTAAAGGTGTCACAACGGTCACATTCACTCCATTGTGAATATTTTCACCGCCATTTCAAACACTCACCACAACACAAGGATTAATTAATATATCAAATATTATCCTATACTCGACCGACCAATAAAATACCAAATAAACTTAGGTAGGTCATACTAGCGAAGGAATTTCCGCTCTCCCCTCCTAGTTCTTATCTCACATCTTAGCCGTGGATCATATCCCTAAGCTCGATACCAACCGTGACGCCCCCCAAAAAATTAGGTATACGTCACCCATCTTGGGTCGCCACTTACATGGTACATAAATTCAAATACAACTTACTAATATAACTGCAGTGTACAATAATACGATATAAACCGTGAGTTTGAATACAAATATTGTCTACTAGATATTATATAAACTCAAAAGGAGTCCTCATTACAACTATTATCACACTATTTCACGTAATAGTGAGGACTACTAATGCTATCCTCTGACCATTACTTCGCTTCCCGACTAAGTCCAAATTATGTTCTCATTTCACGAAGAGAAACAAAGGAAAGAAAGGGTGAGCTCAACTAGCCCAAAGAAGAAATATTATGACTAAGATAATGCGTAATAAATTATCATTAGCCTTCAAAAGTTTAAACCGATAAAATACAATAGACAACCGGTTTAATCTGCAGCGAATAAGCAATCCATTAAAAGAGTCAAGTAGAGAATAAAGTCTACTATCTTTTAGGTTTTAAAAGGTTTTCATCAATTTTTATCATTGAGACTCACAATAAATAAACCACCACATCTAATCATCCCCGTACCACGGCCAAGGATTTTCATCAAATTATCAATGGTCATGACTATACCGAATCACCCCGGTCATAATCATACCAAAAACTATCCATCATCGCATTACAGTGCCACCGAGGACTTTTGTCACATCATTTATATCAAGTCATGATTATACCGAATGATCCTCGGTCATAATCATACTAAGTTCATCTATGCACGTAAGCCAAAGATAACATAATATAACATGAGGAGGATGATGACAATGACATAATAATTCAATAAAACAAGTTCAAGAATTATTTAATCCATGAATTATTAACGTCCAAATTGTCAACATGATAATCGCTGTTTAGTAGAGTAAAATTCAAGAATGATCGTAAGAATATTTCCATGAAAGATATTGGATGAAACGCAAATATCAAGGATATTCTACTAATTTCATGGAGTATAGAAGTCAAAGTTTTAACCAACCGGGTATAATAAAGAATGGAATAACAAAAGAAATCACCATGCATGCGGATTGCAGATGATAAAAGTTATTCCAACAGAGAATAATAATAACGGAACCAGTCGTGTGAAATTCACACCAATGCAGGGATGTTCCAATGTAATAATAAAGATGGAACTGATCCGGTAAAAACACATGATAGGATATTCCAACAGAATGATAAAGATTTTAACCAGTCCTGTAAAACACATGCATGAGATGTTCCAACAGAATAATAAAAATCGGAACCGTGTCCTGTGTAAAACACACGTACAGTGATGTTCCAATGAATAATAGAAGAATGTCACCAAGTATAGGGGATTCACACATATACAAAAGTTATTCCAATGTAATAAATAAGAATGGAATAACATAAGGATTTCACCAAGTATAGGGTATCTCATATATATAAAGTTATGTATAGGGTATACCACTTTTTACAAAAGTTATTCCAATGTAATAATAATGAATGGAATAATGTAAGTTCTCTTCAAGAAGAAAGAATAACACCCCTCACCGTAAAAAGAACCTAATATAGAAGTAGTGAAGTAGTAGAATACTCTTCTTCTTTCTATAATTTTCTCTCTATAGCTTCTCTCTATAATTTCTCTCTAGAGTTTCAATGAATTCGTAAGAAAATAATGAAGGAATGAGCTTCTATTTATAGGAAAATGGAATGCGCATAAGAATTAATGATGAACTCCAGATTGATTTACTTTTAATCGACGGTCCATATTTAAAGAAAATCTTTTAAATAAAATATAATATATTCTATTTATATAAAAACATTTTACTATGCAAACACTATGCAAATACTATGCAAAAACACTATACAAAAATACTATGCAACACTATGCATAATAAAATATAATATATTCTATTTATAGAATAACTTTAATAAAGTATTCTATTTTATATAAAAGATGTTTCGCTTTTATTACGTTAATAATACGAATAAAACAAAACGCCATTATCGCTATAATAATTCATATTATTAATCGACAATAATGGAATCAAACCGAGTGACTTCTCACATAAGCATCAATAATCAATACCGCAGTGCTACTATGCAACCACACGACATTCATTCGCTTTACTACCGAAGTAGTTCAACAAAGATCAACCAGTAAAAACTTCCGCCGTTATTTTAATAAAATATTTTTGTCGTTTTCTCAATCAAACAATAATTTACATTGTGGGGTCCACCAATGATTGAGTAGTTGTACGAATATTCCCTGCTAAACCGAATATTCCCCACCAATCGAATATAATATAACCACTTGCATACTTTGAAAAATTTATAAATACTACCCACAACTATAATATTATCTCAAATTCACACCATAATATTAAAAATTATTTCAACAAAATTTAAATCTTTATTGATAAAATCTGGGTCTCACAATCTCCCTCCTTATGGAATTTTGCCCTCAAAATTAGGGTACGACATCGGTATGATAAAGAGATGAGGATACCTTGAATACCTTTATCGTTGAAAACATTAAATTCATTTTTGCAATCCTACCAAAGATATTCATTAACAATTCATCTTTGCACTACAGCAAAGATATACAACTCAGAAAAAAAATAATATATCACGAGACTCGACAATAGTATCACAACCACCACGAATTATCCATGCACCACTCGCTAAGGATATTCGTGTTTTCAATTACTACCATGATTATACCGAATAATCCGTGGTCATAATCATACCAAGTCTATCAATGCACTACGACCAAAGATGACTTTTACCACATCCATGAATTAATATTTCATCACGAGACTCACCTCAATAATTAATCCATATCATCGAATCATCCCCGCACTACGTGCCAAGGATATTCATTAAGATCACGACCACTACGAATTATCCATTAAGATTACACTACCACAAATTATCCAAAGATAATCGTGTATATTCATTAGTATCACGACCACAAATTATCCATGCACTTTAAGATAATCGTGTATTCAAAGATAATTGTGTATTCATTAAGATATCACGACCATTAAATTATCCATAAATTATCCATGCACTACTAAAGATAATTGTATTATTCATTATCACGACCAGATTATCCATCACGACCACAAATTATCCATCCACTGCATACTACCAAAGATAATTGTGTATTCATTAAGATCACGACCACAAATTATCCATGCACTACTACCAAAGATAATTGTGTATTCATTAAGATTATCCGACCCACAAATTATCCATGCACTACTAATTGTGCAAAGATAATTGTGTATTCATTAGTATCACGCGACCAAGAAATTATCCATGCACTACTACAAATTATCCAAAGATAATTGTGTTTTCAATTACTTATGATTATACCGAACAATCTCTCGGTCATAATCATACCAAGTCCATCTATGCACTCATACAGCCACGAGATGACTTTCAACATAATATAAGCGTAAGGATAATGATATAAAGAATCAATCAAATGAGATAAAGGATAAATATTAAACATTTATAATATAATTTATCCAGATTCAAGAATATCCCCATGTTATCAATCACTTAATAATCTCATAATCTAATAACATTAATATTATAATAATATTTTAATCACTTCTTAAATTTATAAACAATTTATCTTAATTGTTTACGCTTTACCATATAATGCATTTAATCATTCAAAATGTCATACTCATAAGATATCATCACCAATTATCAAATCTCTCATCAAAAATATGCATATACTCTATATAGATTCTCTAGCCATAAAATCCTATTTTCAACTTTGTTACTTCACATAACATATTTAACTCATATGTTCAGAATTAAACTATTTTCATGAAAAATACCAAATTAGTCCCAAAAATATTTCTTTTATGGGATTTAGCATAATATAGTCCCATAATGAAAATATATTTTTCTCGGAATTTTAAAATTCATTTACTATTTTTCAAAAATCAATTTCTAATTAATTCCTTAAGAAATTAGCTACCTCAAGTTTAACTCCAAAATTCCCAAATCTTGGCAGGATCTTACACATGTTAACGTGAGCTTCTAGTTTAAATTTCATGGTCATCGAGTTATAGAACTCCTGTTATAGCGTTTTTTCGTTTAAAAACCTAAATATTGAAATAGTCATAACTTGCTCATTTTAAGTCGAATGAGCTCATTTTTGACAGGAGGTACTTTATACCATATACTTTCATGTCCCAAAACCCAGAATTTTTCTCATAATTTAAGTGGCCGAAACAGTCCCTTAAAGTTTCTGGCAGAGTAGCATTTTCAAATTTACAGCTTTGGCCTCCTTTGCTAAAATCAGTCCACACAAAAATCTACAACACCTTTTCCAGTAATTCCACTTGGATTAGTTAGGTAACTCATAGATCTAACTCTAGGACTTGACCACATTCAAAAATTCAAAATATAATAAGAGATATGGTCAATTGAATTTCATGTTACGCTTTTCACCAAAATCGATTTTCAACTCTTTGTGATTTCTAAGAAACTTTCATGTTTTTACATACTAACCAACATAACTCATCATAAAACTTACTAATACCATGAATACCCATGATTTTCATTATTCCAATGCTTTTATTATGACTTTCATCATAAACCACGAAACCTGCTCATTTTAGTTGAAGAAATATTTGAGGGTTTAAGAAATGGGTTTTTGTAGATCGGGTCAATACAAAATTCGATTTCACGCTCTAGGTAGGCTAGAAAATCTTCAAGAATACGCCAAGAAATTTATTAATGATAGAAATATCATTCAAAATCTACGACTCTCATCCAAGACTTGGATAGTACGTCACATTGATACCAACCGTGACTTCTATCCCTTAACCTAGATATGGCACCTCACAATGATACCTATCAACTTGCCATCTTCATTCACGACGTCGCCTTACGTAAAGTCCGCTTTTGCATTCCCACACAAGGAAGTTAACAACGAAAGGTTCGGGGCTCTTTACTTATGGCTTGATATAACAAAGGATTAACTTTAGGGTTTGGTTACTTTGAATTAGATAACAAAGTTGGTTAGGAATATGAAAGCTAACAACCTTACAAAAAGAATAATAAGTAGTTAATCAATCGCTTTCAAAAATTACCTCAAAGGCAAGAATTTTTAAAGATATAAGATCGTGAAAGTGTTTATTTGAAACAACAAGATTAATAAAATAAATGGAGGTAACGAAGGTTTCTCCCAACGAAGTTTCAATAGATAAATCAAAGTCTAATTTTTTTTGAGTCAAATTTAAACATTGAACACAACTAGGTAGAATAAAAGAGTGGGTAGAACTTGTATTGAATAAAGTATAGACTTCGCAATAATTAATTTACCCGTAATAACTTCGTTCGGTTTCTCGACAAACGCTCCTCGCTTAAATTACCGAAGTTTGACTTTTTACTATAGGTACATTCCACCCTTAAGTGCTTCTTCACATTCCCGATCCATGATTTGAATCATTATTCTCCGATCCATATCGAATTCGGGTTGACCGCTATGCACAGGTAATTCCGAATTCGATGTTAAATTCTCCCAATTGTTGTTCAAAAAGCAAAGTCCATTTCATCTATTTTGGCTTTATTGATCGGACGCCTTTTTCTACACTATCAACGCGTTGTCGAACCCATGCATCGCCTATTCTCCTTCGTTCGATTGTTTCTTCTTTCAAATGATCTTTGATTTTTAAATTCTCGATTCCAACTTTAATATCTTACACCACGCCAAAGCGTGATTTTGTTCGAGCATCATCATGTCGGGTAACCCAATTTTGAATTGTTGTATCCCTTTGTTCCACGATTCGTCATTGTTCTTCAACCTCGTTCTTCTAGCTCACGAACACGATTTTGTAATTCTAAGTTTTGATCATAAATTTCTTCTAACCAATTCTCCTCGTGTTCCTCTTCTTCCTCTTCTTCCTCACTTTCACCGCTACCTCTTGCAACTAGCTCTAAAGAGTGCAACAATTAGTTCTTCATTCACTACGTGGATATCTCTAATTTGTTCCTCGTCCGACAATCGCATTAACTCGATTAGTGATTAAAGGTGTCACAACGGTCACATTCACTCCATTGTGAATATTTTCAAATTGCCATTTCCAAACACTTGCCACAACACAAGGATTAATTAATATATCAAATATTATCCCTATACTCGATCGACCAATAAATACCAAATAAACTTAGGTAGGTCATACTAGCGAAGGAATTTCCCGCCTCTCCCTCCTAGTTCTATTCTCACATCTTAGCCAGGATCATCATATCCTAAGCTCGATACCAAAGACTGTGTGGCCTCCCCAAAATTAGGTATACGCCACCCATCTTGGGTCGCCACTTACATGGTACATAAATTCAAATACAACTTACTAATATAATCGTCAGTGTATATAATACGACATAAATCATGAGTTTGAATACAAATATTGTCTACTAGATATTATATAAACTCAAAAGGAGTCCTCATTACAACTATTATCACACTATTTCACGTAATAGTGAGGACTACTAATGCTATCCTCTCGACCATTACTTCGCTCCCCGACTTCTAAGTCCCGCCTATGTTCTCATTTCAAGAAGAGAACAAAGAAAGAAAGGGTGAGCTCAACTAGCCCAAGAAGAAATATTATGACTAAGATAATGCGTAATAAATTATCATTAGCCTTCAACAAAGTGTTAAACCGATAAAATACAATAGACAACCAGTTTAATCAGCAATGAATAAAGCAATCCATTAAAAGAGTCAAGTAGAGAATAAAGTCTACTATCTTTTAGGTTTTAAAAGGTTTTCATCAATTTTTATCACCGAGACTCAAACAATAAATAAACCACCACATCTAATCATCCCCGTACTACCTGGCCAAGGATTTTCATCAAATTATCAATGGTCATGACTATACCGAATCACCCCGGGTCATAATCATACCAAAAAATCTATCCATCAACGCATTACAAGCCACCGAGGACTTTTGTCACATCATTTATATCAAGTCATGATTATACCGAATGATCCTCGGTCATAATCATACTAAGTTCATCTATGCACGTAAGCCAAAGATAACATAATATAACATGAGGATGATGACAATGACATAATAATTCAATAAAACAAGTTCAAGAATTATTTAATCCATGAATTATTAACGCCCAAATTGTCAACACGATATCTTTTTTTAGTGAGAGTAAAATTCAAGAATGATCGTAAGAATATTTCCATGAAAAGATATCGGATGAAACGCAAATATCAAGGATATTCTACTAATTTCATGGAGTATAGAAGTCAAAGTTTTAACCAACCGGGTATAATAAAGAATGGAATAACAAAAGAAATCACCATGCATGCGATACTTATCAGATAGATGTGTTATTCCAATGTAATAATAATAACGGAACCAAAATCGTGAAATTCACACAAGCGGCAGATGTTCCAACAGTAATAATAAAGATGGAACTGATCCTGTAAAACACACGGATAGGATATTCCAACAGAATGATAAAGATTTTAACCAGTCCTGTAAAACACATGCATGTGATGTTCCAATGTATAATAAAAAAACCAAACCGGTCCGGTGTAAAACACACACGCATGTGATGTTCCAATGTAATAATAGAAGAATGTCACCAAGTATAGGGGATTCCGCGATGTCAAAGTTTATTCCAATGTAATAAATAAGAATGGAATAACATAAGGATTTCACCAAGTATAGGTATCGCACAGATACAAAGTTATGTATAGGGTATACCACTTTTACAAAAGTTATTCCAATGTAATAATAATGAATGGAATAATGTAAGTTCTCTTCAAGAAGAAAGAATAACACCCTCACCGTAAAAGAACCTGAATATAGAAGTAGTGAAGTAGCGAGTACTCTTCTTCTTCTTCTATAATTTTTTCTCTATAGCTTCTCTCTATAATTTCTCTCTGTAGTTTCAATGAATTAAAAGAAAATAATGAAGGAATGAGCTTCTATTTATAGGAAAATGGAATGCATAGTAATTAATCCATGAACGGTCCGATTGATTTACTTTTAATCGACGGTCCATATTTAAAGAAAAATCTTTTAAATAAAATATAATATATTCTATTTATATAAAAACATTTTACTATGCAAACACTATGCAATACTATGCAAAACACTATGCAAAAATACTATGCAACACTATGCATAATAAAATATAATATATTCTATTTATGAATAACTTTAATAAAGTATTCTATTTTATATAAAAGATGTTTCGCTTTTATTACGTTAATAATACGAATAAAACAAAACGTCATTATCGCTATAATAATTCATATTATTAATCGACAATAATGGAATCAAACCGAGTGACTTCTCACATAAGATCAATAATCAATCACGCTACATTAACTGTAACTACACGACATCGCATTTTACTACGCAACCAACAACCACGACTTCTTCGTACTTTTACTACTACAATAATTCTAGTTCCAACAAGATTATTCCCCGCTAAACCGAATATTCAATAACCACTGATACTTTGCAAAACTTCCGCCGTTATTTTAATAAAATATTTTTTATTCGCTTTCTCAATCCGAATAATTACATTTATTAGGTCCACCAATGATTGAGTAGTTGTATGCATAATATTCCTCAATAAATAATTTAATATTCCCCACCAATCGAATATAATATAACCACTTGCATACTTTGCAAAATTTATAAATACTACCCACAACTATAATATTATCTCAAATTCACACCATAATATTAAAAATTATTTCGACAAAATTTAAATCTTTATTGATAAAATTTAATGGGTCTCACATAAATGCACAACTCAAATAATGCAAATTAAAAACTCCTTTCTAATTTCATTCGCCTTGCCCGAGGACTCTTTGGGTTGTCATTTATCGAATCACATAGACATTTCTCTTCTTTTAATAGAAGTGGTAGATTCTTTATTGATCATACATTATCTCCATGTACAACTTATTATACCCAAGCATACCCTTTGATATACCCTAAGGGTCTTAAGGAATAAGTCAAAGTATAACTCATCATACACAAGATACTATGATGATCTCAAGTCCAAGGATCACTTGTACTACATCACTACAGGAATTCCTATTGACAGGCAAGTAAAACTCCATTAGGTATTCCTTAGCGAGCCACATTTAGTGAACTTATTCTCCAATAAGCACCTACATACTTGCTTTAGTGTCTCCACAAAATGATCATGAGATCAATCATCCTCATCCAATGAAAGCAAGCAACGTATGTACCAATCTATCCGGATTCACTAATCCCAATTTAGTAATCCAACGATTGGGAACTATTTTAGTTTTAAGCTTTCTAAGAATTTAGATTTCATTAGAATGATCATCATCATTATTCTAAAAGCATTGCTTAAAACTATGGGTTTATCACATATTATAAAACAACATCATGTAGATAATTAAAAGCCTTTAATAAATTAATACTTTTATTTAATAAATGAATAAGATTGTTACAAAGTATATGCTTTATCATCAAACATGATTGGCTTGTGTGCATACTACTTTCAATCTCCCACTTGCACTAAAGTCCAATCGTCATGGTATCTCATACTCTTCTTCTCTCTAAGTGACGATTATCCTGCCGTTGGATAAGCTTTAGTTAATGGATATGTAATGTTGTTTTTGAGAGCTCACTATCTCTATAGTGATTTCCCATCTTCAATGATTCCTATAATCAAATGAAAGTGCCACAACACATGTTTAGATCCAAGATGAGACTTAGAACTATTCCTAGTTCAGTAATGAACTTATAATCCAAACAATCAACTTGCGCCTTCATTTATAGCTATATACTTTGTCTTTATCACTAAACCAACAACTCTTTCTTTGTTTTGAACCTTTCCAATTCATCGCACTACTTGCTCAAGATAACGCTTTACCTTAAAGTGGATTTTTCTCATCATCTTCTCGTCTAAAAAACTTGAGTCTGTTAAGCCCTCTAGTTTTAATTTAGACCCACCATGAATATGATCACATCCTTAGTGTCTTGGTTAAGAACTTTAATATGTTTTTCAACGACTCATAGTGAACTTCTCCATAATATGACCGATCAACATCGTGTCTCGTAGATTTCATTTCATTGCATACATGATTGTCACTCATGCGACCTCTCTTTCGTGAGTCTTTGGGGACTATTAAGAGAGATACACTCCATAGCTTATCAACATGAGACATCTCTTGAGTTTGCCATGCTAAACGACTTTAGCATCAAATGAATATACGTTCCTTGGGTTAAGTTGAGCATCCTTTTAAATCTATCTCATATAGATTTGCATCCCCAATAATGATACTCTTCCCAAATCATTCATGAAGGATTGTTTAGACAACTTTATCTTTATTGATTGTAGCATTGGTATGTAATTCCTCATCCGTAGTATATCAACATATAATACTAGAAATTTCACGACGCTCCCAATCGACCCTTTTACACACATTCTAGAACTCTTACCTCATCATGTAACTCGATCATCATCTTCTATGATGCATAACTCTTACATCATCTCATCATCATCATCCATGATGAATCCATACCTCCTAGGTATCTTCTGATTATTCTTCGATTTTATGATTCATTTGTGGTACAATAGTTCTATCTACAGGTTCCTCTTATTTGACTTATAGTGTTTTGTGGATCATGAACTCTTCAAGATCTATAATCCTCCCACTAGCCCCTTCAATGATAAACATCTTTATCTTAGAAGGTAGCGTATTTTGCAACAAACACCTTTTGCTAACTAAGATTATAGAACATATACCCTAAACTTACTTTAGGATGTCCCACAAATCGACACTTATAAAATCTTGTCCCAAGCTTATCCTTTGAAACCTTTTCACATAAGTTGGATAACCCCTTATCTTAACATACTTAAGATTAGGAATCCTCCCTGTCCATAACTTTTATGGAGTCTTGGGGCGGATTTTGAGGTTACCATTTTCGTAGATATGCAGCCCATTTCTAGGACATTATCCTAGAAGGATACTGGAATGTCGGTAAAATCATTATGGACCGCACCATGTCCAACAAGGTACGATTTTTCCTTTCAGATACATCAATCAATTATTGCGTATCAGGAGGCGTCCATTGTGAGAAAACCATTTGAGATGATCTAAAAACTTATTACACAAGTATTTATTCCTTGATCTAATCAAAGAATCTTAATACTTTGCCAATTTGTTTCACTTCTGAATTCTTTGAACCTTTCAAATAATTCACACTTGTATTTCAACAAATACATACATTCAACTCTTTGAATGATCATCTCCTTTTCTTATACTAGTTTGTTCAATTTACAAAATAATTTTTCACGTAAATCAAGTATACAAAATCCATTAAGTAATCTTTTCATTTATACTGAAACATTATTATTATAAATAGAACAACAATTGTTCTTAATTATAATACCAAAGATTTCATTGTCCAACAATAAAATGGAAATAATGTTTCTAATGAGAACTGGAATACAATAACATCTTATTGACTTAATAGATTTGCCCATAGGTTGTGCTAAACTATAAGTTTCTATAGCTAATGCAGCAACCTTTGCTTCATTTTCCACACATAGGATTACTTATCTTTGTTTAACTTTCTACTTCTGCTTGGTCCCTTCATAAATCTATATTTATGATAACCAAAGTCGGTATCCAATACCCAAGTAGAACCTTGACTTAAAGAAAATTTTATTTTAAATCATGAACAAATTTGTATTTATAAATCAAACTTCACTAAGCTTCTTTGGTTAGCCTCTGCAAGATACTTCTCGCAGCTTTCTTTCAAAGGTCCAAAGCTTATTGCGCAGGAAGCAAGCTCCTTTGCTATCCGTATCGCTTTTGTTCTTATTATCCTTTGTTTATGCCATTTCTATTTACCTTCTTTGAATCGTTCTTCTTTTTTAGAAGATCCTTTGGCCCCTACCAAGAAGACTTGATCTTTCTTGGTAGGAAAGTGACTCTCAACATTTTTCAATATGTTAAGCAAATCAAATGAGAGGCGATATCTAGCTTGTTCATATGAAAAATTCACAACAATTGTGAAAGGAGTCCGGGAGTGAGTGCAAGATCAAATCTTGCTCAACTCTCCATCCATGACAAAACTTCGTTGTCCTAATTGATCAATCAAATTGATAATGTTAAGGACTTTTATCTCAGACTTGTAGTGTCATCATCATTCTAGATCGGAAGAGCTCCTTAGATATCGATATCTATCGGTCCCACTTTCCTCACCATCAACTACTTGATGTGCGGAATATAGTAGAAGCATCCATAGTTTCATCTCGACGCTTGAAGCTCGTTACTCATAGATGCGAGCATGATGCATTGAGCCAATCAGCATCATCTTGCCACTTTCTAAAAGTAGCAATGTCTTCCTCGGAGGCATTGTTCGCAACCATTGCAGGATAGACGATATGAGGACATAAGATAACTTTTCACCATGAGAACTATTCTCAAATTCCTTAACCAATCCGCTTTAATTGGTTCGTTAATTTAGCATCTAATATGCTTCAGCAAAGGATAGTAATTTTAGACATTGTAAAATTTCGTAAATGAATTTGTAATTAACAACATTTTAACATACATTCTTTTATTAATTACCAAAATAAATTAAGTCTTGTTTTAAATTGGTATCTCCCACTATTTTCTTCAAACTATATTACCTCACTTATATAGTTCGGCAAAAATCTAATTAAAGATTTGCTAGTGAGAATAAGGATCCCATTTCAAATGTATATAGCCTTGTGGTGGCACAACAAACTATATATAAATAAATAGGTAGACAACTTTTGTCAATTACATCAACTATGCAACTCCTTTTGTTTTGCCTCTTAGATTATTTTGATCAAGTGGTGGCACATCCGAATAAAAATTATCCAAGTTAAGTCCAACCTAGCACTCCATATATTCAAAAAAGAAAAATATCATCCTTGTGGTGACACAACAAAACAATATTGTTCAATTTTCTTTATAAGCATCAAATGTGATAAATTAACATCTTAAATACTTAATACTTGCCTTGTGGTGACACAAACAAACTCATATTATATATTTAATACTCTATTAATTTTATCATGCTAGAGGCTTAATGCGTTCGATATTCCAAATATCTTTGAACGCTTAGGACTTAATATAAAAATTGAGGGGTTTGTTATTAATTTGTCTCAACTTGTTTAGCGCACAGCATGCACATATATATATAAAATACGCGTATATATTAATGAACATGCGAAGCATGTTTTATAATATATAATATATATAGTATAAGCATGCACATATAGAATACTATATTCTACTCGGATTGATTATGGACTTTTATTCTAGTTTGGTTCACTAGAGCCACCAAGTGAACCAAAAGGTCAAACCCTAGGGTGCAAGAAATAATATTTAAATATAACTATTACATTTAAACCCGGCTCCATTACAAACGGGTCTTCAAGCGCTCCTTGCTCCTTGATCTCCAATTTTTCAAAATTAATTCTAACTATTCCTATTACAAAACTAATTAAAATAAATAGAAACCTTGATCGCTAAATCGAGGGAAGTACATAGGAGGGAGATAGAATTTACATTCGGAAAAATTAGAGAAGGCGAGGCGCAGAGACCCCATTTAATAAAACTCATACATTCATGCATCCAACTAAAATAAAATCCAATCACATCGGTCAATTGTCCATAATCAATCTCATTTATTATCATACATATCACCATATGCATCAATACATAACATTCATCTCATTTGAATAATAAACATTCAATATATATATTGATATCATTTAATGGGCAAATTTAGTTAGTATAAAATCTAATTTTGAATCAAAATAAACTCCTTTATTTTAATCCAAATTTAAATCAAAATAAAACTATTTTATTTTAATTTATCCAATTTTGAATAAAATAAACTATTTTATTTTAATCAAAATCTTTAATCAAAATAAACTCCTTTATTTTAATTAATTATGGAATCCAATTCCATGTAAAAAAAAAACTTTATAAAAGGAAACACGATTCTCTTTTCCTATTCACAAATAAACTCGTTATTTTGAATAATATGAAATCTTATTTCATATTTAAATAAACTCCTTTATTTAAGAAAATTAGGATTCTTTTTTCTAATTCACAAATAAACTCTTTTATTTTGAATAATATGAAATCTTATTTCATATCTAAATAAACTCCTTTATTTAAGGAAACATGGAATCCAATTTCAACTCCAATTAGTTATCATGGAATCCAATTCCAACTCTAATTAGTTAGCATGAAATTTAATTTTAAAATTAAAATAAACCTTTTATTATAATTATAAAATAAATAAGAATAATATATATATATATATATATATATATATATATATTTAAAACCTTTAATAAGAATCCTAATATACTTGAATCCTGTAACAAGTAAAAGGTTGAGGAATGATTTTTTTTTTTTTTTGAGTTTCACGTGATCCCCATATTACAAGAATCTCCATTCTCCTGGGCCACGTTGGAATCATCATACAACAGGAGCACTCGTGAAGAAATATTCTGTGAACCTTTTAAAAGGTAAATTGAGTCATTATGTGAAAGTGATTCATGAAATATCAAAAACAATAATATATGTCCACGCGAATACCGAAGTCACAGGATTTTTTATTTTTTTTTATTTTATATAAATTTTATACAATAAAATTATGCCCAATTAAATTGTTCTAAACTCATATCAATATACATATCAAATTAAAATAATTAATAATTCGCATAAAGGTTTGGCTCTGATGCCACTGTTAGGTTTGTAATATTCAAGAACGCAATCAAATTTCATTAATAAGCGGAAACGTGTAAAAATTAGAGTTTAAAAATTTTACAAACCATATACCCGGATCACCCTTTATGCACAATTATTAATTAAACGAAAAAGATGAATAAAAAACATACCCTTGAAGATCCGAGCTTCCTCAGGTACAAGTTCACCTCCAATCCTTTTCGCGTTCAACTTGAATCCACCGGGTTTGGTTCCTTCCTTTGATCAACGTTAGCCACCCAAGTGTTTGGCCTCTAGAGGTGATCCACCAAGGAAGAAGAAGGATTCAAGAAGATGGGTAATTGGCTAAACCCTAGTTTTTCTATCTCTATAGAAAAGGAGCGTACTCTCCAACCATTGGAATTATAACGTCGTCTTAATATCTGATATAAGACTTCTCTTATAAAGATATCAAGTAACCCTATTAAAATAAGGTATTATTTAATTAAACCCTTTTAATTAAAGGGGCTCCCTAATCTTATTAGGGATAATTAATTAAACTCCTTTAACTAATTTTTCTTCCTAATCCAATTAGGAATAAATTAGAGTACTTATATTAAATTAATTCCTAAACTCTTTTAGAAATTAAAATAATAATAATAATTGTAATAATATTAATAAGACTCCTCTTATTAATTTATATTTAATATTTCTAAAATATTAAATAATAAATATTAAGCTATTTAATTTATTCTATCACCATAGATTAAATTAAATATACATAACATATTATTACGATTATGCCATTAACTTCTTAAATAATTATTCTTCCTTTTATGGTGTGACCCTTTAGGTTCTCCATATTAAACCTAAGTATGAATAAATCAATTAGAACAATTCTAATCTTATTTAAATAAATAAATTAAACAATTAATTTATTTAAATAAATAATATTTATTCTACAATGTGGGATAAGCCTCCTAGCGTTCAACGACTTTCCGGATAATATAGATTTCAACATTAATCATAAAAGAACCTTTGAGTAAATAATTACCGTACAATTCAATCCTTCCACCATACAATGTCCCAATTAAATATAAGATATGGAATTACCACAAGTCTTATTTTATTTAATTATATGTATTTCGACTCTTAAATGCACAACTCCAAATAATGCAAATTAAAAACTCCTTTCTAATTTCATTCTGCCTTGGCCAAGGACTACTGGGTTGTCATTTATCGAATCACATAGGACATTTCTCTTCTTTTAATAGAAGTGGTAGATTCTTTATTGATCATACATTATCTCCATGTACAACTTATTATACCCAAGCATACCCTTTGATATACCCTAAGGGTCTTAAGGAATAAGTCAAAGTATAACTCATCATACACAAGATACTATGATGATCTCAAGTCCAAGGATCACTTGTACTACTATCACTACAGGAATTCCTATTGACAGGCAAGTAAAACTCCATTAGGTATTCCTTAGCGAGCCACGTTCAGTGAACTTATTCTCCAATAAGCACTTACATACTTGCTTTAGTGTCTCCACACAAATGATCATGAGATCAATCATCCTCATCCAATGAGCAAGCAACGTATGTACCAATCTATCCGGATTCACTAATCCCAATTTAGTAATCCAACGATTGGGAACTATTTTAGTTTTAAGCTTTCTAAGAATTTAGATTTCATTAGAATGATCATCATCATTATTCTAAAAGCATTGCTTAAAACTATGGGTTTATCACATATTATAAAACAACATCATGTAGATAATTAAAAGCCTTTAATAAATTAATACTCTTTATTTAATAAATGAATAAGATTGTTACAAAGTATATGCTTTATCATCAAACATGATTGGCTTGTGTGCATACTACTTTCATGCTTGCCACTACAGAAGAAGGGGAATTTTTTCAAAAAAGTCCTTAACTCAAAAGCAAAAGGCCAATGACAAAAATTCTAGCGAATAAAATCCTCACCATCAAATGTGTCAACCTGCGTCAAGTCCTCACGAGTCGAGGCTTCTACACCGAAGTTCAAATCTAGGCAGTGAAAGAACAGGCTGTACCCTTCAAGGATGTCAGCAGCATTCAGATCATCAGTTCAGCTGGGTTGCAAATCAAAAGCTCAAGGGAATGGAGCACAAGCACCTCAACAACGAAGAGAAACTCCAAATCGCCTCAAAAAGGGTGAGGTAAGTTTCTACTCTAGAAACTTTAAAATATGCATCAACCTAGGACAATAGACTCGTAAGGACAAATCTAGGTCATCACATCATGCATGATCTGCACATGTGTAAAAGTGCTACATTAGCGTACATCTCCATCAACATTTAGCACGTATCTCTTATAGATTTAAATATGCGTGCACATTAAATGCTAGATTAGAGGTAAATTCCGTCATAGACATCAGTTGGTTGTCATCAATCCAGCGTAACATCAGGCGAAGTCTAGTGAATTAAGCAGTTGAATATTACTTCAGCAAAGGTATCGGAAGAACCGGTATTCTAAACCACTGGCATCAATTCTGCATAACATCGAGCCATTTCAGCGATGAAAGCTTTGTATACCACCGTTCGAGTAGGAACCAAAACAGTTTGGCGATGTCAGCATAGAAAAATACCGGTGAGGCGAACCGCAATTGTAAACTACCAACAGTATGACCGGGAAGGTTCGATGATTTCAGAATTTCATCCCCAACAAAGATGTAGAAAACATCTCAACTTATCTTCATCAAACAAGCATTAGCAACACCGATAAAAAGCCAAACTGTTGGAGTCAACACCAACATAGGCATCAACAATAACTGGTAAAGGTAAAGTGATTTGCGATGTACGATGTGTGAAATGCGATTTGTGATTTGCAATATGCGAACTACGATGTGCGAATTGCAAAGTGCGAATTGCAAAGTACGATTGGCCAAATGCGAAGTGAAAATGAAAAATGCGAAATGAGATTTGGGAACTACAATTTACAAAAGCATTTTAACATTCATTACATTACGATTTGCATCATTCAAAATACTTTCTCATATTTCAAGTGTTTAGTAATCTTTATCATGTCCATTTCATTGCATTGCATGAACATAATAAAGAGGGGCATCTGTAGACACTCAAAATTTTGTTTTCATGTTACTAACTATGCAGGAGGACAAAAGCATCTTTTTCACACTCTATAGATAACCCTGGAGGACCACATAATCAATTCTAACCCTGAAAATAACCCCGGGAGATCAAGTGCAAAGCTTGGAGTCAACCCCGGGAGATCAAGCCAACCTCAGAGATAATCCTGAGGACATTCAGTGTCGACAGTAGGCCAATCTCAGAGATAACCCTAAGAAAAGACTGTTACAACTACGCAAAAATTGGAAATAACCCCAGGAGGGGCAAAATGGTCATTTTGCCAACTCAACTTCAACTCAAATCAAATAAACTCATTTTAATTCAAATTTCATCAAAAGATGTCCGACAAGAACCATATCTTAACTTTCGAGCGTAAACTACGCAAAACGGTTCAACGGACTACCTGACGAAAACCCAGAACTGCCATTTCGGTTATAAACCCATCTTCCTTGAATAAAAAAAGGGAAAATCCTATTTCTTTGCATAGCTCTCAAAAAGGGCTTTTTGGAATGGTATGGCAAGCATCCATCGGACTATCGGATTTAAAGTTATGAAGGTTCGAGCGAATAACAAGTCGTCTAAGTGCATGTACTTCGAGACGGCGGGACCCACATTGTACGAGGCACCTCAGGCAGGTACAGGTACACCTTCTGTTACCGCAGGTACACCTGCGGCTCCGCCCTCAATAAATAGAGGGCTTGGGGTGGCCATATTTGCAAGAAAAAAGGCGAGGAAGCCCTATCCAATTTGCTTTGTACACACTATAAACTGAGTGCTTTCTCATTTTAAACACTTGTGAGCTCATATATTATCATATTTTTATCGGCGGGAGCCAAGTGTTCATCCACTTAAAGTTATAGAAGTCTTCTTTGGCAGTCCACTGTAAGCCTTCTTACACACTTTAAAGCCTTTCTCTTAATCTTTGCACACACTCTTCTTCATGTTGAGATTCATGTTATGTGTGTAGGCCCGGACTTTGGTCTGTGGTTTTCATTTCTATTTGTGTATATATATATATATATATAAACTGTTGTCGAACTCTGTTTGATGAGGCTGGATTTACATTCGGTGCGTTTACTGCTTTTATATATATTGTAGACACTCAAAATTTTCTGCCTACCTGTTACTAACATTGCAGGAAGTGAAGAATCTTATTTTAGAGATAATCCTAGAAGACATCTCAGCTTAATCCTAGAAATACCACTAGAAGTTCAGTTTCATCCCCGAAAACACACTAGGAGTATCATTTGCCATCTCGGAGATAACCTCGAGGATAGCAGTACAAATACCAAAAAATCCACTGGAGAAGGCCGATTCATCTTGGAGATAACCCGGAGATGTTCAGTCTCAGTCCCGAAAACAACACCGGGAAATACAATATCAACCTTGGAGATAACCCCAAGGATTGCAGTTGCAGTTCCGGAGATAACCCAAAAGATGCTCGTTTTAACCTATGCAGTAAGCTTTAACCTCTGGACTCACACTGAGGTAATCAATTCCCAAACCCGGAGATAACCTTGGGAGGACAAGCAGACCTCAAAGACAACCTTGAGGGCATTCAGTACTTGCAGCAGCCCAATCTCAGAGATAACTCTGAGCAACGTCTGCTTTATCAGCCAAAACCAGAGATAACCCCGGTGAATGGAAAAGTTGTCAAATTGCAACCTCAAACCCACATGGCGCCGTCTCAACAAAACATCTCAACATACATTCTACACAACAATGTCCCATAAGAACCAAGGAGTTGCAATCCCGAGTGACTACTACGCAAGGCAGCACACCAGATAGAATTTGAAGCTTGAAGAGATAGGACATGGTTCCATCTTCCTAACTTCGTACAACCTCTAATCCCATGTCATTGTGTAGCTCTCAACAACGGCAGTCCAAAACAGGTCTTATACACCTCAATTGGATGCTCGGATTGAAGTTCTGCACGTTTGAGTGGACATCAAATTGCACGCATGCACGTACTTCGAGACGACAGGACCCGCAGAGCCCGGGGCACCCCGGGCAGCCGCAGGTGCATCTGTGGTTGCCACAGGTACACCTATGGCTCCCAGCTCTATAAATATAGGGCTTGGGGTGGCCATATTCAAGAGAAAAAAGGTGAGGAAGCCCTGTTAAATTTGCTCTGTACACACCCAATATTGAGTGCTTTCTCATTTTCAACACTTGTAAGCTCACATACAGCTATATTTTTACCGGCGGGAGCCGAGTGTTCATCCACTAAAAGTCACAGAAGTCTTCTTTGGTAGCCCACTGTAAGCCTTCATACACATTATAAAGCCTTTCTCTTCATCTTTGCACACACTCTTCTTCACATTGGGAGTCGTGTTGTGTGTGTATGCCCGGACTTCGGTCCGTGGTTTTCATTTTAGTTTGTATATATATATACTTATATATATATATATATGCACTAATATTATCGAGTTATGCCTCGATTGAGCCTGGACTCACGTTCGGAGCGTTTATTTGCTTTTATATATATAAATATACTTATATATATGAACTATTGTCGAATTTTGTTCGATGAGCTTTGGATTTTATATCCAAAGTGCATTTATCGCTTTTCTATATATATATATATATATATATATATATATATATATATATATATATATATATATATATAACGACAAATCGCTGAAATGATAAATCGAGCCCGGATCGATATATATCCTGTGCGTTTACCGCTTTTATATATATCTATCCATATATATATATATATATATATATATATTATAGACACTCAAAATTTTCTGCACACCTGTTACTAACATTGCAGGAGGGCAGATTCGTCTTTCAAGGAAAACCCTAGAAGACAGCTCACATCCATTCCGGATACTACCGGAAGTTCAATCTCAACCCCGGAACAAACACCAGGAGTATCAATTCCAACCTCGAAAATAACCCCGAGTTTCATCCTTGGAGATAACCCCAAGGAATGCGGTTGTAGTTCCGGCGATAACTCCAGAAATGCTTATTTTAAATGCATGCAATCAGCTTCAATCTCAGACCTCCTACCGAGGCACTCATACCAAAGATCCGGAGCTAACACCAGAAAGACATGCACACTTACAGATGAGCCTGCGGAATTCAAACACTTGCAGCAGTCCAATCTCAGATGTAACCCTGAACAACGTCTACTATCAGCCCAAACCAGAGATAACCCCGGTGAGGGGCAAAATTGTCATCTTTCCACCTCAACCCCAACGCGCCATCTCAACATTTCATACATACATTTGTTCATAGCAATGTCCCACAAGAGCCATTGAGTTCCAATCCCGAGCGACTATTACGCGTGGCAGCACACCGGATAGAATTTGAAGCTTGAAGACCATGGGCATGGTCCCCTCTTCCTGACTTCGTACAACCTCTAATCCCATGTCATTGCATAAATCTCAACAAAATCAGTCCAAAGATGGTCTTGTACACCTCGTTCGGATGCTCGGATTTAAGTTCTGCAAGTTCGAACGGACATCACAGTGCACGAGTGCACGTACTTCAAGATGGTGGGACCCACAAACCCCGGGGCACCACAGGCGACCAAGTAGTGCATCTAAAGTCGCCAGCGAGTACACTTCTGACTCCCAAATCTATAAATATAGAGCTTGGGGTGGCCATATTGAAGACGAAAAAAGGCGAGGAAGCTCTGTCCAATTTGCTTTGTACACACCCCATATTGATTGCTTTCTCATTTTAAACACCTGGTAGCTCACATATAGCTATATTTAACCGGCGGGAGCTGAGTGTTTATCCATCTAGAGTCATAGAAGCCTGCCTTGGCAGCCCACTGTAAGCCTTCTCACACTCTATAAAGCCTTTCTCTTCATCTTTGCAAACACTATTCTTCACATTGAGTCGTGTTGTGTGTGTATGCCCGGACATCAGTCCGTGGTTTTCATTATTATCTGTATATATATACTTATATATGTATATATTTATATATAGACTAACATTATCGAGTTATGCCTCGATTGAGCCTAGAACTTGTTTCTCGAGCGCGTTTGCTATATATATATATATATATATATATATATATATATATATATATATATATATATATATATATATATTGTTGTCGACTACATGCGATGAGCCCAGATTTTACATCCGGAGCGTTTATTGCTTTTATATATATACTTATATATATGAACTGTTGTCGAACTCTGTTCAATGAGCCTAGGTTTTATATCCGATGCGTTTACAGCTTTTATATATATATATATTTATATATATATATATATATATATATATACACACATTTTTGACAGGCCTGGAGTTTACTTTGTGGCCTTTTACTGCTTTATTTACATTCCGTCCCGCCTAGACTTTACTTCGTGGCGGTTGATCGTTTTTACTGCTTTCTTTACATTCAGTCCCGCCTGGAGTTTACTTCATGGAGGTTGATCGCATTTATTGCTTTATTTACATTTCTGATCCCCCGTGGAGGAGCTTCGTGGTGGTTGATCATGATCATATATATATATATATATATATATATATATATATATATATATATATATATATATATATATCTTTGCTTTTATATTTACATTTATCCCCCATGGATATATATATATATATATATATATATATATATACCTACTTATTGCTTTCATATGAATTGCAGCATCATGTGAGCCTAGGAATCATGTGATCACAGATTCAGTCTACTGAATCTAGATTCGGTTCCCGTGATGGACATTTTCAGCTGTAAGTAGCTTGTACATTATTCACAGTGTTTGAATTTCCTTAGATGGCTTTCATGTCCATGAGGAGTTAGGCATCGCTATATATTATTTTTTCGAAAATGCTTCACATCTCGAAAATAAAAGCAAACAAGCCGAACATTTAATAATAAAATTGAAGTATGAAATGGTCTCAATTACTATTGAGCACAAGGTTTGAAAAACCTCTCTTACAAAACCTCACTGCTATATCATGTTTAAAACTAAATTTTTCATACAAATTCAAACCCTTTGTATATAGGTGCGAACAAGGCCTCGCACTACTTCCAAATAAATTGCACATTGATCCACACACAGACACATTCATATAACAGTTTCTTGAAAAGTTGCGGTCACTGTGGCAACACGGATGTTGGGGGGGGGGGGTGCCTAACACCTTCCCTCTATATAATTAAGCCCCCAAACCTAAATGAATCTCGGTTTCGCAGACCCGTTTAGTAGTGTCACATCACTGGGTCAATGTGCAAACCTTTTCTCGATTATGTTGGTGCAACCAGTTAAAAACACCAACTGGCGACTCTTACAGTCAAATCATCGACATGATACATGTCGTACCTTTTCACTTGTTTTTTCAAACAAATCTCACATAACATGAGAACACCAAAAAACAAGAAACGAAAAGGGACAAATAAAAATCCCGACGTCGACAGGTGGCGACTCTGCTGGGGACACCAGTAAGAGGGCTTAAGCTGCTACTACAAGCTTTTAAAAATTGTTATATGCTTGTGTGTGAATGTTACATTTACATTTATGATTAATGTGTACGAATGCATTTTACTTACTGCACTGCAATATATCTATCTGTGATATTAGTGCTTCACACATGTCATTATTTTCATAAATGGTAAGACACGTTGTATGTGAATATATGTTGTGTGGTTCCTCCACCAGGAGGCTATCCTGTCGGTGTTTGATTACTGGACTCGTAGGGAGACTAATTCCAATGAGGCTCAGGAAAGGCACCACCAGATTCGCTCCGGTTGAAAGACCGGATTAACTTCCCATCAAGTAGATTGCGATAATCTGGGGACCTTCATGCCAAAAAACCATGAGAGTAACCCTAAGATAGGTCAGCCTCTGATAAACCAAACGCGGAGGAAAGTCTCTTCATGCTTTCCATTTTTTATTACTTGTAATAGCATTTACGTGTAATTTTATTCCATGTTCATCTTTATGTAATGGAAAATATGAAGAAATATATGCACATGCATATTTAAAATTAGCACGCTATCTTGTATTACAAAAATAGCTGACATCTATTTTGCAGGATAATATTCCTAACACGGATACATCACATAGCATGTAAACATTTACATTATCCCTAAGACTAAACTACATAAGTCTTTTGTAGGGAAATAATTAGGCCTGTTACCCGCTCAAAATCCAAAAAGGCCACGAGCCTACAGCCAATCGTGTCCTCTTTTGACCAGTCTAATCCCGTTTCTCGAGAAGAATTCGTCGTATTAAGTAAACAAATTATAGATTTGGCTGTCCTGCTTAAGGAATTGCATCAGTCTACTCAAGGCTCAAAGATACCTACACATATAGAATCCTCTACACATGGAGGAATACAAGGTTTGGATAAAACAAATCCAGAACCTCAGTTGGATACGACCAACAAAGACCCTTAAAACACCCATCTCAAAGGAGATCTAGACACTGGTGATATCAGGAACAAGGTCCTTCAAATGAAAGAAACTATTCTTTCTCTCAAAGGGATTGGAGCACATGGAAGTGTTTCATATGCTGACCTTTGCATCTTCCCTTGTGTTCATTATCCAGAGAAATTCAAAACCCCTGACTTTGAAAAGTATGACGGATTAGGGGATCTTTACACACATTTGAAGGTGTTCATTGGAGAACTTGGATCTTATGCGGAAAATGAAAAGCTCGAGAATCACAATTTGTTCCAAAAGAGTCATTGGAGAAGCCCGCTCATGGTATACCAGTTAGACAACTCAAAGATCCATAGTTTGGGAAGAGCTAGCTCATGCCTTCCTCACTCAATCTGATTTTTCAATCTCGGATGGCTCCTGACCGGTACCAGATTACCAAGGTCAAGAAACAGTCTAATGAGTCTTTTAGAAAGTATGCTCAAAGGTGGAGGTGCCTTGCTGCTCAAGTTATTCCTTCTATGACAGAGTCAGAAATGGTCATGACTTTCATAGACATACAAGAAGCTCCTTTTTATGAAAGAGTTTTAGCTGGTATTAGCAAACCATTTTCTGAAATGATCAAGCACGGAGAAATAGCTGAGATGGATTGAAGTCATGAAAGATTCAAGACCTAGCTGCTCTTAAAGCAGTTGCTGGGCACATCCAATCCGGATGTTATGGAAACAACCCCCGGAGGGTCCATAAAAAGAAAGAGAAGGATGTTTCCTTGATACTACAAGGTCAAAAAGGCAATCAGAACATGCCTATACAGAGGAGAAACCACTCCCCTTTTCAAGCACAATCTTCAAACCATCCATTGCCTAAAGGTGGAGAAGCAAAGAGCCGTCGAACATTCACACCCTTAGGGGACTCGCTCGAGAATATTCTTGCTCTTTTGACTACTCAGAAGAAAATTACGCATCTTCTTCCACCAGCCAACCCTAATGGGAGGGGTTTCAATGCTACTCGGAAGTGTGCTTATCATGCCGTGGCACCTGGACATGATACTTAAGATTGTTGGGCCTTGAAACACACGATCCAAGATTTAATAGACAACAGTGAGATCGTGGTTACCAAACCAGATCAACCTCATGTGCAAGACAACCCTCTTCCTCAACACAAAGAAGAAGAGGTCAACATGATTAGTTGGAGCGCTGGACAGAGTTCCAATTTTAATGGTGAATCATCCCAGACCATCAAAGATGGTGTTGACAAATGGGATTATGCAAAATTCTAATTTTCTATGGAACAAAAGATGAAAGCTCTTTGTAAGCAAATTGAACAATTGGCAGAACTGGTGACCTATCAACATCAAGTCACACGCCAGTTAATCAGCCAGGAGCATGCCTATCTCCTTCCTTTTGTTATGAATGCTCCACCAACACCTTCAGAAAGCGAAGTTATGGAGGATAAGTTTGCGAAGAGAGCAAATACTAAAGCCCGTCGGGATTTTGCCAATCAAAGGGAATTTACATACTTGGGCCAACCTATGGAGGAGATATTTCAGATGCTAATCAACGAAGGAAGAATTACCTCCCTTCTACCTCCAATTAATCCCCGTTTAAGATGGTTGAACTCCGATGGAGTATATCAATATCATTCACATTCTCACGGTCATAGCACAGAAGAATGCTGGGCACTCCGCCATCTTATTTAGAATCTAATTGATAGCGATGTCCTGCAATTGGCAGACGATGACAATGTGATACTCGAGAGTTGGAATACTTGTCCTACCAAATGGAAGGGGCTAGTAGCAGTTATATCCATCGAGGCTGATGAGACTGTCAAACAATTTTCCATACAAGCAATTCAACTCAAAGGAGCTAACAATCCTTTGAAAGTGGCTGCACCAGAGCCAATTTCATTACCCTTCAGACTACAATATCCTGTTGTCAGCTTACATAAAGTCCCATGGAATTATGGAGAAGCTGAAGGATCCACATCTCATACTACTGCTACAGTGTCGAAGGAAAATCCACTGTATCTTCCTCAGAGGGTGATGAAGCCTGCCATAAAAGTAAAGTGGAAGATTCCCATGGAGAAAATTGAAAAATTCCTCCGCACTATGGGCCATAATAAAGCCAAGGTGGTTCTAAGATTAAGAGAATCTCCACATCAGATCTCAATACTGGACTTGGTTTTCTCTTCCGAGGATCATAAGAAGATCTTATTAATGGTTTTGGAAGAAGCTTACTTGCTGAAATCAGTGGATGTGGAAAAATTTCAACATCTGGTTGATCACATTTTTAACAACAATGTGATATCCTTCACTAATGACGATATACTGCCCGAAGGGACTGGTCATTGCAAACCATTGAACATTGCAGTTTTATCCTCGAGGTATATGTTAGCTGGAGTTTTGATAGATAGAGGTTCATCTCTGAATATCTGTTCTTATACCACCTTGATGAACATGAACATCAATCTCAAACGGATCCGAAGCAGCCATACGGTTATTAAGGCGTTTGATGGATCCCGACGAAATTTTGTCGGAGAGATTGAGCTGCCAATTGAGATTGGTCCAAATACATTCAATGTATCCTTTCACGTCCTCAAGATAGATTCAAGATATAACCTGCTATTGAGGAGACCATGGATCCACATGGTTGGAGTCGTCCCTTCTACACTACATGAATAACTCAAATACATTGTCAACAATAGTCTAGTCACTGTCAACGCTGAGCTGGAATGTCCTGAACAAGGAAACCAACCAATCATCAGCTTCAATTCAGAAGTTGAGCCGGCCAGTTTTTATACTTTGGAAGTGAGTAACACGCAATACCATCCTATTGGAGCAACACTTCCCGTACCCAAGATTTCTGATGAGGTTATGTCGGCCACTCAAGAAATGATGTCATTGGGTCATCAGCCTGGACAAGGGCTTGGTAAAGATCAACAGGGTATTAAGCACCCAATTCAAGTGTCCAGTCAAACTCGGACAGCTGGACTAGGCTATTTTAACAGTTCCAGTCACAGGAATCCTCATAAGCATAAGAAGGTTCCTCAAGCTTCCGCTACACGATTTTCCCACTGCACCTCCTCATGACGTCGGTCTCGATAAAGATGCCATCCCATGTTATGGCCATGCTGTTTCCCAAACCAGTACCATTCAAAGCAAAAGAGATCCTGATTCTTGATCCTGAAGTGGAAGAAAGGGAACAGAAACGCAAACATGACATCGCCTTGATGATGTCAGGCATACACATCATTGTCCATGATGAACATACAAACAGATACACCCCAGACGATGATTGCCCAGATGTTATGGTCATCATTCGGGAAAAGGAAGACGATGACAGCCCCTCCATCACTGCAGTCCATCAGAACTTTTGTGACGTCCCCAAAATAGGTATACATCACCCATCTTGGATCGCCAGATACATGGTACAAAACTTAACTACAAACTTAATTATACAATTGTCGTGCAAAATACGACAAAACATAGCTGAGAGTTTAAACACGAATATTGCCTTCTAGACAATATCCACACTCAATGGAGTCCTCATTACAATTATTATCACACTATTTTATAGAATAGTGAGGACTACTAAAGCCACTTATTTTGGACCATCACTCTATTTCTCGACTCGTCCCAGCTATATTCTCATTTCCTGAAGAGAACAATGAAAGAAAAGGGTGAGCTCAACTAGCCCAGTAAGAAATATTATGACTAAGATAATGCAGAATAAATTATCCTTAGCCTTCAACAGTATAACAACTGATAGAATATAATAGACAACAAGTTTTAGATCAACAACTGCAGCAGAATAAACAATCCATTAGAAGAGTCAAGTAGAGCATAAAATCTACTATCTTCTATGATTTAAAAAAAAATTCATCAACTTTATCGCTGAGACTCAGCTTAATAAATAAACCACATCATCGAATCATCCCTGCACTACGGGCCAAGGATATTCATGTAATCATCAATGGTCATGACTATACCGAATAATCCCTAGTCATAATTGTGACGACCCCAAAATAGGTCCATTCCATCCAACCCATTCTGAGTCGCCAAATACATGGTACAGAAACAACTACAATTTTATTATCACAACAATAAAACTGTGAGTTTAAATACAAATATTATCTTCTAGACAATATTTATACTCAAATAAATCCTCATCACATTTATTGATACATTATTTTACAATAATGGTGAGGACTACTAAACAACTCTCTCTAGAACCTTCATTCCATACCCCTCGACTAGTACTCGCTACATTCTCGCCTCCCGAGAAGAAAAATGGAACAACAAGGAAAAGGGTGAGCTCAACTAGCCCAAGAAAAGAATGTTATGACTAAGATAATATACAACAAATTATCGTTAGTCTCCAACAGGAAAAATCGATAGAATACAATAGACAACAAGTTTCGCATCAATATTCGCAATGGAAATAATAATTCATAGAAGAGTTACGTAGAGAATGAAATCTACTATAATCTATGAATTTAATGAACCATCATCAATATTTTATCCCCAGTAACATCAATCAATATTCATCTCAAATCAAATATTCATCTTTGCACTACTGAGCCAAAGATATTCATCATCGGTCATGTTCATCTCAACACTTCGCTCATCTTTTGCACTAAAGGCCAAAGATATTCATCACCGGTCATGTTCATTTAAACACTTGTTCATCTTTGCACTAAAGGCCAAAGATATTCATCAATCGGTCATGTTCATCATCTCAACACTGCTCATCTTTGCACTAAAGGCTAAAGATATTCATCAATCGGTCATGTTCATCTCAACACTGCTCATCTTTGCACTAAAGGCCAAAGATATTCTTCAGAAATCATTCATCTTTGTTCTGGGCCAAAGATATTCTTGAAAATCATTCATCTTTGCACTATAAAGCCAAAGATATTCTTCAGAATCATTCATCTTTGCACTAAAGCCAAAGATATTCTTCAAATCATTCATCTTTGCACTACGAGGATGAAGATATTCAATACTATCATCATTTAAGATCCAGGATGATGAAAATACTTTTAAAGAACGAATCAAGGAAACAAAATGACAAATATTAAGGATTCGTACTTTAAACAATCCGAAGTTCAAAAATACTTCATAAATAATCATAGTGAAGTAAAATTCAAGAATGATCAAAACATGGATACAATCAAAGCTAGTATCCGTAATAGATATTTTAGACGAAAAGAAAAATTTTCATTTTTCTATGAATAGTGCCGTATTCGTGAATAGTCTCAGATATCGTGAATAAAGTCCGTGAGTATCGTGAATAGTAACTCCAACACCAAAAGATAGAAATTCCACAAAAAACATTTTCACGCTTCATAAATAGTACTCGTGAATAAGAACTCGTGAATAAGTAACTCATGAATAGTAACTCGTGAATAAGAACTCATGAATAGTAACCCCGACATGAAAAAGTTCCAAATTTGATAAAAAGTTCCAACCAATATTTCAAAGATAATGATATCAAGAAATAATATCATTTGAGAAAAATAACATCCCTTACCTCAAAGAATCAAGATTTCTAAGGAAGGAAAGGCTCAAGTGATGATCTTTGAATGAAACTTGTCTTGACAAAGAACTCTCAAAGTATCTAAATACTCACAAAATACGCCTAATAATATAGAGAGAGAGAGAGAAAACTTTGTTTCGGTGTGATTTTCAATTCTAACTTAGCCCTCTATTTATAGGAAAATGTTAGCCCACCGGGCAGGCACTTGACTGCACCGATGGCTTTACCGCTACTATTGCCACCCACCACATTTGAAATAAAATTCAGGACATTTTTTCACCAACCACAAGTGGGGCCCACTCAATTCTAGAATTTTCCACCAAAATCAATTATAAACCTAATTTCCGAATCCGACACCTCTTAAAATTCACAACAAATCATTCGTGCATTTTAATCGGCTCAAAATTTGTGGACATATACTCAACTTATGTATGTATAACATATCCAAAATTACAACGATCCAACGGTTGGATTAAAAAATTATAACCCCCATAATATATCTCAAAACCCCGATTTGATTTTTAATACCTCCAATCCGATAAAATACCGATAAAACACCTCAACATTAATTCCTTCATTAATAACCACATAAATAAATCCATCATTTATATTCATATAAAATAAATATTTCCTTATCATATGAATCAATAATTAATTATTCACAAATAATATTACGTAATCACATTTATGACAACCAGTATGCTCCCAGAAAGAGGGGCTTCCAATAAGGATCTCTCCATCTTGGGCGCCGCAATTAGGTGACCAAACCTCTCCTTAGATGTAACTTTCTAGACATTGCCAATAATGTTATCTAATAATATTATTCAAATAATATGAATTATTGATCCGATAATGGGAAATCATATGCAAAGGACAATTATTGAAACAATAATAATATAAAATATCAACGCAACAATTATTGAATCAATAAAATAAAATATTGAATAAAGAATTCACCGTGAAAATTATTGAGTAGTGCCATCTTACGTATTTAATCAATAATTCAACAATCTTGCAATACCGTCTGCTATCGTGCAACCACGCCAGACATCAGATTTTAACCAATTTGGTATTCCAATCAATTTTAACGGTAATAACTACGCCGTTATTTATAACCACCCAAACTTTGTCGCTTTCCTCATCCAATCGCTTTCAAGTTATGGGGCCCACACATGGTCGCTACTGTCATTGCATTTAATATTCTCCACAAAGCATTTAATATTATTCACGACCAAACGAATATCCCAAACAAAAATGAATATTTTATAACCACTTGCTTATTTTGAAATATTTATGTATTTAACCCTTAACTATCCACATTAATCAAATCAACCCTTACTATTTCAAAATAATAAATAAAGGAAATTCCTTTTATTTAAAAAATTTCGGGTCTTACAACCTCCCTCCTTATGAAATTTCATCCTCAAAATTGACGTGACGTGCACAGTGTTTTCAAAAGGTAAAGATACCTCGCTTTCATTTTCGCTTCCAACTCCCGTGTCATTTCCTCTATAGCATGATTCCTCCATAAAACTTTAACTTGTGGTATGACCTTTTGCAGCGTAGGACATGCTCCTTCCTATCAAAATCTTGACAGTACCTCCTCGTGACGTTAAGTCTTGACTATCTCTCGTCCGGTTTCTAACTCAATGACGTGTTTCGGTCGTCCCACATATTTACGTAACATCGATACGTGAAAAACGTTATGAACACGCGTCATACTTGGTGGTAAAACGAGTCTATAGGCCACAGCCCTATTCGATCGAGAATTTCAAATGGATTAATAAATCAAGGTTTGAGCTTTCCTCACCTCACCGATTCTCGCTTTTAAAATAACAACTTCTTGCACCTCCTTCTTCAAATTCATCACTCCGTGTGTAGCTTGAATAAATTTTTAACTTTATCGATTAAAGTCGATTATACTCGTATATCATCACGTGCTCAGTATATCATCACGTGGGTACCTAGAGTTTTCATCTCCATCTCTATTATTTGTATATTATACTGAAATGAGTCTTTGACAATATCGTATCAGTTTCAGATACGATCTTCTACTCAACACGCCGCCTACCACGCTCGCTTTTTCCAGATGGCATGGTCGTAACATGTGCTTAAATGAGTCTCCTCTTGAGTTCTTCAAGCTCTTCCCACATTCCTTGCTCCATTTGAATTTTGTATCTCTATGAGTCACTGATAATGGAATAGCGATTCGAGAATATCCTTCAACGAATCTCCGATAATAACCAACTAAGCTTCAAAGCTACGATTTCGATTCATCGACTTAGGTTGCTCTCAACCGCGACTCATATCCCAATCTTGGATAGCACGTCACAATGACACCTATCAGTTTACTATCGCACCAAATATGACGCCCCTACAGAGAGTCTGGCTTAGGTGCATTCCACAAAGGAAGTCACAAGATAAAGGCTCATGTACCAAATTCTATAGTTGAATTTTTAACTCCTGAAGTTCAATAGGAGCCATTCGATATGAGATTTTAGAAATGAGTTTTGTACCGGGTTCAAAGTCGATACAAAATTTAATATCAGTCTTTGGGAGTAAACCAAGAAATTCTTCTGAGAAATACGCCGGAAAATCAATAACAACAAGAATATTATTCAAATCTGACGTGTCTTTATTCAAATCCATAACATGGACTAAGAAAACTTGACATCCGTAATAAACGAATGACTTCATGGTTTGATATGAAAATGTTTGATTACAATGGTTTGATTGCTTGAATTCGAATAACAGGTTGCTTAGGAATATGAAAACTAACAACCTTACAAAAGCAATCAATTTGGCATGATGAGTAGTTAACCTTAAAATCACATCAAAAGTAAATATCTCTATAGAAATAAGGTTAACAGGTAATGTGATAGTGCCAATCTTGAATCAAGCAAGATTTATAAACAACGGATGTAATGAAAGTTTCTCCTAACGAATTCTCCATAAATAGGTCAAAGTCTAATTTCTCCGTAGTCAAGTTCAAACGTTGAGCGCAAGCAAGAGAGATAAAAGAATGGGTAGAACCGGTATCTAGTAAGGTATAAACTTCGCAAGAATTTATAATTAACTAACCTGTGCTAACTTCGTTCGGGTTCCTCATATTTTGACCGGTCACGACAAACGCTCTTCCAGGAATCGTTGTCTTTGACTTTTCTGGGACATCCTTTTGAGTCACCATTCCCGCTGGACTGGGTTTCGATATCGTATAATCTCGAGTGATATGTCCTTCTTTTCCACAATTATAGCATACCTTAAACTGTTGTGGGCGCTTGGGCGATATATCCCTCTTTCCCGCATTTTTGTAACATACGACCGATGGTCTTTCTCCTCCTTGGAACCGGGGCCCATCAAGCGCCGACGCCTTCACATGGTCGTTGTTGAATCTCCTCTTTTAAAATCTCCTCCCAACTCGCTTCTTCTATTTTCATGGCCACGATTACCACCAGAAGTGGTTCTGGCCTTTGTCCGTATTCTTCTTTCTCCACCGTTATCGTTATTCGATGACTCGCTATCTTTGGTATGATCCTCGGTTATGGTCCCTCGGTTGAACGTATTCGTTATCTCGCTTCTAACAACCGAGCCCCACCGACAACATCCGAATAGAGAGAAATTTATGAGAAATGAGATACCGACGTATCTTAAGTTTTTCAAACCTCTAAGAAACATCCGCGCCATACGCTCCTCATTCTCCACCAAATGAGGTGCAAACTCGATAACTCCGCGAACTTCGCCAGATCGGGACACCGCCATGTTATTCTCGCTCCAATCTAATAAACTCCACTTCCTTCATATGACTTAATACTTTCGTGGGAAGTACTTGTCATTGAACTGCTTCTCAAACGCTCTCCCATGACATGCCGAGTGCGGTGAATGGGTACGCTTCACGCATTCCCACCAATGTCCGCTTCGCCACGAACATAAAAGTAGCGAATGGAACTTTCGTTCCTTCGCCAGCATCCCAAGACATCGAATATCTTGGTAATTTGCTTGACCCATGTTTCCGCCATGATCGGATCTGGCTTTCCCAGAATTCTCGTGGTCCCAACTCTTTGAACCGCTAATGTGACCACCCGTGAATTGCTATCATCTCCTCCTCAGTATTTTGAACACGAAGTCTCCTCGTCGATTTTGCATGAATCGCAAAAACTTCTAAACATCCCTCGCTCATCATCTCGCCAATTGGTGTTATTCACAGGAGGTACATTGCCACCTGACTGTTGCCGCTCTCCTCGTTGTTAAGTAATACATCTCTCCACGGTCTCATTTACACCACTATTAATATTCTCAAATCGACATTCTCAATTCTCGCTATAAAACAAGGGTTAATTAAGGAAATCAATCACATAATATCCCTATATACTCGACCAACTAACAAATAAGCTTAGGTAGGACACACTAGCGAAGGATTTACTCATCTCCCTCCTAGTTCTATTCCCCGATCTCCGCCAGAGATCATATCCCTAAGCTCGATACCAACCGTGACGACCCCCCCAAAATAGGTCCATTCCATCCAACCCATTCTCGAGTCGCCAAATACATGGTATGTAAACAACTACAATTTTATTATCACAACAATAAAATCAGAGTTTAAATACAAATATTATCTTCTGATAATATTTATACTCAAATAAATCCTCATCACATTTATTGATACATTATTTTACAATAATGGTGAGGACTACTAAACAACTCTCTCTAGAACCTTCATTCCATACCCCGACTAGTACTCGCTACATTCTCGCCTCCTGAGAAGAAAAATGGAACAACAAGGAAAAGGGTGAGCTCAACTAGCCCAGTAAAAAATGTTATGACTAAGATAATATACAACAAATTATCGTTAGTCTCCAACAGGGAAAAATCTGATAGAATACAATAGACAACAAGTTTCAGATCAATATTCGCAGCGGAAATAATAATTCATAGAAGAGTTACGTAGAGAATGAAATCTAATATAATCTATGAATTTAATAAATCCATCATCAATATTTTATCCCCTCAGAACATCAATCAATATTCATCTCAAATCAAATATTCATCTTTGCACTATGTGCCAAAGATATTCATCAATCGGTCATGTTCATCTCAACACCTGTTCATCTTTGCACTAAAGGCCAAAGATATTCATCAGTCGGTCATGTTCATTTAAACACCTGTTCATCTTTGCACTAAAGGCCAAAGATATTCATCAATCGGTCATGTTCATCTCAACACCTGTTCATCTTTGCACTAAAGGCTAAAGATATTCATCAATCGGTCATGTTCATCTCAACACCTGTTCATCTTTGCACTACAGGCCAAAGATATTCTTCGTAAATCATTCATCTTGCACTACGTGCCAAAGATATTCTTCAAAATCATTCATCTTTGCACTAGACCAAAGATATTCTTCAAAATCATTCATCTTTTGCACTACGAAAAAAGATATTCAATACTATCATCATTTAAGACCGAGGATGATGAAAAATACTTTTAAAGAAACGAATCCAAAGGAAACAAAATGACAAATATTAAGGATTCGTACTTTAAACAATCCGAGTTCAAAAATACTTCATAAATAATCATAGTGAAGTAAAATTCAAGAATGATCAAAACATGGATACAATCAAAGCTAGTATCCGAAATAGATATTTTAGACGAAAAGAAAAATTTTCATTTTTCTATGAATAGTCAGATTCGTGAATAATGCCGATATACGTGAATAGTCTTGTAGATAATGTGAATAGTAACTCTCGACACCAAAAGATGAAATTCCACAAAAAAACATTTTCACGCTTCATTTAATAGTACTCGTGAATAGTAACTCGTGAATAGTAACTCATGAATAGTAACTCGTGAATAGTAACTCATGAATAAGTAACCCCGACATGAAAAAGTTCCAAATTTGATAAAAAGTTCCAACTAATATTTCAAAGATAATGATATCAAGAAATAATATCATTTGAGAAGAAAATAACATCCCTTACCTCAAAGAATCAAGATTTCTAAGGAAAGGCTCAAGTGATGATCTTGAATGAAACTTGTCTTGAATAAAGAACTCTCAAAGTATCTAAATACTCACAAAATACGCCAATAATATAGAGAGAAAGAGAAAACTTTTGTTTCGTGTGATTTTCAATTCTAACTTAGCCCTCTATTTATAGGAAAATGTTAGCCCACCAAGCGCACTTGACTCGCCACCGATGGCTTTACCTCGCTACTATTGCCACCCACCACATTTGAAATAAAATTCAGGACATTTTTTCACCAACCACAAGTGGGGCCCACTCAATTCTAGAATTTTCCACCAAAATCAATTATAAACCTAATTTCCTAATCCGACACCTCTTAAAATTCACAACAAATCATTCGTGCATTTTTAATTCGCTCAAAATTTGTGGACATATACTCAACTTATGTATGTATAACATATCCAAAAAATTACAACGATCCAACGGTCGGATTAAAAATTATAACCCCGCAATATATCTCAAAACCCCGATTTGATTTTTTAATACCTCCAATCCGATAAAATACGATAAAACACCTCAACATTAATTCCTTCATTAATAACCACATAAATAAATCCATCATTTATATTCATATAAAATAAATATTTCCTTATCATATGAATCAATAATTAATTATTCACAAATAATATTACGTAATCACATTTATGACAACCAGCCGCTCCTCAGAAAGAGGGGCTTTCAATAAGGATCTCTCCTCATCGGGCGCGCAATTAGGTGCCAAACCTCTCCTTAGATGTAACTTTCTAGACATTGCCAATAATGTTATCTAATAATATTATTCAAATAATATGAATTATTGATCCGATAATGGGAAATATCGTGCAAAATGACAATTATTGAAACAATAATAATATAAAATATCAACGCAACAATTATCAATCAATAAAATAAAATATCGAATAAGTAACTCACCGTGAAAATTATTGAGTAGTGCCATCTTACGCATTTAATCAATAATTCAACAATACTCAAGCAATACCGTAGCTACCGTGGCAACCACGCCAGACATCGTATTTTAACCACCGGGTATTCCAACAAATTTTAATTCAGAATAACTACGCCTGTATTTATAACCACCCAAACTTTGTCGCTTTCCTCATCCAATCGCTTTCATGGGGCCCAATACATGGTCATACTGTCGTCATTTAATATTCCCACACAAGCATTTAATATTCCACGACCAAACGAATATTCCCCGACAAAGATTTAATATTCCACGACCAAACGAATATTCCCCGACAAAAATGAATATTTTATAACCACTTGCTTATTTTGAAATATTTGCGATTTAACCCTTAACTATCCACATTAATCAAATCAACCCTTACTATTTCAAAATAATAAATAAAGGAAATTCTTTTTTATTTAAAAAAATTTCGGGGTCTTACAATAATCATACCCATAACTGTCCATCAATGCACTACGGGCCAATGAGGACTTTTATCATATCATTTGTTATATTACGATCATGATTATACCGAATAATCCCTGGTCATAATCATACCAAGTCCATCTATGCACGTAAGCCAAAGATGGCTTTCATTACAATATAAGCATGATGATGATGACAATGACATAACAATTCAATAAAACAAGTTCCAGGATAAATTTTAAAGAATTATAATTTAATTTATCCAGAGATCAATAACGTCCAAATTGTCAACATGATATTGCTTTGTAGAGTAAAATTCAAGAATAATATTCATGTACCAAAAATAATTTGGACAGAAAAGAATCAATTTTTCATCGTGAATAGTACCACCGTGAATAGTACTTCAAGAATAGTACATCGTGAATAGTACCCCGACATGAAAAGTACTCCAAATACCCGAGTGAATAATATTTGGGTGAATAGTAACTCATAAATAGTAACTCATGAATAGTACTCTGACATAAAAAGTGCCCCAAATACCCGAGTGAATAATACTAGAGTGAATAGTAATCAGGTGAATAGTAACCCATGAATAGTAACTCGTAAAAGAAAATACCAAAGAAAATGATATTCCATGACGAGTACAAAAGAAATGATATCTCATACTAGTATAATATAATATATGAAACTACAAATGGATTTGTACCCGCCATGCGGTAATCCACGTAAACAGATCATTTCCACAATTTAATAAAGAATGAATACGAAAGGCCATTCACCATGCATGCGGTAATCCACATAGACAGGTTATTCCAATAGAATAATAAAGAATGGAATAACAGAAGAATTCACCAGGCATGCGATAGACTGCGCAGACAGATTATTCCAACAGAATAATAAATAATGGAACCAGGTCATGCAAAATACGCACAGACAGGATATTCTAACAGAATAATAAAGAATGGAACCAAGTCATGCGTAATCCGCACAGATAGGATATTCCAACAGAATAATAAAGAATAGAATAACAGAAGAATTTCACCATGTATGCGGTACTTTGCATAGACAGGTTATTCCAACATAATAATAAAGAATGGAATAACAGAAGAATTTCATCATGTATGCGATACTTCGCATAGACAGGTTATTCCAACATAATAATAAAGAATGGAATAACAGAAGCTCTCTTCATGAATACGAATGAAATAATACCCCTTACCTCAAAAGAAAACTGGATACTGGAATAGTGAGGTAGCAGACTTCTCTTCTTCTTTCTCTTTATAATTTCTCTCTATAATAATTGCTCTATAGCTTTAGTGAATTGGTGAAAAATAATGAAGGAATGAGCTTCTATTTATAGGAAAATATAGTTTCGATAATTGCACATTTTGGGGCTTGAAATATTACAGTATAATACCTTCCTCTTTTTCTTCATTTTTAATTTAGTCCTGTAAGTATTATCAAACTTGCACCACCTCCCCTGATAGTAAATCATATGAATTAATAGTAAATCATGTGACTCAATAGTTCTAGACATGTAAAAATATGAATTACAGTATAGTTCCTCCATCTATACCTCCATTTTTAACTTAGTCATGCAAGTATTATCAATCTTGCACCAACTCCCCTAATAGTAAATCATGTGAATCAATAGTACACACATGTGAACACATAGTTATAAGCATGTGAATTAATAGCAATTAATTGCTCATTTATCCGGTGAATTACCTGATTGGTCAATATAACCTCTAGACATTAATTATTATCGAAATAAATGTTGATTTCCACTAACACTAATAATTCCCACACAATGGAACTATAAATTTCATCTTTAATCAATAGGAACTTATTCATCATTAATATTATAACTCTCAATATTTAACAACCAGATCATTCCCAGGAAAGAGGGGGCTTTCCGATAAGGATTTCTCCTTATTGGTGCACAATTAGGTGACCAAACCTCTCCTTGACAGAACTTCTAAATATTGTCAATATTGCAAATAATAATATGAATAACTTTGTCATCTCAATTATTGATTTAATAAAATATAACATATTATGCAGATGATACTGTGACAATAATTGAATCAATAATATGAGAGATATGATCGTAATTATCGTAGCAATTATTGAGTATAACCGAGTGACTTCTTATGTAAGCATCAATAATCAATACCGTGTGCTACTATGCAACCACGCGTATTACTGTACTTTTACTACCGGATAGTTCAACAGTTTTTAACGGTAACACTTTCGCCGTTATTTTTATAAAAAGACAATTCTGTCATTTTCTAACTACGACAATACTTCTGTTGTGGGGTCCACCAATGATTGTGCCATCGTACGGATATTCCCAACAAAAAGAATATTCCCCGACCAATCGAATATTATATAACAACTTGCATACTTTGTAAAATTTTCACATATCACCCTTAACTTTAACCTTTTATTAATTTAACCATTTACAAAATAAAATAATAATTATAAGAAAATTGAATACTTTCATTTCATAAAATTTGGGATCTTACAACTTTACCCTCGACAATTGGAGCAGCACTCCATGCATTAGTCGACGAGGGTAAAACGGGAAGAAATCCCTCTGCCCTGTAGATAACTTAATTGCTTACTTTGTTGTACAGTATTAACAGTTATTTTATCAGTACATGTTAACACTTGTGTATGATTAAACAATTTCATATATTAAGTGAAAGCATATTTTACTTCAGGACTCTGAATTTAGATGTACATGTACTTGCTGATGAGGTGCCTTTTCTCCACAAGGACTGTAACTTTGATGAAAAGTTGGACTCAGACTTGATGGAAATCCAAGAGGACATTGAGACACCTTAGGAGATTAAGGAATGGGTTAAAGACAAACCTAAACTCAACCTTAACCAAACCACTTCTTTCGATCTAGGAACCTTAGAAAGCCCTAAAATAATCCAGATTGGTTCTGACCTCACTTCAAACCAATGCAATGACATGGTTGCACTATTAACCCAATTCTAGGATGTGTTTGCATGGTCTCATGAAGATATGGTGGGTTTGTCCACTGACATTGTCCTTCATCGCCTTCCCATTAAGGAGGGATTTAAGCCAGTCAGGCAGAAGCTCAGGCGATTGAAACCTGAGTGGAGTTTAAAGGTAAAATAAGAAATTATGAAACAATTTCAAGCTGGCATTATCATGGTGTCTACATATTCAGAATGGATATCCAACATTGTTTCCGTGCCTAAACCAGGACGAAGGGTGCGAGTTTGCGTGGATTATCGGGATTTGAACAAAGCTTGCCTTAAAGATTGCTTTCTCGTGCCCTTTATCCACATTATTATTGACAATACTGCTTAATACGGCATGTACTCCTTTGCGGATTGCTTTGTGGGGTATCCTCAGATTACGGTCGCTGAGGAAGATTGTGAGAAAACTACTTTCATCACGCCTTGGGGAACCTTCTGCTATAAACGGTTGTCATTTGGCCTCATCAATGTCGGGGCAACCTATCAACGAGCTATGATGACTCTTTTCCACGATTTAATGCATAAAGAGATAGAGATCTATGTGGATGACATCATTGTCAAGTCCCTAAGGGAAGAAGACCATTTAGACCATCTCAAAAAGCTCTTCAACAGGTTGCGTAAGTACAACTTGAAGTTGAATCCAGCCAAGTGCGCCTTTGGCGTTAAATTTGCTAGGTTTCCTAGTCAGCCACAAAGGGATTGAGCTGGACCCCACCAAAATCCAGGCCATCAAGGAAATGCCCATTCCTCAGATAGAGAAGGAAATACAGGGATTTTTGGGAAGAATTAACTTCATTAGCAGGTTCATTTCTCAACTCACAGCAACCTGTGAGCCCATTTTCAAATTGTTAAGGAAGAACTCCTCCATGAAATGGAACGATGAGTGTTAGAAAGCCTTCCTTACAATCAAAGAGTGGCTGGTTAACGCTCCTATTTTGGTACCTCCCTGGGATGGTGTTCCCCTGGTCATGTACCTGTCCATTAATGACAATGCCATGGGCTGCATGCTGGGGTAAAAAGACGATAGAGGCCAAGAACGAGCTATCTATTACCTCAGCAAAAGATTGAGCAACAGTGAACACAAGTACACTCTGATTGAGAAGACTTGTTGTGCTTTAGCATGGGCTTCCATGAGGTTACAACATTACCTCCATGGTCATACAACACATCTCATATCCCGCGTAGATCCTCTCAAGTATGTGTTCAATAAGCCCATACTAAATTGTCGGCTGTCCAGATGGCAGTTGATCCTACAGCAGTTTGACATTGTCTATATGACAGAAAAGTGTATCAAAGGTCAAAGAATTGCGGAATAATCGGCATAGCACTTTGCGAGGGATTACAAACCCTTGAAATATATTTCCTTGATGAAGGGTTCGGCGATTCAAAGAACACCATCGGTACGATGCATGCCACACATAGAAAATGTATTTTAATGGAGCTGTTAACACGAAGGTTACGGAGGCTGGAGCGATTCTAGTGTCCCAATGCGGGGAGCGATATCCCATCGCCATCAAATTGTAGTTTGTCAGCACCAACAACACAGCTGAGTATGAAGGCTGTATCATGGGGCTTAAACTTGCTCGTTCAATGGGCATCAGGCGGTTAACTATCTTTGAGGATTCAAAGTTGGTAATCAAATAATCCACAGGAATCTATCAAACGAAAGAACTACATTTGCTGCCTTACCATCGGTAAGTTCAACAGATGGCTTTGGAGTTCAAAGAAATCTCCTTTTCACACATTCCTTATAATAGGAATGATTTTGCAGATGCACTAACAACGTTGGCCTCCTCGATTCACATACCTAACAAGGAAAATATGCCAAGCATCACATTTGCCCTACAAAAGGCCCCATCTTATGGGAACTATGTTGGAGAAGTATCGGATGAGCTACCTCCTATCTACAACCCTTGGTATCAGTATATCAAGGAGTATCTACGAGATGGATCTACACCCGCTGAGGCGAGCCTGACGGAAAAGAGGCGGATCCATCGACTGCTATAAAATTCTACCTGAGTGGAGATGCACTCTACAAGAGAGATGCAGGATTAGGTCTCCTTAGATGTATGGATAAAGACCAAGCTCAAAGGCTCATGGATGAGATCCATGGTGGATTATGTGGCCCATACATGAGTGGACCCCTACTTGTCAAGAAAATCCTCAGAACAAGGCATTATTGGCTTACGTTCAAAGCTGACTGTGATTATCACGTCAAGAGGTGCTATCAATGCCAAATGGGAATGTTATCCACGCCCCTCCAAGGGAACTCCACAATATGAGTTCGCCATGGCCCTTTTCAATGTGGGGAATGGACGTGATCAGGCCCATCGAGCCCAAAGCCAGTAATGGACATCGATTCATATTCACCATGATTGACTACTTCACCAAATGGGTAGAAGCAGCCTCCTTCCCCAGGGTTACCAAAGAAGTCATCATTGCTTTCATCAGAAATAATATCGTGCATCGATATGGACAACTAGAGGTCATTGTATCGAGACAATGCTAAGAACCTCAACAACAAAATGATGGAGGAGTTATCACGATAAATTCCACATCAAACACCTTAACTCCGTCATCTACCATCCAAAGATGAATGAAATTTGTTGAGCGGCTAATAAAAACATCAAGAAGATCATACGAGAAAATGTCAGCCAATCACAAAGGATGGCCTGACCTCTTGCCTCTGACTTTATTAGCCTACAAAACTTCAATGCGTACTTCCACTAGGGCAACACCCTGCTCATTAGCCTATGGGATGGAAACAGTGCTCCCCATAGAGGTGGAAATGGAATCCCTCAGAGTGTTGATGGACGCTCAGCTGGATGAAGACCGATGGGTACAAGACAGGTATCACCAATTTTCTGTAATAGATGAAAGGCGAACCGCGGCTATCTTCCATGGTCAGTTATATCAGCAAAGGATCACAAGATCCTACAACAGGAAAGTCCGGCTACGGCAGTTTAAATAATATAACTTGGTTTTGAAGAAGATCATTGACAACCAAGATCAATATAAGGGAAAATTCGCTCCTAACTGGGAAGGCCCGTTTGTTGTCAAGGAGGTATTGACAGGAAGTGCTCTCAGACTACAGGAAATGGATGGCGATGAATTTCCACAGCTTATCAAATCGGACACCGTGAAACGGTACTATGTCTGAGGTTACCATTAAGCAAATATCCTGGTTTGTATCATCAAATCACCAGTCATTCCGGTTTTCTAACCCTTTTTACATACTCTTCTGCTCCTCAGGGAAACATACACTTCAAATCAGTAGCCTAGTTTCACTTCATTTCAAACCATTCAAAATTTCAGTTATCCCCCCAGGGATTGAACCTTTCACACCTGCAGCTTATCCTGAAGACGGGATTAAACTTCTCTACGCTTGCAGTTTGTCCTGAAGATGGGATCAAACTATTTCCACACCTGCAGTTTATTCCAATCATGGGATCAAACTTTCTTCTCCCCATAGTATAGCCTGCACGTGGGATTAATACTTCTCTTTGGCTGTAATTCATCCAGAGGGGCGAACTACGTCGACCTGATCTCCCTGATACTCGGGAGTACATAGGCAACCATATTCTATATGACCCGGTCGCAATAAAAAAAACAAAAAAACAAAAACACTTATATCCTTCTGTACAAAAACAAAAACCACAAAAATAGTTCTACACCCTTCTTCATCAATAAAGCTTCTACACCCATCCGCCTTTCACATTCAGCGTTGAACCTCTTACACCAGGTTCGAACTACGCAGACCTGATCTCCTCTTCAATAGGAGTACGTGGCAGCCATTTATGGTTGGTCTAACCCCTACCGAGCAAAAAATACTTCTCACACGCAGCATCTGCGATCAAACTTCAATACACCACATTTCATCTGCTTCAGACCAAAGGGATGGAACTACCTAACCTCTCCTCACAAATAGGAGATTCGGCGACCATCTAAGTTGCGGTTGTGCCTCAAAGAGCAACACCAATCCATAAGAGATTGAATTAACTAGGCTTCTCACAAATAGGAGTACTGTCAACCATCTGTGGTGCGGTCAATCTCAGAGAGGAATAGCCACACTCCTTTCCACATCTACATACAGAAACCAGTCCCAAGACACCAAAGATTGTAGGGATACACATAGATCAATGATCCATTCTGAAAGATCTTGTGATGGCTCAATGTACACATATCAAGGATGAGTTCTGAATGCATCAAGATCACAAGTCCTGAAGAAGCAGACAAATATCAAGCAAGTATCAAGGCATAACTGAAAGGGAAATGACTCAAAATATATTTCTCTACCATATATAATACTGTTTGATATATACATATGTGTTGTACATGACAAAATGGCTAAGCTAGTCTGTGAAGGAAAATACAAGTCTAACTACGTATCTGTGTGTATGTGGACTATCAGATCTAACATAGCATCCCTCTTTGAAGAAGGAGGTAAGGCTGCAAGCTCCTGCCCAATGGTATCAACATGAGCTAGCAGATCTGAGGCCAACTGCATGGTGGCATGATGCTCATCAATGTATGCACTCATATCGGCAAGGATATCAGTCGTAAGGGATCTCACTGAAGTACTATCTGTGACGGCTACATCCTAGGCAGATAGGGCAGCATCCCACTCTATAATCAAAGCATCTCTAGCTGATCTAGCCTCATATCAAGAGCTGTCAACATCAAGGCCCTAGCCTGATCTCTCTCAAAGGTCATCAGATGTAGACTCTGCTCCAAATACTGTACTGAATGCTGAATCACAGTAGCACTCATAGTGTGAGAATCCATCATAAATGTTGCCAACCCAGTAGTCAAATCCTTCTCGATGGGAATATCAGCCTCCTCCATAGGCTCCTCATCGTCGGAATCAGTCCCCGGCACTGTGGATACTACCGCAGCCGATGCAGTCTCTGTCTCCATCCATGCGGAATACTCTGCAGAATAACCTGGATGACCGATAAAAAACTCAGCTAGCTCACGCTGATCTCAACAAGCATACAACCTGGATTTTCCCTCTGCTGATAAGTGGTGAGAAGCGAAGCGCTAACTCGATGCCCCCTCAAAAGGATGGAAGTCCTAAAACTGGTCAAATTGACACATCATGGCCAGTGGGTGGTAAGTAATCATGCCTCTCAAACTAGGTAGAGTAATATAATCCATGCCCAGAGCATTAGTGATGAAGCTGTAGGGTGAGCTAAGCCCTGTACACGGTAATATAGCGAACGGATCTCCGATCCCTACTAGGAAAGCTGACCAAGATTCAGCATCTATACACTCCACAGGCTAAAATGAGTATGACATGGCTATATCATGGGTGAAACATTACCCATGCCATCTAAAAGTGCCAATCGGTCTCAACTGTGACATAAACCACACGTCTGACATGGTAGAAATTTGCAGAAACACTCCCCATGGATAAGTGTAGCGATGTGTGGTCGACCTCGAGTCTCTGCTATAATCATCGGTATGATGGTGTGACCCTCCCTGAGAGCTCTCACTACGATAATAACTCCTATGTCCAACTCATCCATATACCATGACATGTTAACATACGACAGTATGCACAATAGAAGTACATCTACTCTGGCCAAACGTCAATGATACTCCAGTGTGGTGAAGTCCCCAGAATGTCGTGCATAACTATCCTCTGAGCCAAATCTGTCAAACAGAAAATGCTGGGATATAACGTGGCCAGAGGTGAGCTCATCCTGCACCACCCTACGCCTCAAGCCAGTGAGGGTCATAAATTACCTGCTCATGTCTCCAATCGCCATATGCACGCAAGGTCTGTCCAATGGCAGCATCATCAAACGTGCATACTCCTCCAAAATAGGAGTCAACTCCTGGGTCCCAAATCAGAAAACCTACCTCTCTGATACCCAGTGCTCCATTATGCCCTCCACGAATCCTGTGGGAACCTGAAACATCAACAGGGTCATAGTATGCTACCACAGATGATCTACAGTCACCCTGTCTGATGGTGACATGCTATCATACCATGATCGCACACCAGATGCCACCAATAATGGTGGGGTATGATCAATACGACTAACTGTCAAAGAAGACATCTGCACGGGTCGTGTCATAAGACCATCCAAGGGTCAATGTTGAATATCTCTGGACATACATACATATGCATAACATAATACAGGCATAATAAACAATAGATGGCAATATGATGTAGGGAATAATAGTATATACATTCCTAAGTACATCATCATCTAATACAGCTAAAATACAGGGAACTAGGGAACAGACGCCCAGCTACTAATAGAGGCCTATCAAAAGATATAGCGAGAATGGGTCCCACACCTCTGGCTCAGTTCAATTTGAGTTGCAAAGGAGGTTTCACAAGCTGAAAAGGCCAAATCAGGAATAAAAATGCTACACGATTGTGCGGAGTAGCCTGAAATCTTTGTTTTCACGGGCCAAACTTTGGCTTCACATGTCACTCATTGGTATTCACCTGAATGCAAGGTATACTATACCAATGGCCTCAGCTTTTACAAATCATGCTCGGAAATACCTCACACAGGTCCGGTGTCACGAAACTCAGGGTCGTGACCCTAAAAGACGCCTTCCCCGGCGGGGGTCACAACGCCAATTTCAAACGTTGATAAAGTATCCCCATCGGGGGTTACAACGCATTATTCATCTATGAACGAATCCCCGACGGGGGTTACAATGCAATTTAACAATTGATGTACGTGTCAATGAAGGTCAAGCAGCCTTGACGTCATTTCAACTGATGGCAAGTAAACCCATTGAAGCATCGGAGGCCATTCGATGATCTCATCCATCAGTGCACTTATCCACAACCTTCCCCGGCGAGGGTCACAATGTAATTCAACCATTGATATACGTTTCAATAAAGGTCAAATAACCTTGACATGTTCCCCAACGAGGGTCACAACGCAATGCAACCATCGATACACACATCAATGAACAGCAAGCAGCCTTGACAATTTGCCCAAAAGGGATCTATCCGGTGATACACACATCAGCGAAGGTCAGGCAGCCCTAATAATACATACTATTGGCAGTAACTTTGATAGGATTGCGGTATATGTTATACACATCCTCAAACAGACAAAGCTTTATCCCTATAGATCTCTTGCACACAAGAGGCACATCTTCACAGTAAAGTCTGTATCAAAGATCCAGGACTTTGGTGATAACCCCAACGTCAACATCCTTGAAGACTTGGATCGTATGTCCAAGACATCACTAATTGTCATCCCCGGCAGGATTAAACAGGGAACCAACAATCATTCCAACATGCATCATGCATTTGCATCATGTTACTGCACATAACATCATGTTTATCTTGTTGCATTTCAAGTGTCTAGGATTATTTATCCTATCCATGCCTTGCATTGAATAAATATGATAAAGAGGGGCATCTGTAGACACTCAAAATTTTCTACACACCTATTACTAACATTGCAGGAAGGCAAATTCGTCTTTTAGGAATAACCCTAGAAGATAGCTCACATCCATTCCGGATACTACCGGAAGTTCAATCTCAACCACGGAACACACACCGGGAGTATCAATTCCAACCTCAGAAATAACCCCGAGTTTCATCCTTGGAGATAACCCCAAGGAATGTTGTTGTAGTTCCGGCGATAACTCCAAAAATGCTTGTTTCAAATACATGCAATCAGCTTCAATCTCAGACCTCCTGCCGAGGCACTCATACGAAAGACCCAAAGCTAACACCGGGAAGACAGGCACACTTACAGATGACCCTATGGAATTCAAACACTTATAGCAGTCCAATCTCAGATGTAACCCTGAGCAACGTTTGCTATTAGCCCAAACTGGAGATAACCCCGATGAGGGGCAAAATTGTCATCTTTCCACCTCAACCCCAGTGCGCCATCTTAACATTTTATACATACATTTCTACACAACAATGTCCCACAAGAGCCAATGAGTTCCAATCTAGAGTGACTATTACGCGTGGCAGTACACTTGATAAAATTTGAAGCTTGAAGACCATGGGCATGGTCCCCTCTTCCTGAATTCGTACAACCTCTAATCCCATGTCATCGCGTAACTCTCGACAAAAGCAGTCTGAAGATGGTCTTGTACACCTCGTTCAAATGCTCGGATAGAAGTTCTGCAAGTTCGAGCGGACATCACAAATACAGCGCTTTCGTGCTTATTTGGTGGGACTGCGAAGCTGGGGCACCTCGGGCGGCCCTTGGTGCATCTGCAACTTCTGGTACACTGCGACTCCCACTCTATAAATATAGAGCTTGGGGTGGCCATATTCAAGAGGAAAAAAGGCGAGGAAGCCCTGTCCAATTTTCTTTGTACACACCCCATATTGAGTGCTTTCTCATTTTAAACACCTGGTAGCTCACATATAGCTATATTTTACCAGTGGGAGCTAAGTGTTTATCCATCTAGAGTCATAGAATCCTGCCTTGGCAGCCCACTGTAAGCCTTCTCACACTCTATAAAGCCTTTCTCTTCATCTTTGCACACACTATTCTTCACATTGAGAGTCGTGTTGTGTGTGTATGCCCGGACATCGGTCCGTGGTTTTCATTTTTGTCTGTATATATATACTTATATATGGACTAACATTATCGAGTTATGCCTCGATTGAGCCTAGACTTATGTCTAGAGCGTTTACTTGCATTTATATATATATATATATATATATATATATATATATACTTTTATATATAAGCTGTTGTGGGACTACATGCGATGAGCTTGATTTTAAATCGGAGCATTTACTTGCTTATATATATATATATATATATATATATATATATATATATATATAAATTGTTGTCGACTACATCTAATGAGCACGGATTTTACATCCTGGGCGTTTATTGCTTTATATATATACTTATATATATGAATCTTTGTCGAACTACATTCGATGAGCACAGATTTTATATCCAGAATGCGTTTACTAGCTTATATATATATATATATATATATATATATATATATATATATATATATATATTTATATCGTCAGCACAGAGTTTACTTGTGGCCTATTCTTTTTTATTTACATTCCGTCCCGCTTGGAGTTTACTTTGTGGTGGTTGATCATTTTTACTACTTTCTTTACATTCAGTCCTGCCTGGAGTTTACTTCGTGGTGGTTGATCGCATTTATTGCATTATTTACATTTTTGATCCCCCATGGAGGTGCTTCGTGGTGGTTGATCATGTCCATATATATATATATATATATATATATATATATATATATATATTTACTACTTTTATATATTTACAATTCTGATCCCCCTTGGAGGTGCTTCGTGGTGGTTGATCATGTTTATATATATATATATATATATTTATAGCTTATATATATATATATATACTTGCTTATTGCTTTTATATAAATTGCGGCATCATGTGAGCCTAGGAATCATGTGATCACAGATTCAGTCTCTTGAATCTAGATTCGGTTCCCATGATGGACATTTTCAGCTGTAAGCAGCTTGTACATTATTCATGGTGTTTGAATTTCCTTAGATGGCTTTCATGCCCATGAGGAGTTCGGCATTGCTGTATATTATTTTCTCGAAGATGCTTCGCATCTCGAAAATAAAAGCAAACAAGCCGAACATTTAATAATAAAATAGAAGTATGAAAATGTCTCAATTACTATTGAGCACATGGTTTAAAATACCTCTCTTACAAAACCTCACTACTATATCATGTTTAAAACTGAATTTTTCATACAAATTCAAACCCTTTGTATATAGGTGCGAACGAGGCCTCGCACTACTTCCAAATAAATTACACATTAATCCACACACACACACACATTCATATAACAGTTTCTTGAAAAGTGGCGGTCACCGTGGCATCACGGATGTCGAGGGTTTCCTAACACCTTCCCTCCGCATAATCAAGCCCCCGAACCCCAATGAATCTCGGTTTCATAGACCCGTTTCGCAGTGTCACATCACTGGGTCAATGTGCAAACCTTTCTCGGTTATGTTGGTGCAACCAGTTAAAAACACCAACTGGCAACTCTTACAGTCAAATCGTCGACATGATACATGTCAGACCTTTTTTACTTGTTTTTTCAAACAAATCTCACATAACATGAGAACACCAAAAAACAAGAAACAAAAAGGGACAAAAAAAAAATCCCAACGTCGACATATATATATATATATTTTATGTCAGGCCTGGAGTTTACTTCGTGGCCTTTTACTACTTTATTTACATTCTGTCCCGCCTAGAGGTTCCTTCATGGCGGTTGATCGTTTTTACTGCTTTCTTTACATTTAGTCCTACCTGGAGTTTACTTCGTAGCGGTTGATCGCATTTATTACTTTATTTACATTTTTGATCCCCCATGGAGGTGCTTCGTGGTGATTGATCATGTCTGTATATATATATTTATAACTTTTATATATATAACTGCTTACTGCTTTTCATATAAACTGCGGCATCATGTGAGCCTAGGAATTATGTGATCACAGATTCAGTCCACTAAATCTAGATTCGGTTCCCGTGATGGACATTTTTCAGTTGTAAGCAGCTTTTAAATTATTTACGGTGTTTGAATTTCCTTACATGGCTTTCATGCCCATGAGGAGTTCGGCACAGCTATATATTACTTTCTCGAAAATGCTTTGAATCTCGAAAATAAAAGCAACCAAGCTGAACATTTAATAATGAAATGGAAGAATTAAAAGGTCTCAATTACTATTGAGTACAGGGTTTGAAAAACCTCTTTTACAAAATCTCATTGCTATATCATGTTTAAAATTGAAATTTTCATACAAATTCAAGCCCTTTGTATATAGGTGTGAACGAGGCCTCACGCTACTTCCAAATAACAGTACATTGACCCACACACACACACTCGTTCATATAATAGTTTCTTGAAAAGTGGCGGTCACCTTGGTAACACGGATGTCGGGGGGTGCCTAACACCTTTCCTCCACATAATCAAGCCCCCGAATCTAAATGAATCTCGGTTTCACAGACCTGTTTAGCAGTGTCACATCACTGGGTCAATGTGCAAACCTTTTCTCGGTTGCGTTGGTGCAACCAGTTAAAAACACCAACTGGCGACTCTTACAGTCAAATCGTCGACATATACATGTTGGACCTTTTTCACTTATTTTTTCAAACAAATCTCACATAACATGAGAACACCAAAGAACAAGAACAGAAAAGGGATAAATAAAAATCCCGACGTCGACATATATAAACATAGCGACAAATCGCTGAAATTATAAACCAAGCTAGCATCAATATATATCCTGTACATTTATCGCTTATATATATATATATATATATATATATATATATATATTTACATTTCTGTCAGGACTGGAGTTTACTTCGTGGTCTTTTACTGCTCTATTTACATTCCATCCCGATTAGAGTTTACTTCGTGGTGGTTGATCATTTTTACTGCTTTATTTACATTTAGTCCCGCCTAGAGTTTACTTCGTTGCGGTTGATCGTATTTATTGCTTTATTTATATTTATAATCCCCCGTGGAGGTGCGTCGTGGTGGTTGATCATGTCTCTATATATATATTTACAGCTTTTATATATTTACATTTTCGATCCCCCATGGAGGTGCTTTTATATATTTACATATTCGATCCCTTTGATATATTTACATTTCGGAGTGCCCATGGTGGTGCTTGGTGGTTGATCATGTCTTTATATATATATTTACCGCTTTGATATATTTACATTTCCGATCCCCCGTGGAGGTGCTTCGTGGTGGTTGATCATGTCTATATATATATATATATATATATATATATATATATATATATATAACTTCTTCGCTTTCATATAAATTGTGGCATCATGTGAGCCTAGAAATCATGTGATCACAGATTGATCTCTCATCGAATCTTAATTGATTCCGTGATGGACATTTTCGGTTATGGCGACTTGTAAATTATTCACGGTGTTTGAATTTCCTTAGATGGCTTTCATGCCCATTAGAAGTTCGGCACTACTCTATATTATTTTTACGAAGATGCTTCGCATCTCGAAAATATAAGCAACCAAGCCAAACATTTTATAATAAAATGGAAATATCAAAGGCCTTAATTACTATTGAGCACAGGGTTTGTAAAACCTCTTTTATAAAATCTCATTGCCATATCTTGTTTAAAACTGAATTTTTCATATAACTTCAAACCCTTTGTATATAGGTGCGAACGAGGCCTCGCACTACTTTCAAATAACAGCACATTGACCCACACACACACACACATTCATATAACATTTTCTTGAAAATTGGCGGTCACCGTGGTAACACGGATGTCGAGGGGTGCCTAACACCTTCCCTCCGCATAATCAAGCCCCTGAACTCAAATGAATCTCGATTTCACAGACCCGTTTAGCAGTGTCACATCACTAGGTCAATGTGCAAACCTTTTCTTGGTTACGTTGGTGCAATCAGTTAAAAACACCAACTGGCGACTCTTACAGTTAAATCATCGACATATACATGTCGGACCTTTTTCACTTATTTTTTCAAACAAACCTCACCTAACATGAGAACACCAAAGAACAAGAATAGAAAAGAGACAAATAAAAATCCCGATGAGGACAGAGAGCTTGGAAAAGAAGGAGAAAGAAGAGACTAAGTATGAATGATCGGATCGAAGGGTTCATGAAATAGAAAAGCTAGCGAATCGCCGGCTTTGTCTAAAGGAAGAAAAATAAGGAAGAAAGGTAATCTGAAACCTAACTTCTAAGTTAGTTTTTCTTTAAGTTTTTATGTTTAAAAAAACATAGCTTAATGAGAATAAGAAGTAAATGATGTTAAGAATGATTTCATATGGTTAAAGTCATTGAGAAAAGAAGAAATAAGAATTAGAAATTTATTTTATAAATTTCTTAAGGAAGTATAAGATTTGTAATGAATTTGAACGATCCGAATGAATCATATGAATAATTCGATTAAATTAGTAAGGAATGGTGTTCTACAACATCGAATTCCAATAAAATGTGAAATTGTAATCAAAATATCGATTAAAAATGAAGAACTAACGAAGAATGCGAAGAACACGCAAAGAACGCGAAGAACGTTATTGATGGACAAATTTAAAATCATCGTAGTGTAATTGTTGTTGATCGACAAGTTTAAAACCATCGCTTATAAGTTATATGCTTATTACTTGGTTAGGAACGGTAGAAACGTTCATGAAGAACGGATTAAAAGTGAGCTATAACAAAGTTATGGCAAAAATTTCGTAAAAGACGAACGAGAATTAGAAATTGTGTAAATGAACCTGAAGGTGTAGGGTTTCATATGAAAGTAAGAGAACATAGAAAATGTGAGTCATGGACTCAAGAACGAATAAATTCCGAGTTCGGATGACCGAATTACGGACGAATAAACGAAGAACGTTAAAAACATAAAACGAACGAAGGGTGAAGATTAAGCCAATCGAATGGCATGTTAACGGATTCAAAATGAAGTTCTATCCAAGGGGGATTGAAGTACATAAGATAAGGAAGAGATTGGCGTTGGAACAACCTCGTTCTATGTTATAACAAGTAAGTTATGAGATAGGGAAGTAAGATCTCAGAACGATTAAAGACTTGGAAATTTTTTTCAAGAATTAGGGCTTGGCGCCGCAATGCCAGCCATGCCTTGTAAGGTGGTGCTGCAGCACCAGACCGGGAGAGCTAAGTACTGGAAACTCACATTGCAATGCGAGACATAGTGCAGGGAGTGACGTCGCGGCGCCAGTGGTGCTACAGCGTGAGCATTGTGAAGGGAACTGACGCCGCAGCGCCAGTGCATGGCGAATCCAAGTAATGAGCTTTTAACAGCTCAAAACCTGGGGGAAGTGTAACGAAAGCTAATGAACGTGTATTTCATCGAATGTAACACTTAAAAAAGTGATTTAAACATTTAGTACAGGTTGAACGAAATAATTGAAAGAGATTAAAAGACCAAGAAGGTAATGAACATAAACGTAACGCAGTTGCGAGCGGTCTTAGCTTACAACGAACATTGTGGCTTCGACATTAAGAAAGAATAATGAACATGGGGTTCATGGGATGGATAACGGTTAAAAGCAATTAAAACCTCGAGAAAAGGTTGAACGAGAGATTAAGAGATGAGCAACGTAAATGCTGAATACGTAAACGATTCTCGTTAATCGTATTCGCGTTGGACGAACGTTTTAAGTGTACAATGGTTGTATGACATAGACGTTGGCAAAGGTAGTAAGTAAGATATGAATTATCAAGAAAACCGTAATGAACGGTGGTGAAGACTAATGACTAGACCTGGGAACGGTGAAGAATTAAATTAAGAACAAGTACGTATAACGTAAAGAAGCCTAGTTAATGTGTATAACTTGGATGACGTTCTGAGTCGAATGAACCAGACATTGTACGATAAGAATAAGGTAACGTAAAATGCTCCGTATATCATGAAGCCATAAACTGGTAATGGGTTGGTCGCGTAAACTTAGGTTGCAAGAACGTGAACCCTAAGAAGTAAAGTTAAGTAAACCAATGTGTAAGTCAAGTATATGACTAATTGGTGTACTTGTTATTTCTTTATATGTTTTATAGGGATTGGAGCGAAGCGATTCGGCAGAAGTCATGGTATGTCTTGTGTAAGGCAAGTTTCCTAACTTCATTCATATTCTAAATGAATGCTAGTTTCTTAAACTTCTCAGATGTTGAACTTGAGAAGTTCTGTCTATGTGCAAATGTGCGATATTTGTACAAGGTGGTAGAACGTATGAGGCCTTGTGCCACAATGTGAACACTTTGGTATTTCTATGAGATGAATTGTTCTGTGATTAAACTGTTCAATAAGAGAATGCTCTATTTATACATGATCCGTTATTATTAATTATGTGCTAAAGATTCTAGTAGATAGGATGTGTATGAAAGAGAGTAGAGAATGAAAGTATTTCAAAGTGAATGTAACTAATGTTTTAAAATGATAGGAATCGAGATTATTCCTATTATTCAAGCTTCTTTATAACCTTTGTTCGGTTATCAAAGTTCTAAAAGAATGTTTAAATTCTTGAAGTTGTTTGTTCAACTGTTATGACTTGCTGGGAAATTGAATGCTCACACTTGCTTTAAATGAAAAACATTTTCAACGTACGATGTTAGAAGAACTTAAGGATCCCGTAAAGATCAAGCTAATCCATATCCAGGAAAAGTGCCATTCAGTATATGGATGAGTATGCATGAAGATCAAGCGAAGACTTGTAATGTAGAATAGTTTAATTGAACTATAGATTAGTTTAATGAATAGTTATGTATCCTCGGTGGTGGATGAAAGTCACTCGTGTAAGATGTAAAGAATAATGTAATTAACATTATTTTTAATGAACAAGGTTATAAGGTATTAGAAACTGGGATTTGAGAATGTATGTTGTTATATTTCAGTATATAATTATGTATGTTGGAATGAATGATGTACTCGTGATGTACGGAATTCGGGTGTGAAGATAGACCAGATTTTGGGGCGCTACAGCAGTTGCGCCGTGCCCTGAGCAGAGACAGTATGTTTTGAGTAATTGCAGACTACAATATAAAGACCTAATCTTGTTTAGTATGCATGATAAAGATGTTAAATCATATCATAAGATACAATAACAGGTTGTAATGTAATGTAATACTAAATATGAAGATTTTAAATGTTCACTCAACAAGTTATATAATGAATGAAATTTGTTGTTTGTAAGAGTTAGAGGTGAATGATAAAGCTTTATATTAGGTGATAGTGAGTTTTTAGATTCGTGTGAGTAATTAACAAACATGGTTAGACCTTGAGTTAAGGGTTGTGACTTAAATAAAATGGTGAATTGAACCTATAAGGCTAATGATGGTACAACTAATCGATATTGCAATCGTAATGGTATATATAGGGTGTTTGGCGAACGTTTATTTAACTTGTGTAGCTTGCACGAGGCAAGTTTTCCTAACTTCATTCTCTTTATAATAAATGCAAGTTTCATAACTATATTTACCTTTTGTTGTCAAGCAATTTCTCTATTGGGTAAAATCTAATTACGCACAATCACTCAAGTATACGTGGTCAACATGTAATACACTGAAAGTAGAGTATCGTTCCCACGTGGAATTAGTTAACAAGAATTACCAAGTACTAACCTATAACCAATTTAATCTTATTTAAACGAATGAATTTCAAATTATATAATTAAACTACTATTAAATTCCACTAGTTAAATTAAGATTACAGAGATTTAAGATCATAACTTCACTAATTGCTTCATTTAAGTTAACACACTTCTCATCAATTATTCTCTATCCTGAATTGTTAATCAAGAACACTAAAGCAGATAAAACCACCTCTCAATGCATAATACCCATACTAACTTAAATCCACAGCTGATAGAATTAAGCAAGACACCCTAATTAACTAATTCACTATATCTCTATGTGAATTACAATTAAAAAGGATTTAAAGCACAAGTTCTCTATAAGATTACATATGGCATAAAGGCATATCTCTATCTTAAACACGAATCATGAATTTCATCTATGCAGAAATCACAAACACATGCTATCATTATCAGATCTAAATCTAAACTTCATCTCAAGGGTTCATATAGATTATCACAGTAATTGATGGCCAATCAATTAAACAATTAAGTCCAAATCATAATAGAAAATCCTCACAATAGAACATAATAATTGATAGCGAATCATACTAATATAAACTACACAATAAGATCCATTGTAATCTCAAACAAAGAATTAGTTCATTGAATTAAAACTAAGAATCCACACTTGAATACACGTTAAAAGATAAGAATGAGATTAAGGAAGAGAAGTGAATCTATTGTCGGCAAATTCGTCCTCCGTCTCACTCTTGATCTTGATCTCCAATGGCTTCCAAGTGCTTCAATCTCCAAATATCATAAAAACTAGTGTTCTCTCCTATTCTACTCTAATCTAATCTAATCTAATGGAATCCTCTCTCTCTCTCTCCCATAATCCTTGTGATTCTCCTCCTTTTATATGTCTCTTTATATGTCTTTTAAGTCCTCTTGGAAGTCCTTGAGTCAATCGGATCGAACCAATCCTTTTTGGACTCAAATTCAGACAAAAAATGACTTTTCGGCGTGTACCACCGCATCGGCGGGGGTTTATACACTAACTAGGCCCGCCCAAGTGGGCTAGGCTTCTGTTTTGCAGCTTGTACCCTCACCCCGGCGGGGGTTTTGTGAAGAGAAGCCTGCCCTGGCGGGGGTCCTTTTTCTACTCTGACGTCCTTTGGGAAAATGGCCATAACTTCTTCGTCTAAACTGATTTTGATGATTCAAGATGTTCCAGAAAGAGGAGATGTAGATTTACAACTTTCATTCTTTGAGTTTTTCGAAATAAAGAATGGAGAAATGTGAAATTGGCTCTGAAGTGGCTGCTCTGTAAATGGTCACCCAAAACAGTGAAGTTCAACGTCTGGTTGTACAAAGGTCATAACTCATGCATCCGAACTCCGATTGGAATGATTCAAGATGTTCTGGAAAAGCTAAGAAGAAGCTCTACAATATAATCCAAGTTCCAAGCCAAGAACATGAAAAAAACATGAAAGCCCAAATGATGTCCAAATTGTTTTTCTTTGCAATTTCATACCAATTATTGCAATCACAGCTCCCAAGCATATAATCTAAAAAACAAGCACAAAATGCATGAAAATTAACTAAGAAACATGAGATTAAGTAACTAATTTAAGTAACAAATACCGAATAAGTAGGTATAAAATCTACTTATCATTTTCTAACCCTAATTTATCATTATGTAAGTTCCTAAATCCTATATTTAAGTTGAGCAAGCTTACTGATTTCATCTTGTTTATAATTATGCAAGCTCTTGTATTCTAATTCTTTACATTGAGCGAGCTTTGCATTCCTAACTTTTGTTCTTTGCTATTCAAAGCGTAGACTGTTTAAATTCATTGTTCCAAATGAGATTTCATAACTCCTTTGGATGTAGTACTTTGTATATACCATGTCTATTCAATTGTGTATTTTTAATATTCAATCTTTGACTAAAGTATCATTATTTATTCTTATATTATTGTGTTGAACCTTCGAATAGCAAAACAAACTTTTATTGATTGGACTAATCTATAATTGATGAGTGTTCTAAAGATTCTAGAACCATTGTTAAGCTAGTTCCAAACTAAACTTTTTTTAGTGCAGAAATCCTAAAGTCAAACTGAGATGAACAACCCTAATATAGGGGATTATGTACACGTTAGCGTTTAAATGTTTGTGCACAATACATGGTACAAAGGGTTGATCCCCCTAAGTACGTAAGGAAGAGTATGTATAGTCTAAACGACTGTTACGGTTGAGGTAAAAATACCTAATTACCGGGCACATAGTTCATGGTCTTAAGACCCTCATATACAAATCTTGAACTTGTTTTCTATTCTTGATTCGTAGAACGAGTTCTCTATTATTCAGTATTCATTGTTTAACCTCATGTTGTTGATATTATTATTCTTTATATTAGTGAACAATTGTTTGCTCACTCTTGCAATTAACACTGCAGCTAAAGTTGAGAAAGTCGATGAGCCGTCTTCTAGCAAAGGAAAGGGCAAGATGTCCAAGTGATGAAGATTTGTTTGAATTTACTTAACTAAAGTTATGTCATAAGACTTATGTTATTATATGATGTTTTCATCGGACTTATGTAATAATTTAAGGTTAGATTACCTAGGATTGATTTAAGTTGATGTAACCCTTTAATGGGAAAGATTATTGTTTAAGTTATTTAAGTTATGTTTTTTAATCTTTTATTATGGGTAGTTAGATGTAATTATTTTGGATATTGAACACCAAATCCTGTGGGAATGCAATACCCAGATTTGGGGGTGTCACAGGCCATGAGTCTCTATAATAAGGAGAAGAAGAATAAGGTTGAGGTTGAGGAAGATGTTAAGATGGAAGGAAGCAGTGGAAATAGGAGTGGAAAAAGGAAAGAAGACAATTTTGGGAATACCAAAAATAAGCAAGGAGGTATAAAGAAGTAGGTTGTGCAGTGTGAAAATTGTGGAAAAAATCACTCGGGTGAGTGTTTGAAGGGAAAGTTTGTGTGTTTAAAGTGTGGACAGGAGGGACACATCTCTCCTAATTACCCCAATCCAAGGATGAATAGTGGGTGTTTCATTTGTGGATCAACGAAGCATAAGGTAAAGGATTGTCCGCAAAGGAGAGTTAATGGGGGAAGTATGAATGCGGGGAAAAGCAGTGGGACGTTAGCAATAACTAAACTAACTCCACCAAACAAACCAACCAAATCGACCGTAAGGACCTTCAATATGACGGTTCAGGATACGGTAGCAGACGGTGATAGAGTTCCAAGTATAAACCTGATTAATGACATTAATATATGCCTGCTTCGGATTTAACCTATTTTTACCACAAGTTTGTTAATATAAGTACGTATATGTTAGGAACCCTTGAATATAGACATACAAAAAGAACAAATTCTGAAAAAGATATATATATTATTGTAATAATTCATTAATAAAACGATTTTTAAAGGAGGAATTTGAGATCCGGATTCGTAACATGAAATCCTATAAGGAGGGGAGAATGTAGAAATTCAATAAATTTTTAATAAATAAAAATCTAAGGATAAAAATTAATATTAAAAGTAAGGTAATGGTGATTCCGGGGATGGAATCCTTATAAGGAGGGGAGAATGTAAAGATCGGGAATTTTTTGACAATTATATCTATATTTTTATGAATAAATTTTTTTTATTAATTATTATGAATATTGGTACCAGTAATAATATTTTGAAATATATGTAATATGGATTAAACAGGTCAGACAATTTAATTTTTATAAGTTGACTAAGAATGAAAGTGAAGTCGGATATTGTTCAAAACCCTAATTTTGGATTTTGAATAAGAAATTTGAATATTAATAGCATATTAATTATATTTCAGTATGATAAGTATGTGTTGTTTGTGTGTAATGTTAATTGTTAATCAGTTGTAGCGTAGAATTAGAAAATCCTACTTTAAATCTTTAAACCCTAATTCAAAATTCAAATAGAAAATTAAGATTGATAAGTAATTGTGTTTATGAGATTAAGGATAAGTGTTATTAATTATAAACCTAAGTAGGAAACCCTAATGTTCAATTAGGAAAAACCTAATTGTTAATTTAGAAATTTTGATATTAATTAGGAAACTTTAATCCTAGTTTGCAAGCCTTAATGTTATTAGGAAACCTTAATTTCTAATTTAGAAAGCTTAATTTTCTATTTAAAACCCTTAATTAGAAAATCCTAAAATTTAATTAGCAAAACCTAAGGGTTAAAACCTAAGAGTTAGGTCACATTACTAGAATGCCATTAAAATTGTGGGCTAAATGACCAAAGTACCCTTTTAACATTCTTTAATGAGAAAGAGTGCAAATCTTGCCATAGTATTAGTAAGTCACCAACTTTAGATCTCACATGTGCTCTAAAAATCTCAGTCAAATCTGATATTAGGTGCCACCTTGCAATCTATAGATACAATGCATTAAACTTAAGAAATTGGAGATAGAGAAAATCAAAAGCAAAGCTCATTTCTACCCATACACTCAACCAAGTCTTTCACTCTCTAAAGCCACGAATCTGATAAGTGTTTCAATCCCTAACCAAGTCTCTAACACATTAAGAACAGATTAGAAAGCCAAAGATTAAAGCTTGATCAAAGAAATGTATAAACCCTAAACAAAAATTTAATCTTGTATGCCAAGTTAGATTGTGTGTTTTTGTGTTTAATCATGTGTTATAAGATGTTATTTAGTGATCTATGATTATATCATAGATCCATAACATCAAGGTGCTCGAAAATTAAGTTTTTAAAATTGTCAAGAACCCTAGATTTTTGGCCTAACAACCGATTGTCAGAGGCCAAAGATCTAGATATGTTTATGATTTTACTTGTTTGATGTAATAGACTTGTAGTATGCTATGAGAGGAGTAATCTGGAACTGGAAGCATTTTCATTGTAAGACCCAAACTTTTATGAATAAAGATTAATTTTTCTCGAAATATATTTTTGAATATTATAGTGTGGATTTGATATAACTTTATAGTTGTTGGTAATATTTACAAATTTTGCAAAGTAAGCAAGTTGTCATAAAATATTCGATTGGTTGGAGAATATTCGTTTTAACAAGGAATATTCGTACGACGGCACAATCATTAGTGGACCCCACAACGAAAATATTGTCGAAGTTAGAAAACGGCAGAAATATCATTTTATAAAACTAACGGCGAAAGTTTTACCGTTAACTATTAAAATATCCGGTGGTAAAAGTATAATAATACGCGTGGTTGCATAGTATCACACGGTATTGTACAGTATCTTTGATTATTGATGCTTACGTGAGAAGTCACTCAGTTATACTCAATTATTGCTACAGTAATTATTGCATAATATCTCTCATATTATTGATTCAATTATCGTCACAGTATCATCTGCATAATATTTTATATTATTAAATCAATAATTGAGCTGACGAAGTTATTCATTATATTATTTTCATTATTAACGGTGTCTAGAAAATTCTATCGAGGAAAGGGGTTTGGTCACCTAATTGCACGCCAATAGGGAGAAATCCTTATCGGAAAGCCCCCTCTTTCTTGGGAATGATCTGGTTGTTAAATATTGTGAGTTATAATATTAATGATGAATAAATTTGTGTTGATTAAAGATGAAATTGATATTTCCATTGTGTTGGGATTATTAGTGTTGGTGGAAATTGACATTTATTTTGATAATAATTGATTTCTGGAGGTTAAATTGACCAATCGGGTAATTAATCGGATAAATGAGCAATTAATTGCTATTAGTTCACATGCATATAACTATTTGTTCACATGAAAGGAACTATTGATTCACATACATGTACTATTGATTCACATGCATGTACTATTAGGGGAGGTGGTGCAAGTTTGATAATACTTGTAGGACTAAATTAAAAATGGAGAAAAAAATGAAGGTACTATACTGTAATAATTCGAGCCCCAAAACGTGTAATTATCGAAATTATATTTTCCTATAAATAGAATCTCATTCTTCTTTCATTCTCACTAATTCACTAAGACTCACAAGAGCAATTAAAGAGAGAGAAGCTATAGAGAGAGAAAAGAAGAGTATTCTGCTACTTTACTATTCCATTATTCAGTCTTCTTCTAAGGTAAGGGATATTATTTTTGTTCAATACTCGTATGAAATAATATTTTCTTCCATACTCTGTAGTATGTAAGTAATATTATTTTGTTTCGTATTCCTACTTCTACACTCATTTTGTTAAAGTATTGATTCTATACTCCGTGAAATTAGTAAAATATCTTTTAATTTTGCGCTTCATCTAGTATCGTTTCACAAGGATATTTTTCTCTTGATAAATTTTTAATCTTTTCGTGCTGGAAAACTTTTCACGGTACTATTCACAAAGTACTATTCATGGGATACTATTCATAAAGTACTATTCATAGGGTACTATTCACGGGGTACTATTCACAGAGTACTATTCTCGAAGTACTATTTACGAAGTACTATTTATGAGTTACTATTCACTCAGGTACTATTCACCTAGGGTACTATTCAAGACAAAAATTGATTTCTTTTCTGTCCAAATCATTTTTAATACAATATTATTCTTGAATTTTACTCCACAAAGCAGTATCATGTTGACAATTTGGACATTATTGAATTCTGGATAAATTAAATTATAAATCTTTAAAAATCTATCATTTTCTTTCTTTTAATTGAATTCTTATATCATTGTCATCATCCTCATGCTTATATTGTGATGAAAGTCATCTTTGGCTTACGTGCATAGATGGACTATTGATTGGTATGATTATGACAAGGGATTATTCGGTATAATCATGACCGTAATGTTACAAATGATGTGTTAAAAGTCCTCATTGGCCCGTGGTGCATTGATGGACAGTGGTTGGCATGATCATGACCATTGGTGAAATCACGAATATACTTGGCCCGTAGTGCGTGGATAATTCGTGGTTGTGATACTAATGAATATCATTGGCCCGTAGTGCATGGATAATTCAGTGATGTGGATTATTTATTATGTTGAGTCTCAGCGATAAAATTGATGATAAACTTTTTAAATCAGAGAAGATGGTAGATATTATGCTCTACTTGACTCTTCTAATGGATTGCTTGTTCCGCTGAAGTTAAACTTGATGTTTATTATATTTTATCAGGTTAACATTGTTGAAGGCTAGCAATAATTTATTCTGCATTATCTTATTCATAATATTTCTTACTGGGCTAGTTGAGCTCACCCTTTTGCTTTCATTGTTCTCTTCAGGAAATGGGAACATAGCCGGGACTAGTCGGGGAACGGAGTGATGGTCCGAGATGGTGTTATAGTTGTCCTCACTATCGACGTTGAGATTTTTATTTATCCCTTTTTTGTTCTTGTTCTTTGGTGTTCTCATGTTATGTGAGATTTGTTTGAAAAAACAAGTGAAAAAGGTCTAACATGTATATGTCGACGATTTGACTGTAAGAGTAGCCAGTTGGTGTTTTTAACTGGTTGCACCAACGCAATTGAGAAAAGGTTTACACATTAACCCAGTGATTTGACACTGCTAAATAGGTCTGTGAAACCAAGATTCATTTGGGTTTGGGAGCTTGATTATGCGGAAGGAAGGTGTTAGGCACCCCCCGACATCCGTGTTACCACGGTGACTGCCACTTTTCAAGAAACTGTTATATGAATGTGTGTGTGTGTGTGTGGATCAATGTTCAATTTATTTGGAAATAGTGCGAGGCCTTGTTCGCACCTATATACAAAGGGTTTGAATTTGTATAAAAAATTCAGTTTTAAACATGATATAGTAATGAAGTTTTGTAAAAGAGGTTTTTTCAAACCCTGTGCTCAATAGTAGTTGAGACCTTTTCATACTTCCATTTTATTATTAAATGTTTGGCTTGATTGTTTTTATTTTTCGAGATGTGAAGCATCTTCAAGAAAATAATATATAAGAGTGTCGAACTCCTCATGGGCATGAAAGCCATCTAAGGAAATTCAAACACCGTGAATAATTTACAAAACGCTTCAATTTGAAAATGTCCATCACGAGAATTGAATCTAGATTCGATGGGCCCGAATCTGTGATCACATGATTCTAGGCTCACATGATGCCGCAGTTTATATGAAAAGTAGTTAGCAGTTATTTATATAAAAGCTTTAAATATATATATATATATATATATATACAGACATGATCAACCACCACGAAGCACCTCCATGGGGGATCAAAAATGTAAATATATAAAACCGGTAAATATATATATATATATATATATATATATATATATATATATAAACATGATCGACCACCACGAAGCACCTCCATGGGGATCGAAATTTAAATAAAGTAGTAAATCGATCAACTAAAGTAAACTCAAAGGGACTAAATATAAAAGCGATAAAATGATCAACCGCCACGAAGTAAACTCCAGGTAGAATCGAATATAAATAAAGCAGTAAAAACGATCAACCGCCATGAAGTAACTCCAAGCGGGACGAAATTTAAATAAAGTAATAAAAGGCCACGATGTAAACTCCAGGCCTGACAGAAAGGTATATATATATATATATATATATATATATATATATATATATAATATGAGAAGTGTGTGTGTGTGTGTGTGTGTGGTAAACGCACCAGATATATATCGATCCCGACTCAGTTTATCATTTCAGCGATTTGTCGCTATATATATATATGTAAAAGCAGTAAACGCACCGGATATTAAATCCAGGCTCATCGAACAAAGTTCGACAATAGTTTATATATATAAATATATATATATATATAAATATATATATATATATAAGCAGTAAATGCTCCGGATGTAAAATCCAGGCTCATCGAACAAAGTTCGACAACAGTTCATATATATTAGTATGTATATATATATATAAGCAAGTAAACGCTCCGGACATGAGTCCAGGCTCAATCGAGGCATAACTTCGATAATGTTAGTCCATATATATATATATATATATATATATATATATATATATATATATATATATATATATATATATATATATATATATATAAATAAATGAAAACCATGGAATGAAGTTTGTGCATACACACACAACCACGACTCTCGATGTGAAGAAGAGTGTGTGCAAAGATGAAGAGAAAGGCTTTATAATGTGTAAGAAGGCTTACAGTGGGCTGCCAAAGAAGACTTCTATGACATTAAGTGGATGAACAGTCGACTCCAGTCGATAAAAATATAGCTATATGTGAGCTAACAAGTGTTTAAAATGAGAAAGTACTCAATATGGGGGGTGTACAGAGCAAATTGGGCAGGGCTTCCTTGCCTTTTTTTCTTACAAATATGGCCACCCCAAGCCCTCTATTTATAGAAGAGGAGGCTGCAGGTGTGTACCTAGGCGTGCCTGCGGTGCCCTTGGTGCCCAGGGTGCCCGGTCTCCGCTGCTGTCTCTCGAAATCTCAAATACACTGCGTGCAGATGTGATGTCGCTTCGAACTTCAGAACTTCAATCCGAGCCTCCGATTGAGGTGTGTCATACCATTCTGGAAAGCTCTTTCCGAGAGCTATGCAATGACATAGGATTTTCCCTTTTTGATTCCAAGAAGATGGGTCCATGACCGAAATGGCATTTTTGGGTTTCCGTTAGGTAGTCCGTTGAGCTGTTTTGCGTAGTTTATGCTCGAAAGTTAAGATACTGTTCTCGTGGTACTTCTTTTGAAGAATTTTGAGTTGAAATGAGTTGATTTGAGTTGAGTTGAGATTGAGGTGGCAAAATAACCATTTTGCCCCTCCCAGGGTTGTTTTTGACTTTGGCGCAGTTGTAGCGGTCTTTTCCTAAGGTTATCTCTGAGATTGTCATACTATTGACTTTGAATGTCCTCAGGGTTATTTTTGAGGTTGGCTTGACCTCCTGGGGTTATCTCTAGGCTTTGAACTTGATCCTCCGGGGTTGTCTCCAGGGATGGAACTGATTTTCTCGGGGTTATCTCCGGGATTGGAAATTGATTTCCCGGAGTTATCTCTGGGGTTGGAAACTTGATCTCCCGGGAAAATCTCCGGCGTTAGAATTCATGTTGTGGTCCTCCAGGGTTATCTCTAGAGAGTAAAAAAGATGTTTTTGTCCTCCTGCATAGTTAATAACAAGAAAACAAAATTTTGAGTGTCTACAGATGCCCCTCTTTATCATGTTCATGCAATGCAATGGAATGGACATGATAAAGATTACTAGACACTTGAAATGTGATAAGGTATTTTGAATGATGCAAATCGCAATGTAATGAATGTTATAATGAATGTTAAAATGATTTCGAAAATCGATTCACATTTCGCATATCGCATTTCGCACTTTACAGCGCATTTGGCGATACGCGCTTTCATTGATTCGCACATCACATTTTGCATATTACAAAATCACAAATCACATTTTCGCATCATCAAATCACAAATCTCTTTACCTTTATCGGTTATTGTTGATGCCTATACTGGTGTTGACTCCAACGGTTTGGGCTTTTTATCGGTGTTGTTGATGCTTGTTTGATGAAGATAAGTTGAGATGTTTTCTACATCTCTGTTAGGGATGAAGTTCTGAAATCATCGAACCTTCCCGATGCATACGTTGGTAGTTTACTACGGTGCTTACCTTGTTGGAATTTTTCTACGCTGACATCGCCAAACGGTTTTGGTTCTCACTCGAACGGTGGTATACAAAGCTTTCATCACCGAAATGGCCCGATGTTATGCAGAATTGATTCCAATGGTTTAGAATACCGATTCTTCTGATACCTTCGTTGAAGTAATATTCAACAGCTTAATTCACCAGACTCCGCCTGATGTTACGTTGGAATGATGATAACCAACTGATGTCTATGACGGAATTTTCCTCTAACCTAGACATTTAATGTGCACATATTTAAATCTACAGGAGATGCATGATAAATGTTGATGGAGATGTACGCTAATGTAGCGCTTTTGCACATGCGCAGATCATGCATGATGTGATGACCTAGATTTCTCCTTAGGAGTTTATTGTCCTAGGTTAATGCACATTTTAAAGTGTCTGCAATAAAAACTTACCTCACCCTTTCTGAGGCGATTTGGAGTTTCTTTTCGCTATTGGGGTTCTTGTGCCCCATTCCCTTGAGATTTTGATTCGCAACCCAGCTGAACTGATGATCTGAATGCTGCTGACATCCCTGGAGGGTACAGCCCATTCTTTCGCTGCCCAGATTTGAACTTCGGTGTAAAAGCCTCAACTCGTGAGGATTTGACGTAGGTTGACACATTTGATGGTGAGGATTTCATTCGCTAGACCTTTCATCATTGGCCTTCTACTCTTGAGTTAAGGACTTTTTTGAAAAATTTCCCTTTCTTCTGTAGGGGCAAGCTTACGTTGCCATGATTTTCTTCAAGAGTTCTCTCCTTTCTTTTGATGAGAAGCTTTATCTCGCCCTAAACTCCTTCCATTTCTTGGAATTGGAAAATGCCCCAGCCCTTTCGCATGTTGTTGTTGGGGATTCATATGGGAAACTCTCTTTATTGACCAAGTCACGAGTGAAGCAATATCCTGTACATCAAAAGAGCAAAATGTACAAAAAGCTTGATGGCTTGGCTGTCAGGATTAGTATACTCTTGTGAATAAGGCATTTGAAGTATAAATTATAAAATGGAATGAGTTATGAAATTGCAAGGAAATTTGTAAACATCCATTGTCATTATTCATGGGCATGATTAGATTTTAAAAACCTTATCTCCCTTTATCAGAGAAACTTCATCTTCGCTCTAGACATTATTTTTCGCAGAATTGACTTTATATGACACATGCCCTATGAGTGATGCAACTCTTAGCAGGGGCTTTACTTTTATGCCTTGGCAAATTTTCTTTTTTTTTCTCATCTAATCTTGTCTCGTTTTCTTAGGCTATTTAGAATTACCCATGTAACGAGTTTTGGACCAATGACTCCCAAACCGGAGGGATTTTGGACACTAGGTGTTAAGACACCCCTTCGAGTTTACTGGCTCAAGTAATAAAGGCCACACTTTGAGATAAGTCAGGCGATAACTCTATTCGCTTCTTTGCCTAAGTTTTACAGGTCCATTTTCTTAGGCTCTAAGTCACCCAATGTAACAAGTGTTAGGCCGCCCAAACCAGAGGGCTTTAGGGCACCAGGTGTAAAGACTCCCTTCAGGCTTAATTACTCGAGTAACCTATGCCACGATTCAAATCTGTACAGGTTTAACCTTTAGCAATGCTCATTTTCTTAAGCGCTAAGTTACCCAATGAAACGAGCGTTAGGCCGATGACTCCCAAATCAGATGGCTTTAGGGCACCAGGTGTAAAGACACCCCTCAGGCTTAATAACTTGAGTAACCTAGGCCAAGATTCGAGACATTAGGCTAGCAACTTATCTTTTATCTTTTCATTATTTGCCATTATTTTTGCCATAGCTTCGTACCCCACAACTAAGAGTCAGGGCAATCGCAAAGTGCAGACATGCATATGAGGTCAAGTCTGTTCCAAAAAGTACTTTAAACTGGGATGTCATGCCCAATCAAAAGTTTGAATAGTCTTAAATCTCTAATCGTTCCCATGATTCTCGGCCCACGGACACTTATGAAAATTAATCCCATTCATAACAAGTTAAACAAAATCCTTTTCTAAGAATACTTAATGTGTATATTATTGCTAATGCATGTAAATGGAGACTAAAAGCTTATAAAGAGATGAAAGAGTCATACCTCACATGTGGATTATTAATTCTGAGAATAGTATGATTTGAAAAGACTAAATGATCATACCGAATCACTAGTGAGACGATGTGAAGGAAGCTCTAATGATGATGTACAATGCTAATGGTGATGGCTGGTGCATTTTCCTCTTTAGGATTATTGATAAATGCCCCAATGTTGAGTTATCGCTGTTTTCGAGATTGCCCCGGTCTGGTTGTAAGGATCGCAACATCGGGTTATCGCTAATTTTGAAATTACCCCAGCCTTGCTTGTTGTCTGGGATATTTTCTTTGAAGGATGGGCTGATAAGATGCTGAGGTCGCAAGAGCCTTTCACCTATGTACCATTTGGTGAGTAGGTAGTAGATTTGGGCTTTGGATGCCCTCAATCATTGTTCCTGACTTGTTCTCGCAATTAGCCTTGATGGTTTTCTTCTGATTTGATGAAGACTTGTGATTGAGGGTGTCGGCTCTTTGAAGGTCTTCGTTGCTGGTTGTCTTGGTGTATCGTTGTTTCTTCCTTTCTAGGACTTGTGTCAGATTTAATGGAATGACATTGAAGTGTTTGTTTGGGTTTTATGGATTTTTTTTTGATTTGACCGCGCCATAAATGGTTGCCTATGTACTCCCATTGAAGAGGGGAGATCAGTCTTTAGTTCAAACTGGTGTAAGAGGTTGAACATGGTGTAAGAGGTGTAGGAATGTTTTTTTTTGTTGGTGTTTATGTAGAGAAAGGGTAGAAATGTTTTTGTTATTTTTGTTTTTGTAAATAAAGGTGTAGAAATGTTTTTTGTTGTTTTGTTTTTTTGTTTAGAAAAGGGTGTAGAAATGTTTTTTTTGTTTTGTTTTATTGCGATGGGCCATATAGAATATGGTTGCCTCGTACTCCGGGTGTCGGGGAGATCGGTCGGCGTAGTTCATTCCATGAGTTTGAAAACTGAATCGATTTGATTTTTGATTTTTGATTTTTTTTTTTTTTTTTTTTTTCAATATTTACATGCATGGAAAATAAAAGGCATCTTGCGAAAGAAAGTGATCTTATCCCAACATCTTCTAGAACTCACAACTTTAACCCTGGATCTACATCTTCTTGGCTAGTTGAGGCACGATAGTCCGGTTGTCGATGGTGATGTTGCCTTGAGGCTCGCGATAGAGGTTACCTTTTGATTCTGAATATCTTCGCTTATAGCCATAACTTGATCACCCCCTGATGCAGTATATTCCTCATAGACGCTTGAATGGGACCCATTGCAAAAAAGGGATGAACTCTAGATTCTTCAATGGGTTGGCTTCCTCGACAATCTCACCATCTTTTCTTTCATATGTTCCTTCGTATTTTTCCTAGGCTTGAAAGGATTCGACCATGAAATCTCCCTCAAACTGTGGTTGCATTTCTTGCTAGGAATTTTCCTTTTTGGCTTTTCCTTCCTTAGACAGGATTAGTATTTCCTCCTTATCATCCAAGGTGATAAAATCAGGAACGTGGTTGCTATCTTTGGACTAGAAGATGTTTGACGTTGGCAGAGAAATATCCTTTGGGGATTCTCGTGTCTCCTCTGTCATTCAATGCATTAGGATTACTCCATCTTGTGTTCTACAAAGATTAGTGCTCATGGCCTTTACCTCCTCTAAATTGCATGTCTCGAGTGGACATATTAAGCTTTTTATTTTCTTTTTGCCTTTTTTGGTCATGAGAAATTCTATCTTCAGCTCTTTATTTTCAATGAGATCCTGGATTTTATGTCGTAAAGACCAACATTCCTCAATCGTATGTCCAAGTGAGATAGAATGGTAGAAACACGTCTTGGTGGAATCATAACTCTTTATCTTGGGATTTATAGGATGCGACAACTTCGGTAATCCATCCTTAAACTTATCGAAAAGTATAGCATTTCTTCATTTGATTTACTCAAAGGGGTGAATTTTCGGACTCTTGTGGAGGTTGTTTGATCTTTCTTCTTTGAAAATTCGCATTCCCCGATCGATTTTTCTGCTGGCGAGATCTTCTAACAATTTTATCAATCCCATTTTCTTCTCCATTTAGCCTGCTTTGATCTTCTTCATTTAGCTGGCTCATCATGGAGAGATATGGGTTTGCATTATGGTTGACCTCTTTTTTCTCTTGGCTTTCTGATAGTTGAGTGAAAAAATGCCTTGTATCCTGATGTTGTTGTACTATCAGCTTAGCAAGTAGATTTACTTGATTTTGGATCGTCTCCAATTTTTGCATTACTATCACACCCTCCTCTGAGTTTTCCCACTTTAGGACATTTGATCTGTGCCTTTGGGGGTATTCCTATATCCTTCGTATGTACTTACAATTTGGATACATTTCAGCGCTTCCTGGCTTGTTCATGTTTACTTCCTCTGTATCATGTTGCAATGGAAGGTTGGTGTTGACATTTTGTTGGTCAGGATGTTGGACCACAATACTGCCACTTTCGATCAAATTCTGAATTTTATGCTTTAAGGATCAACAATCTTGTGTATCGTGTCCTGGAGACCTTGAGTGATAAGCGCATCTCTGGCTTTGATTGTATCTTTTGCTCCCTGGTTCCAGAGGTGGAGCCAGTTCGGTAATTTTCTTATGATCCATCAATATCGCCAATACATTTTCAAGAGAATCGCCTAGTGGGGTGAACACCCGATTTTCCGTTCTCTCAAATTTTCTTTTCTTGTCCTGGAATTGGTTAAATGCAGCCTGTTGTTGAAATGGTAGATTGTCTCGCTTTTTCCAAATGGGGGGGACTTTAGGTTGGTCTACTAGCTTACCCTTGTACAACAAGGGATACATCTTTAGTGCCTTTATCGGGTACCCCCTTGGGATCGCTCGCATACTTGCCAGTCTGTATATGCTTGGCGACTGCTTCCAAGTCTGTGAAGTCTTTAATCTTGCCTGCCTTTAGACCCATCTCTGTCATTTCTCCGTGTTTGATCATTTCTGAGAATGTCTTTCCTATGCCTGCTAGGATCCTCTCATAGTAAGGAACCTCTTGGATATCAATAAATGTCATTACCATCTCAGTTTCTATCATTGATGGAATGACTTGCGCTGCTAGATGTCTCCACCTTTGGGCATATTCTCGAAAAGATTCAGTACTTTGCTTTTTGACTTTAGTCACTTGGTATCGATCTGGTGCCATTTGTGACTGAAAACTGTACTGATTTAGAAAGGCGTGGGCCAATTCTTCCCAGTTGTGAATTTTGGCATTGTCAAGTCGAGCATACCAGGCTTTAGCCTCTCCAGTGAGACTCTTTTGGAAAAGTTGCATTACGAGGCTTTCATCTTGACATAAGACCCCAACTCGCCATGATATATACTTTTAGGTGTGTATAGGGATCGCTTTGCCCCATTGTACTTTTCAAACTACGGGACTTTGAATTTGTCGGGATATCGAGCCCCCTGGGAATATCGCGAGATCTCTGAATAGGTGACACTACCATAGTTTCCGGCCCTTTGATTGGCCGGATGGTTTCCTCCATTTGTTGGACTTTCTTTCTTATATCCCCGGTTTCTCGATCATCCACGAGTTTTTGTGATTTTAGGGGTTTTGTTGGTTCCTTTATTGGAATGAGGTTCAGGTATCTGGGTTTCCATCTTTTTGCCAATACTCTGACTTCCCCCTGGTATGAATGCCTCTTATTGAGTAGGCATTGTTTGGCCCTGGGTTCCTCCATGTGCGAGAGGATTACGTGTGGATGGGTATTTGTGGACCTTGAGTAGATTGGTGTAGTTCTTTGAGCATAACATTGACTCTGTAATTTGATAAGCAATCTTTTGAACTCCTCATGAGAGGCAGGGGTAGTAGGATCGAGTTTGGGCATTTTTAGCCATATTTGGTTGTGGGCTTAATGCCTTTCTGGACTTTGAGCGGGAAGCGGGACCAATTGCTTCCCTAAAAAAAAACTTACGTAGTTTAGTCTTAGGAATGTATAAAAATTTTATGCTTTCATCATAATGTGTCCATTTTAGAATATTATCCTGCAAAGCGGGTGTCATTTGATAGCATGTCAAGCCTTAATATGCAATGTACACATATTCTTCATATTTTCCATTACATAGAGATTAACATGGAATGAAATTACAAGTAATTGTCTTTACAAGTAATTGAAAATGGAAAGCATGAAGAGACTTTCCTCGCGTTTGGTTTATCGGTGACCTATCTTAGGTTACTCTCACGGCTTTTTTTTTGGCATGAAGGTTCCCGGATCATCGCATGAATTTACTTGATGAGAAGTTAATCTGATCTTTCAACTAGAGCGAATCTGGGTGGTGCCTTTCCTTAGCCTCGTTGGAATTAATCTTCCTACGAGTCCAGTAATCAAACACCGATAGGATAGCCTCCTGGTGGAGGAACCACACAACATACATTCACATACAATGTCTCTCATCGTTATGGAAATGATGACGTATGCGAAGCACTAATATCACAGATAGATATATTGCGAAGCACTAAATAAGTAAAATGCATTCGTACACATTCATCAAAAAAATGTAAATACAACATTCACACACAAGCATATAACGGAGTTTGAAAAGATTGTAGTAGCGGCTTAAACCCTCTTCTTGGAGTCCCCAATGAGTCGCCACACATCGACGTCCGAGATTTTTATTTGTCCTTTTACATTCTTGTTCTTTGGTGTTCTCATGTTATGTGAGATTTGTTTGAAAAAACAAGTGAAAAAGGTCCGACATGTATATGTCGACGATTTGGTATGTAAATTCGCGCGATTGGTGTTTTTAAATGGTTGCACCAACGCAATGAGAAAAAAGGTTTGCACATTGACCCGGTGATTTGACAACGCTAAATAAGCAGAATCTATGAAACCGAGATTCATTTGGGTTCGGGGCTTGATTATCTGGGAGGGAAGGTGTTAGGCACCCCCCGACATCCGTGTTACCACGGTGACCGCCACGTTTTAAGAAATTGTTATATGAATGTGTGTGTATGTGTGGATCAATGTGCAATTTATTTGGAAGTAGTGCGAGGCCTCGTTCACACCTATATACAAAGGGTTTGAATTTGTATGAAAAATTCAGTTTTAAACATGATATAGCAGTGAAGTTTTGTAAAATAGGTTTTTCAAACCCTGTGCTCAATAGTAATTGAGACCTTTTCATACTTCTATTTTATTATTAAATGTTCGGCTTGATTGTTTTTATTTTTCGAGGTGCGAAGCATCTTCGAGAAAATAATATATAGCAGTGCCGAACTCCTCATGGGCATGAAAGCCATCTAAGGAAATTCAAACACCATGAATAATTTACAAGATGCTTACAGCTGAAAATGTCCATCACGGGAACCGAATCTAGATTCAGTGAACTGAATCTGTAATCACATGATTCCTAGGCTCACATGATGTCGTAGTTTATGTGAAAAGAAGTAAGTAGTTATATATATAAAAGCTATAAATAAATATATATATATATATATATATATATATATATACAGACATGATCAACCACCACGAAGCACCTCCATGGAGGGGATCGGAAATGTAAATATATAAAAGTGGTAAATATATATATATATATATATATATATATATATATATGATCAACCACCACGAAGCACCTCCATAGGGGATCAAAAATGTAAATAAAGCAATAAATGCGATCAACCGCCACGAAGTAAACTCCAGGCGGGACTGAATATAAAGAAAGAAGTAAAAACGATCAACCGCCACGAAGTAAACTCTAGGCGGGACGAAATATAAATAAAGCAGTAAAAGGCCACAGTAGTAGACTCCGAAGTTTGACAGAAATATATATATATATATATATATATATATATATATATACAAAATTCATGAAATGATAAACCGAGTCGGGATCATTTGAAATGATAAAGCGAAATGGGATCGATATATATCCTATATATTACTATATATATATATATATATATATGGACTAACATAAACGCTCAGGACATGAGTCCGAGCTCAATTGAGGCATAACTTCGATAATGTTAGTCCATATATATATATATATATATATATATATATATATATATATATAAGTAGATATATCTGAGATATAAATGAAAACCACGGATAGAAGTTCAGGGCATACACACACAACACGACTCTCGATGTGAAGAAGAGTGTGTGCAAAGATGAAGAAAATGCTTTATAATGTGTAAGAAGGCTTACAGTGGGCTACCAAAGAAGACTTCTATGACTTTAAGTGGATGAGCAGTCGGCTCCCGCCGGTAAAAATATAGCTATATGTGAGCAAACAAGTGTTTAAAATGATAAAGCACTAAATATGGGGGGTGTACAGAGCAAATTGGGCAGGGCTTCCTCGCCTTTTTTCTTGCAAATATGGCCACCCCAAGCCCTCTATTTATAGAGGGGGAGGCATGAGTGTACTGCGTGCCGCCGCAGAAGCACTGCTGGCGGTGTGATGTGAGCAATGTCTGCGTCATGTGACACGCGTGCAGCAATGTGATGTGCGCTCAAAATTCCAGAACTTCAATCCGAGCCTCCGATTGAGGTGTGCCATACCATTCTGGAAAGCTCTTTCCGAGACCTATGCAATGACATAGGATTTGCCCTTTTTGATTCCAGGAAGATGGGTACATGACCGAAATGGCATTTTCGGGTTTACGTTAGGCAGTCTATTGAGCTGTTTTGCTTAGTTTGTGCTCGGAAGTTAAGATATGGTTCTCGTGGGACTTCTTTTGAAGAAGTTTGAGTTGAAATGAGTTGAGTTGAGATTGAGGTGGTAAAATAACCATTTTGCCCCTCCCAAGGTTGTTTTTGACTTTGGCGCAGTTGTAGCGGTCTTTTCCCAGGGTTATCTCTGAGATTGTCATGTTGTTGACTTTGAATGTCCTCAGGATTATTTCTGAGGTTAGCTTGACCTCCTGGGGTTATCTCTAGGGTTTGAAGTTGATCCTCTGAGGTTGTCTCCAGGGTTGGAACTGATTTTCTTGGGGTTATCTCCGAGGTTGGAAACTGATTTCCCAGAGTTATCTCTAGGGTTGGAAACTGGATCTCCCGGGGATATCTCCGGGGTTAGAATTCATGTTGTGGTCCTCCAGGGTTATCTCTGGAGAGTAAAAAAGACTCTTTTGTCCTCCTGCATAGTTAATAACAAGAAAACAAAATTTTGAGTGTCTACACTCACTATTCTATGAAATAGTGTGATAATAATTGTACTAAGGACTCCATTTGAGTTTGGATATTGTCTAGAAGACAATATTCATGTAAAAACTCTCAGCTTATTTTATATAATTAAGTTTATATTTGTATTTTATACCTTATATTTGGCGACTCAGAATGGATGATGTATACCTATTTTGGGGGCATCACAGTTGATATCAAAGCTTAGGGATATGATCCCTGGATGAGATGTGAGACTAGAACTAGGAGGGAAGAGACGGGTTAATCCTTCGCTAGTATGACCTACATAAGTTATTTGTTATTTAATTGGTCGGTCAGAGTATAGGGATAATATGTGGCATGTCAATTAACCCTTATTTTGTGGCAGTGTTTGAAAATGGCATCTAAAAATTTTGAGATAAGCAATGGAGCACAGGAGACCGTTGAGTCACCACAGATCAATAACCAGGAAAATGTGCATCAGGAAGGAAACAATCCTCATGCACACAACAACATCGACCAAATGATGAACGATGAAATGTTCAGAGGATTTCTGCAATTCATGCAACATCAGGCGAGAGAGACTCCTATCCAAAATGCAGGTGGAAACACTGGCAACTCTTGGACGGTCACCGCTAAGCAATTCAAGGAGATGGGACCAATTGAGTTTTTGGGAAAGCCAGAACCACTTAAGGCAGAGATGTGGATAAAGCAGATCACCAAGATATTCGATGTCTTGGGATTCTCTGCGGAGCAAAAGGCTCCCTTTGTCACCTTAATGTTACGAGGAGAGGCAGATTACTTGTGGGAATCTGTAAAGCGTACCCAACCTGCCTCATTGAAGATGTCTTGGGAGAAGTTCCAAGAACTATTCAACGACAAGTACTTTTTCGAAAGTATTCGTCACATGAAAGAGGTGGGAGTTTATAAAGCTGGAACAAAATAATATGACCGTGTCGCAATATGAGGCTAAGTTTACCGAGTTGTCCCGGTTTGCATCCCATTTGGTTGATAATGAGGAGAGAATGACGCGAATGTTTCTGCGAGGTTTGAAACCCGAAATACGTCAATACCTCTTTTCTCACAAACTGTGTTTGTATTCAGATGTTGTAAATAGGGCTCAGTTATTGGAGTGAGATAATGAGTCAACCCAACCAAGAGAGAGCAGCCGACAAAATGATAATACCAGTGGTAGCAGTCATTGAAGCAGTGACAACAAACGTGGAGGAATCAACATGCTAGAAATGGTAACCACTTTGGTGGTAATCATGGCCAAGATAATAGAAGTGGAAATATCATGAAGAGGAGATTCAACAATGATGGAAAGACGTCAGCACCAGTACCCGTTGTTAAAGAAAGAGAATGACCACCAATCGTATGCTTCAAATGCGGAGGGGAGGGACACATCAGTCCAAACTGTATGCAGAAGTCCAAAACGTGTTACACTTGTGGAAAAGAAGGTCACCTAGCTTGATTTTGTCATGTAGTAAAGCCAAGTCCAGTTGGGATGGTGACACCAAATGTCATCCCAGACAAGTCAAAGTCGGTAGTTCAAGGGAGAGCATTTTTTGTAACCTCCTAAAAAGCAAGGAACCCAAACGAGATCATCACGGGTAAGCTAATCATAAACTCTTATGAAGTCTATACCTTATTTGATACCGGTTCTACCCATTCTTTTATTTCTTATACTTGCGCTCAATATTTAAATTTAACTCCAGAGAAATTAGACTTTTTGGGCTTAGCTAGTTATTATCGGAGATTCGTAGAAGGGTTTTCTCGAATCGCTACTCCATTATCTCAGCTGACTTGAAAAGATACAAAATTTGGTTGGAGTGAGGAATGTGAGAAGATTTTACAAGAACTCAAGAGAAGACTCATTTCAGCACCTATTCTGACAATACCATCTGGTTCGGAGAGATTTGTCATCTACAGCGATGCTTCAGGTAGAGGGTTAAGATGTGTTCTCATGTAACATGGGAAAGTCATAGCCTATGCCTCACGAAAATTCAAAAAATATAAGAGGAATTATCCTATTCATGATCTAGAGTTGGCAGCAGTAGTTTTCGCACTAAAGATCTGGAGACATTACATATACGGGGAGAAGGTAGAGATCTATACTGATCATAAAAGCCTCAAATATTTCTTCACCCAAAAGGAACTTAACATGCGACAACGACATTGGCTCGAGCTGTTGAAAGATTATGATCATACCATTCAATAACATCCTAGAAAAGCGAACGTGGTAGATGACGCATTGAGTAGAAGATCATATGCGGGTACGAGTGCGATATTGTCAATGCAAAGGCCCATTTGGTATGACTTACAAAGGATGGAGATATAGTTAAAGACTCCAGAGACCCATGTGATGATGTTAAATATACGAATAGAACCAACTTTAATCGATAAAGTTAAAGCTGCTCAAGCTACAGACCTGGAGTTGATGTGTATGAAGAAGAAAGTGTAAGAAGGTGCTATTCCGGAAGCAAGAATCGATGAAGAAGGAATACTTCGAGTCAACTCCAGACTTTGTGTTCCTAATGACCCTGATTTAAAGTATAAAATCATGATGGAGGCGCACAATACACCATTTGCAATCCATTATAGGAGTACCAAAATGTATCGTGATCTTCGACATACATTTTGGTGGAGCATTATAAAAAGAGAGATCGCAGAGTTTATCTCAAGGTGTCTAACTTGTCAACGAGTCATGGTGGAGCATCACGTGCCAAAAGGTCCACTGCAACCACTTGAAATTCTAGAATGGAAGTGGGAGCAAATTACCATGGATTTCATTACTCGTCTTCCCAAGGTTTCTCAAGGCATAGATGCGATTTGGGTCATTGTTGATAGATTGACCAAGTATGCTCATTTCTTACCTATACGAGAAACTTATTCACTTGAACATCTTGCTCGTATATACATAAATGAGATTGTAAGACTGCATGGTATGCCAGTATCCATAGTTTCTGATCGAGACCCAAGATTCACTTCATAATTATGGGTTATTTTGCAAAATGCTATGGGAACGGATTTATGATTTAGTTCGGCATATCAGCCTCAAACGAACGGGCAGTCGAAGAGGACTATTCAAACTCTTGAAGATCTATTAAGACTTTATGTCCTTGACTTCAAAGGAAGTTGGGACAAGTTCTTGCCATTGGTGGAGTTTTCCTACAACAATAGATATCAAGCAAGTATTAGTATATTTCCATTCGAGGTGTTGTATAGACGCAAGTGTCGTTCTCCAGTATGCTGGGATGAGGTGGGTGAAGCAACGTTGTTGGGATAGAAATTGGTACGCATGACAATGGAAAAGATTCAAATGATCTGATAATGTATAAAGACATCACAAGATCGACAAAAGTGTTATGTTGATCTTCATCGAAGAGACGTGGAATTCAATGTTGGAGAGCATGTGTTGTTACGTGTTGCTCTATGGAAAGGAGTTTCAAGATTTGGAAAGAGAGGAAAGCTCAATCCTCGATTCATTGGGCCATTTGAAATCCTCGATCGAGTAGGAATCAGTAGCTATAGACTACGCTTACTACGCTAAGTATGTCTCGTGTTCATAACGTTTTTCACATATCTATGTTACGTAAATATGTGAAAGACCCGAACCACATTATTGAATTAGAACCGGATGAGATAACAGAAAATTTAACGTGTGAAGAGGTACCTGTTAAAATCTTGGATAAGAAGGATCATATTCTACGCTCTAAGGTTATACCTCAAGTCAAAGTTTTGTGGGGAAACAACGATGTGGAGGAAATGACCTGGGAGTTAGAATCTAAAATGAAATCATGGTATCCTTACCTCTTAGACATACCAGGTACGTACCCCAATTTCGAGGACGAAATTTCATAAGAAGGGGAGGTTGTAAGACCCCAACTTTTATGAATAAAGATTATTTTTTTTGAAATATATTTTTGAATATTATGGTGTGGATTTGATATAATGTTATAGTTGTAGGTAATATTTATAAATTTTGCAAAGTAAGCAAGTTTTTATAAAATATTCGATTGGTTGGGGAATATTCATTTTAACAGGGAATATTCGTACGATGGCACAATCATTGGTGGACCCCACAACGGAAGTATTGTTGGAGTTAGAAAATGACAAAAATATCTTTTTATAAAATTAACGGCGAAAGTTTTACCGTTAATTGTTGAAATACCCGGTGGTAAAAGTAATACGATAATATCGCGTGGTTGCATAGTAGCACTGCAGTATTGTGCAAAGATCTTTGATTATTGATGCTTACGTGAGAAGTCACTCAGTTATACTTAATTATTGCTATAGTAATTGCTGCATAATATCTCTCATATTATTGATTAAATAATTGTCACAGTATCATCTGCATAATATTTTATATTATTAAATCAATAATTGAGACAACAAAGTTATTCATATTATTATTTTTATTATTGATGATGTCTAGAAAGTTCTGTCGAGAAAAGGGGTTTGGTCACCTAATTACGCGCCAATAGGGAGAAATCCTTATCGAAAAGCCCCATCTTTCCTGGGAATGATCTAGTTGTTAAATATTGTGAGTTATAATATTAATGATGAATAAGTTTGTGTTAATTAAAGATGAAATTGATATTTCCATTGTGTTGGGATTATTAGTGTTAGTGGAAATCGACATTTATTTCGATAATAAATGATTTTTGGAGGTTAAATTGACTAATCGGGTAATTAATCAAATAAATGAGCAATTAATTGCTATTAGTTCACATGCATATTACTATTTGTTCACATGAATGGAACTATTGATTCACATGCATGTACTATTGATTCACATACATATACTATTAGGGGAGGTGGTGCAAGTTTAATAATACTTGTTGGACTAAATTAAAAATTGAGGAAAAGATGAAGGTACTATACTATAATAATTCGTGCACCAAAATGTGAAATTATCGAAACTATATTTTCCTATAAATAGAAGCTCATTCTTCTTTCATTCTCACCAATTCACTAAGACTCACAAGAGCAATTATAGAGAGAGAAGCTATAAAGAGAAAGAAGAAGAGTATTCTGCTACTTTACTATTCTAGTATCCAGTCTTCTTCTAAGATAAGGAATATTATTTTGTTCAGTATTCGTATGAAATAATATTTTCTTCCATACTCTGTAGTATGTAAGTAATATTATTTCATTTCGTATTCCTACTTCTACATTCAATTTATTAAAGTATTGCTTCTATACTCCATGAAATTAGTAGAATATCCTTGAAATTTGTGCTTCATCTAGTATCGTTTCACAAAGATATTTTTCTGAATATTCTTGTTAAATTTTAAGCTTTTCATGCCAGAGTACTGTTCACGGGGTACTATTCATAAAGTACTATTCACGGGGTACTATTCATAGATTACTATTCCTAAAATACTATTCATGAAGTACTATTCATGGGTTACTATTCACTCGGGTACTATTCACCCAAGATATTATTCATGACAAAAATTGATTTCTTTTCTGTCCAAGTCATTTTTGATACAATATTATTCTTGAATTTTACTCCACGAAGTAGTATCATGTTGACAATTTGGACATTATTGAATTCTGGATAAATTAAATTATAAACCTTTAAAAACTTATCCTTTACTTTCTTTTAATTGAATTCTTATATCATTGTCATCATCATCATACTTATATTGTGATGAAAGTCATCTTTTACCTACGTGCATAGATGGATTATTTATTAGTATGATTTTGACCAGGGATTATTCGGTATAATCGTGACCGTGATGTTACAAATGATGTGGTAAAAGTCCTCATTGGCCCGTGGTGCATTGATAGACAGTGGTTGGCATGATCATGACCATTGGTGAAAACACGAATATCCTTGTCCCGTAGTGCATGAATAATTCGTGGTTGTGATACTAATGAATATCCCTGGCCCATAGTGCATGGATAATTCAGTAATGTGGATTATTTATTTAGCTGAGTCTCAGCGATAAAATTGATTATAAACTTTTTAAATCATAGAAGATGGTAGATATCATGCTCTACTTGACTCTCTAATGGATTGCTTGTTCCGCTGCAGTTAAACTTGATGTTTATTGTATTTTATCAGTTTAACACTGTTGAAGTCTAACGATAATTTATTCTGCATTATCTTAGTCATAATATTTCTTACTGGTCTAGTTGAGCTCACCTTTTTGCTTTCATTGTTCTCTTCAGGAAATGAGAACGTAGCCGGGACTAGTCGGGGAACGGAGTGATAATCCGAGGTGGTGTTATAGTAGTCCTCACTATTCTATGAAATAGTGTGATAATAATTGTAATAAGGACTCCATTTGAGTTTGGATCTTGTCTAGAAGACAATATTCGTGTAAAAACTCTCAGCTCATGTTGTATAGTTAAGTTTGTATTTGTATTTTTTACCATGTATTTGGCGACTCAGAATGGGTGATGTATACCTATTTTGGGGGCGTCACATTCATAGCATGTCCAGATTCCAAGTTATTGATGGTCAAAGTGGGTTGACCGGCCATGACTTTACTTTTCTGGGTAACCCAGAATTTACCTAGATAGGTCTGACAACATGTTCATGAGCTCTGATCTTTCATTTGTTATGTGATTTTCTTGTGTGAATGTATTAAAGTTATACTCTAGCATATGGACTAAAGATTCATGCCCTTAAATCACTTAAACAACAAATAGATTTAAAGTAGTGGACAGTCAAAGTAGGCCCGAACACGAATTGTATTTTCTAGAAATTCAAGAAAACTCAAGAACGCAGTTTCTGACAAGATTTGACCAAGCTAAATCTTGTGATTATGATGCAGTTTTGTTATCTTAGTGTTGTATAATTGTTCTTTGACATGAGGACTACAATATTGAAGCATGTAAACACATTAACAATAACCAAAACCCAAAGTAAATCGAGGCACAAAGTACATACTCGTAACTGTCTAGGTTTCTAAGTAACCCAGAAAACCCAGAACATGTCTGACAACATTTTTGCAAGCTTAGATCTTGTAGATGTGATGAAGAATGACCTTGATCATTGTTGGACCATGTAGTATTACATTAATACTACATAATCCGAACCTTAGTAAGCCCAGAAACAACATGAGTTGAGAATTAATGATGATCAAACTTATCACCTTAACACTGACTTTGGGTGTTTTTGACGCTCAAGAACACCTATAGTGACAGTTTCTGTCACTAAAGGCTTTAGCGACAGTTTTATTAAAATTAATTAAATTAATTTCCAATAAATCATTAAAAATAGAAATTAATTTCAAAAAATTCCAAAATTAGTTTTAAAAATAATTTGAAGTTATAAAAATAACTTTTGATAATTGGACATATTTTTCATTAATATTATTATATTAATGATATTAAATTTATTTAATAAATATATTAAATGAATTGGTTAAAAATAATTTTATTATATTAAAAATTATTTTAAATGATAATAAAGTGTTCAAAAATATTTGAAGTTATAAAAGATGACTTTTAATATTTTGAGGTAAATTTCATTATTAATTTAATATTAATGATATTAGATTTATATAATAATTATATTAAATAAATGGTTTAAAATGATTTTATTGATTTAAAATTTATTTAAAAATGATATAAAGGATTTAAAAATATTTTAAGTTATAATAAATGACTTTTAATATTTTGATGGAAAATAAATTAATATTTGAATATTAATGGTAATTAGTTAAAAATGATTTTAAATGTTTTAAAAATTATTTAAGGGTAATATTAATGTTTTAAAAATATTTTGAGTTATAATAAATAACTTTAATATTTTGGCAAGTATTTCATTAATATTTTAATATTATTTAAATATTAATGATAATGAGGTTATTCAGTATTTAAATTATTTAAAAATGTTTTTAATGTTTGAAGAATCATGATAAATGATAATAATTATTTGAAAATTATTGTAAGCCATTGAAAAATAATATGACTGATATTTGAATTATCTAAAATAATAATGAAGCTACAGAATGGGGTTTTATTAAAAAAATAAACTCGATAATTATCTGATAAAACCGTCGGTGCACCGAATTATTTCTAAAATTAATCTGGACCCACATAGTTTGAATTGATAAATGGTTGTATATGTTCTAATGACTGATATAAATATATGACAATGTGCTTAAGTGATGTGATGACTAAAAATAGTAGTATTATGTGTTACGATGTATTATTCTAATCAAAAGAATAATCTTATGAATGATAGGTCTTTGTATAAAAGATAAAACTAAGTTGTGTAGCTGTAAGCAGCAAATCAGGTAAGTATCTTAACCTTTGCATTTACTTTATGCAATGGACATGTGTAAGCAAGTTTTTAAACTATATTCTTGTTATACAAGTTTCTTAACTCTACTATTATTGATCATGTATCTAAACCTTTGTATTCATGCAAGTTCTCGAACTCTATTCGTTCATTGTTTACCAGTGTAGTATTATTGTATGATCAAGATATTTTCTGTTCATTAATAGATAAGTTCGATTGTGAAAGTGTCATCACTTGGATAATTGTTATATTTAAACACTTGTTGATACATACTTAGTGAATTCCGGTATGTATACATTAATTAAGAGTCGTCTAAGCTATTTGACTTGGCTAGACATAGATTTAAATATATCGTTGAACATGATAGAACCTTATTGTCGTCCGACTAAATTATTTTGGGTTCGAATTCTAGACTGAGTATAAACATCCCGAATATGGGAAACTTTTGTGCACCCAAGGCAGATATGATGAGCAAAAATATCAGTCTAACACGTAGTATTGATCAATACATGGCATACCGGGCTGATCACCCTCCATGCCCGTAAGTCATGACAGTTTGCGGATGAATTTTTGTATAACCTTTTCAAAAATTGAAAATAAAATTTCATAGTATGTCAACTGTTCACCATTCATAGTCAGTACGTAGTTTCAAAAATGTAATTGATTTGATATGTTGTTCAGTATTGTTTCAGTTTACTTCACAAGTATTGCCTCGTTGTAGAAGTGTGGTTCAAAGAAGACATTTATTTCTTTCAGCTAATATTCATTAATTGATATTACTTGCTAGGAAATTAAATTCTCATTCTTGCTTTAAATTTAAATGTTTTCAGCTAAGTTAGATCGACCTGAAGGTTTCGACAAGGACAAAAAGAAGGGAAAGCTGAAGAACTAAGTTATATAATGTTATTTGTAATGACTGTATTTATGATAAATTATTAATTATCATGTAATGTATGACTTAAAGGTTCTCAAATCTTGGGAGGTAGACAACTTTAATATAACACTTTTATGTTATTAATATATTAAGTAGTTTGAATGAATGTTATCGTGGAACACCAAGTACGGGTTTCAAGTACCCGGATTTGGGGAAATCACATCTATTCAAACCGTAACCATTTCACTAGTCTTCCCTATCTTCCAAATATCAGGCCGCAAAACAGTTGATGACTTATAATTCTAAAATTACTCTTATATAAATTAAACCTAAAACTGTTCACAATAAAAGAGGTAAAAAAAAATCAACTAAAAACTTATATTTATAGCAACTGACCATATCGAAACAAAGGTAATTTTCAAGTATACAACTAATAGTCAAAGAAAGTTAATAAGTATGTGGCCCAATTCCAAATGTCGATAATAAGCTCATTCATATGCAACATAAACTTTTATTCTAGTATACAACAATTCATTCAATCATTCAAACATTTGAACCACATAAATTAACAAAAAATTGAATTGAATTGAAACACACATGCTACAGTAGAGGAAAAGAAGAAGAAAAACCACATGCCAAATATTCAAACATAAAATAATACACACACACACACACACACATATATATATATATATATATCAAATATTTGTTAGAGGGTTTGGTACCTAACAGCAATTGAAGGAGTAGCAGTAGCCTATCACGCAATTCTCCCTATTCTCCCACTTCTCCTTCTTCTCCCTTTTCGGTCTCCCTCTTTTTTTTCCTTTCTACTTCTACTACTGTCGAGCGAAAGACTTATACATTAAAAAGATCAACGACCGGCATCAGCGACTGCATGTGGTCGCTGAATTTTAATGTTGTGGAAGTATCAGTGACCGAATGCGGTCACTGATTGTGAAAGGTCGAAAAAACCAGCGCGCCAACACTTCCAGCCAATTTTTAAGGCGTTAAAATTGAACCAGCGACAAATTAGTGACCGAGGGCGGTCACTAAAATAATCTAGCGATGATATTCAAGGGCGGTCGCCAATGTCGGTCGCTACTAACATTATCAGGGACCGTAAGTGCAGTCACCGATATTGTTGGTCGATGTTAGAGAATTTTCTTGTAGTGATAATTGTAAGACCCCAACTTATTATAAATAAAATTGAATTTTCTCTATTCATTATTCTAAATTAATAAGGTGTTAATTTGATATAATACTTTGGTTATGGGTGAAATGTGAAAATTTTGCAAAATAAGCAAGTGGTTATAAAATAATCATTGTTGTTGGGAAATATTCGTTTGGTCGTGGAATATTTTTTTTTGTCGAGAATATCCAATGCGATGACAGTGCGACCATTTATGGGCCCCATAACGGAATAAGCGCCGGATGAAGAAAATGACAAAGTTTGAGTTTTTATAAATAATGGCGTAATTATTACTGAATTAACACTTTGTTGGATTACACGGTGGTTAAAATACGAATAATGTCTGGCGTGGTTGCTTGATAGCTACGGTGGTATTGCACATATTGTTGAATTATTAATTCATACGTGAAAGGCACTTTACTTCAATAATTGTTACATTAATTCTTTATTCAATATTTTATTTTATTGATTCAATAATTGCTTGCGTTGATATTTTATATTATTGTTGTTTTTCGATAATTGTCATTTGCATTACGATATTTCCCATCGGATCAATAATTCATATTATTTAAATAATATTATTAGATAGCATTATTGGCAATGTCTAGAAAGTTACATCGAGGAGAGGTTTGGTCACCTAATTGCGGCGATGAAGGAGAAATCCTTATCGGAAAGCCCCTCTTTCTGAGAACCTGCGTTTTTCATAATTGTGATTACGTAATATTATTTGTGAATAATTAATTATTAATTTATATGATAAGAAAATATTTATTTGATGCGGATATAAATGATGGATTTATTTATGTGGTTATAAATGAAGGAATTAATGATAAGGTGTTTTATCGATATTTTTTCGGATTGGAGGTATTAAAAGATCAAATCGGTTATTCTTAAAGCTCTATTAAATGAGTTATAATTTTAATCCGAATAGTTGGATCGTTGTGATTTTTAGATATGTTATACATATATAAGTTGAATATATATCCACAAATTTTGAACCGTTAAAAATTAACGTATGATTTGTTATGAATTTTAAGAGGTGTTGAAAATCATCCGTTTATGGATTTCGGATATTTTCTGTTTGGAATTTGGAAAAACTCAAAGCTACAAAGTTGTAGAGAATTCAATTTCGTGTGGAACGGACATAAAATTTGTATTTTTCTGATAAACGGGCTATTTTTTATGAATTACTGAAGTTTTGAAAAATTAAATGATTTTTATTAAATTATGGGTGGGACCCACTTTTTGGTTGGTGTTGAATGCACATTGGCTGCTAAAATATTTCAGAATTGGTGGCTAGCTTGTTTAATTAATGCATGCGTAGAAGAAAGAATGAGAAATAATATTATTTTATTATTTTAGTCTCCTATGGCGTTCTAGCATTTTCCTATAAATAGACGCTTAGGTTAGAATTGAAAATCACACCAGAAACAAGTTTTCTTTCTCTCTATATTGTCGAGCATATTTTTGTGAGTATTTAGATACTTTGAGAGTTGTTGTTCGGTACAAGTTTCTTTCGGCTTTATATCCGATATTTCGATCAGAATTACCATTATTTTGAGGTAAGGGATGTTATTTTTTTCGTAATGATGTTATTCTTTCAATATCATTATACTGAAATATTGGTATGGATTTTATTGTAGAATTTCTACCTTTTTGTGTCGGGGTTACTATTCACGTATACGACACTATTCACGTATACGGCACTATTCATAAATACGGCACTATTCACTGAAAAATAAATTTTTTCCTTTTTATCCAAGATGTCTATTATGGTTACTATCTTTGATTGTATCCATGTTTTGATCTTTATTTTTGAATTCTGCTTCACAATTGGTTATTATGAAGTATTATTGATCTTGGATAAACTGTTATATCTGAATCTCTAATATTTGTCCTTCCATCTCCTTTGGATTCGTTTCCTTTAAAATAATTTTCATCATCCTCAGTCCTAAATGATGATATTATTGAATATCTTTGACCTGTAGTGCAAAGATGAATGATTAACTAATGAATATCTTTGGTCCGTAGTGCAAAGATGAACAGCAAAGATGAACAGGTGTTGAGATGAACATGACCGACTGGTGATACAAATGAATATCTTTGGCATGTAGTGCAAAGATGAATATTTTGTTAAAGATGTATATTGATTGATGTTACAGGGATAAAATATTGATGATAAACTTTTAAATATTAGAAGATAGTAGAATTCATTCTCTACGTTGACTCTTTCAATGTATTGTTGTTTCCGTGCGTTGTTGATCTAAAACTTGTTGATCTAAATTACTTGTTGAAGACTAATGATAATTTGTTGTATATTATCTTATCATATTTTTCTTTCTTGAAGACTAATTGAGCTAATTTTTCTTTTTGTTCCATTTTCTTAGGAGGTAATATTATCTAGTCGGGTATGGAGTGATGGTTCTAGAAAGATGTTTTAGCAGTCCTCACTATTTCTGTAAAATAATGTATGAATAAATGTAATGAGGACTCATTTAGGTGTGGATATTGTCTAGATGACAATATTTGTATTTTAACTCACAGTATGTGTTGTCGTATATTTTGCCTGACAATTGTATTATTGAAGTTGTAGTTTGCTTTTTTGTACCATGTATTTGGCGACTCGGAATGGGTGTTGTATACCTATTTTTAGGGGCGTCACGATTGAGTATCAAAGCTTAGGGATATGGTCTCTGGCGGAGATCGGGAATAGAACTAGGAGGGAGAGATGAGTAAATCTTTACTAGTGTGTCTTATCTAAGCTTATTTGTTGGTGGTCGTAATATAGGGATATTATGTGATATGTTAATTTTTTTAATTAACCCTTGTTTTATGGCGATGTTTAAGAATGGTTTGCTGAGAACGTTAACAATGGAGTGTATGAGGCGTGGAACAACCTTTAGTCACAAACCCGGGAGAACGTGCAACGGGATGGCAATATTCCTCATGTAAACAACACTACCGAGCAAACGATGAATGATGGAATGTTTAGGAGCTTTTTGCGGTTCATGCAAAATTAGAACGAGGAGACTTCGTGTACAAAATACGGTGGAAGTGATAGCAGCGCCTGCGGTTTATCCTGACCAAGCAATTCAAGGAGTTGGGACCACGAGTTCTTTGGAAAGCCCAATCCGATTAAAAAGCGGAAACATGGGTCAAGAAAATTACCAAGATATTCGATGTCTTGGGATGCGGAGGAAACGAAGGTTCCATTCGCCACCTTTATGTTCCGTGTTCAAAGCGATTCTTGGTGGGAATCACGTAGCGTACCCAGACTAACCGCTTTCAACATATCTTGGGAAAGATTTGAAAATTGTTCAATGACAAGTACTTTCACGAAAGTATTAAATCGTATGAAGGAGGTAGAGTTTATTAGATTGGAAACGAAACAACATGATGGTGTCAAAGATGCAGAGAGAAGTTCGAGGAGTTATCGAGTTTGCACCTCATTTGGTAGAGAATGAGGAGCGTTATGTGAGATGTTTACGAGAGGTCTAAAACTTAAGATTCGTCGATACCTTCTCTCTCATAAATTTTCTTTGTATTCAGATGTTGTCAAAAGGGCTCAATTATTAGAGAGAGATAATGAGTATACTCAACCGAGGGACCACAACCAGGTCATCTGGACCGATGACATGATCATCGAGATGATGATAACCAGCGAGGAGGAAAAATACTGGACAAAAGCGGTAACCACTCAGGTGGTAATCGTGGCCATGATATTAGGAGAGGTGAGTCAAGTGGAAATTTCAGAAAGAGGAGATTTAACGATGACGAGAAGACGTTGGCGGCAGACATCGGCACCAACAACAAATTCTAGGGAGAGAGCGACGCCGGTTAGATCTACAAATCACGGAGAGGAGGGACATATAAGTCCAAATTGTTCCACGACCTTCCAAGGTGTGTTTCAAATTGTGGAAAAAGATCGGTCATATATAGCTCGATTTTGTCCTATAGAAAATCAAGTCCAATTTGGGACGGTGGCACCAAAGGTGGATACGGACAAAACAAAGTCGGCAGTTTCTGGAAGAGCGTTTGTCGTGACTGCCCAAAACGCGAGGAACCCTAAAGAAGGTTTCACGGGTTAGTTAATTATAAATTCTTACGAAGTCTATACCTTATTAGATACCGGTTCTACCCACCCCTTTATTTCTCTGCTTGTGCTCAACGTTTAAACTTGACTTCGAAGAAATTAGACTTTGATTTATCAGTAGAGACTCCGTTAGGAGAAAATTTCGTTACATCCACGGTTTATAAATCTTTCTTAATCCAAGTTGGCACAATCACATTACCTGTTGATCTTATTTCTTTAAAGATACTTGCATTTGATCTGATTTTAGGGATTGATTGGTTAACCACTCATCATGCCAAAATTGATTGTTTTTGTAAGGTTGTTAATTTTCATATTCCTAACCAACCTGTTATGCAAATTCAAGCAACCAAACCATTGAAGTCAAACACTTTCATATCAAGCCATAAAGCCATTCATTTATTGAAAAATGAATGTCAAGCTTTCTTAGCCCATTTCATGGATTTAAACAAAAATATGTCAGATTTGAATGATATTTTTGTTGTTAGTGAATTTCCTAACGTATTTCCTGAAGAACTTGTTGGCCTACCCCCAGAGTGTGATATTGAATTTTGTATCGACTTTGAACCCGGTACAAAACCCATTTTCAAAAATCCATATCAAATGGCTCCTATTGAACTTAAGGAGTTAAAAACCCAACTACAGGAGTTGGTACCCGAGCCTCTATCTGGTAACTTCCTTTGTGGAATGCACCAAAGCTAGACTCTCTGTAGGGTACATCATATTCATGCAGTGGTAAACTGATAGGTGCCATTGTGACGTGCTATCCAAGATTGGGATATGAATCACAGTTTAGAGCAACCGAAGTCGGTGACCAAAGTATGTAGCTTTCTAGGCTTAGCTGGTTACTATCGGAGATTCGTGGAAGGATTTTCTCGAATCGCTACTCCCTTAACTTAGCTGACTCGAAAAGATAAAAAAATTCGTATGAAGCGAGGAATGCGAGAAGATTTTCCAAGAGCTCAAGAGGCAACTCATTTCGGCACTTGTTCTAACCATACCATCCTGAAAAAACGAACGTGGTAGCTGACACGTTGAGTAGAAGATCGTACGCGAGTACGAGTGGATATTGTTGAACACAAAGACCTATTTTGTATAATTTACAAATGATAAAGATAGAGTTAAAGACTCTAGGGACCCACATGATGATATACGAGTAGAAACGACTTTAATCGATAACGTTAAAGCCGTTCAAGCTACTCACTGAAGCTAATGAATATAAAGAAAAAGGTGCAAGAAGGCGTTATTCTAGAAGCAAGAGTCGATGAAGAGAAGAAAGCTCAAACCTTCAATTTATTTGAAATCCTCGATCGAGTAGGAACTATGGCCTATAAGACTCGCCTTAACGCTAAGTATGTTGCGTGTTCATAACGTTTTTCACGTATCGATGTTACGTAAATATGTGGATGACCCGAACAACATTATTGAGTTAGAACCAGACGAGATAGCCGAAGATTTAACGTACGAGGAGGTACCTGTCAAGATCTTGGATAGGAAAGAGCATGTCCTACGCACCAAGGTTATACCACAAGTTAAGGTTTTGTGGAGGAACCATGTTATTGAAGAAATGACCTGGGAGTTGGAATCGGAAATGAAAGCGAGGTACCCTCATCTTTTTGAAACACCAGGTACGTATGACAATTTCGAGGAAAAAATTTTATAAGAAGGGGAGGTTGTAAGACCCCAACTTATTATAAATAAAATTGAATTTTCTCTATTCATTATTCTAAATTAATAAGGTGTTAATTTGATATAATACTTTGGTTATGGGTGAAATGTGCAAATTTTGCAAAATAAGCAAGTGGTTATAAAATAATCATTGTTGTCGGGGAATATTCGTTTGGTCGTGGAATATTCTTTTTGTTGGGAATATCCGTACGACGGCGCAGTCATTTGTGGGCCCCATAACGGAATAATTGTCGGATGAAGAAAATGACAAAGTTTGAGTTTTTATAAATAATGGCGTAATTGTTACTGTTAACACTGTTGGATTACCTGGTGGTTAAAATACTGATGTCTGGCGTGGTTGCCGCATAGTAGCATTACGGTATTGCATTATAATGTTGAATTATTGATTCTTATGCGTGAAGAAGGCACTACTCAATAATTATTACGATAATTCTTGTTCAATATTTTATTTTATTGATTCAATAATTGTTGCGTTGATATTTTATATTATTGTTGTTTCAATAATTATCATTTGCTGATATTTCCCATTATCGGATCAATAATTCATATTATTTGAATAATATTATTAGATAACATTATTGGCAATGTCTAGAAAGTTCTATCAAGGAGAGGTTTGGTCACCTAATTACGCTATGATGAGAGAAAATCCTTATCGGAAAAGCCTTCTTTCTGAGAAGCGCTTGGTTGTCATAATTGTGATTACGTAATATTATTTGTGAATAATTAATTATTGATTTATATGATAAGGAAATATTTATTTGATGCGGATATAAATGATGGATTTATTTATGTGGTTATAAATGAAGGAATTAATGATAAGGTGTTTTATCAGTATTTTTTCGGATTGGAGGTATTAAAAGATCAAATCGGTGTTCTTAAAGCTCTATTGCGTGAGTTATAATTTTAATACGACCGTTGGATCGTTGTGATTTTTGGATATGTTATACATATATAAGTTGATTATATATCCACAAATTTTGAACCGTTAAAAATTAATGTATGATTTGTTATGAATTTTATGAGGTGTTGAAAATCATCCGTTTGTGGATTTCGGATATTTTCTGTTTGGAATTTGGAAAAACTCAAAGCTACAAAGTTGTAGAGAATTCAATTTCGTGTGGAATGGACATAAAATTTATATTTTTACGATAAATGGGCTATTTTCTATGAATTCTTTGAAGTTTCAAAAATAAAATTATTTTTATTAAATTATGGGTGGGACCCACTTTTTGGTTGGTGTTGAATGCATGTGGGCTGCTTTGAAATTTTTTCGAAATTGGTGGCTAGCTTTTTCAATTGATGCATGAGTAGAAGAAAAAAATGAAAATAATATTATTTTATTATTTTAGTCTCTTATGGCGTTCTAGCATTTTCCTATAAATAGGCGCTTAGGTTAGAATTGAAAATCACACCGAAACAAGTTTTCTTTCTCTCTATATATTATCGAGCATATTTTTGTGAGTATTTAGATACTTTGAGAGTTGTAGTTCGGTCTGAAGTTTCCTTCGACTTTATATCAGATATTCCGATCGGAATTCTTATTATTTTGAGGTAAGGGATGTTATTTTTTTTCGTAATGATGTTATTCTTTCAATATCATTATACCAAAATATTGGTATGGATTTTATTATGAAATTTCTACCTTTTTTGTGTCGGGGTTACTATTCACGTATACGGCACTATTCACGTATACAGCACTATTCACGAATACGGCACTATTCACCAAAAAATGAAAATTTTCCTTTTTGTCCAAGATGTCTATTATGGATACTATCTTTGATTGTATCCATGTTTTGATCTTTATTTTTGAATTCTACTTCACAATTGGTTATTATGAAGTATTATTGATCTTGGATAAATTGTTATACGAATCCTTAATATTTGTCCTTCTGTCTCACTGGATTCGTTTCCTTTAAAATATTTTTCATCATCCTCAGTCCTAAATGATGATATTACTGAATATCTTTGGCACATTAGTAGTGCAAAGATGAATGATTAATTAATTGATGAATATCTTTGGCCGTAGTGCAAGATGAGCAGTGTTGAGATGAACATGGCCAAACATGACCAACTGTGATACTGAATGAATATCTTTGGCACATGGTGCAAAGATGAATATTTTATTAAATATGTATATTGATTGATGTTACATGGATAAAATATTGATGATGAACTTTTAAATCTTAGAAGATAGTTGAATTCATTCTCTACGTGACTCTTCTAATGGATTATTGTTTCCGTTACAGTTGTTGATCTAAAACTTGTTGTCTATTATATTCTATCAGATATTTCTCTGTTGAAGACTAATGATAATTTGTTGTATATTATCTTAGTCATAATATTCTTTACTGGGCTAGTTGAGCTCACCCTTTTCCTTTTTGTTCCATTTTTCTTCTCAGGAGGTGAGAACATAGCAGGATCTAGTCGGGGTATGGAGTGATGGTTCTAGAAAGATGTTTTAGCAGTCCTCACTATTTATGTAAAATAGTGTATGAATAAATGTAATGAGGACTCATTTGGGTGTGGATATTGTCTAGATGACAATATTTGTATTTTAACTCATAATTATGTGTTGTCGTATTTTGCACCTGACAATTATTATTGAAGTTATAGTTTGCTTTGTATTATTAATGGGTGTTGTATACCTATTTGTAATCAATCCCATTTATTATTATTCATATCACCATGTATTAATATTCATCTCATGAATAATAAATTCATTCCATATATGCATCGATATCAATTTAATGGGTGTTGTAAAATACCTATTTTAATCAAAATTTAAATCATAATAAATTTATTTATTTTATTTTATCAATTTTGAATAAAAATAAACTCCTTTATTTTATTCAAGCTAACGTGGAATCCAATTCCAAGTTAATATAAATTTTTATTTTTAAAATATATTTCAATTACAAATAAACCTTTTTATCTTAACTGAAATAAATAAATAAAAATCAAATAAAATAAATTTCAAATTCTGGTGTTGAGCATGGTCGCGCCCAGAATAAACTAGGACACGACGCGACCGCGCTGTAACCCCAAAACATTTTCTGGGTTAGGGCGTGGCCGCGCTCCATAATGAACTGGAGGCGGCGCGACGACATTACATAGCAGAATCAAAAAAAATTTCTTTTGCCTCAAAAATTCAATCCAATCGCATACAATACATATATGAAATCATCAAGATCAATAATTAGCACAAAGTTAGGTTTTGATACCACTATTAGGTTTGTATATAGCACGATAATGTAATCAAATTACATAAAAGCTACGGAAGCGCGATAAAATAGATTTTAAATTTTTTTATACAAACCATCACCATGATCATACTTTTTGAATAATTATCAATCAATAGAAAGGAGAAGAAGATCAGATTCATACCCTTGTAAAAACTAGCTTCCTCATGTACGAGTTCACCTCCAATTCCTTTTCACGTTCAACTTGAATCCACTGGATTTGATTCCTTCCTTTTATTAACGTTATCCACTTAAGTGTTTGGCCTGTAGACATGATCCACCAAGGAAGAACACGTATTCAAGAAGATGGGTGTTTGGAAAAACCCTAATTCTGTCTATAAAATATTGTGTACTCTCCCAACTCTTGGAATTATCATTCACACCAAATTAAAATAAAACCCCTTTTATTTGTGGATGTAGGCAACCCTCCTAAATAATTTAGGAATTGGGTTTTATTTTAATTAATTAAACTCCTTTAATTAATTAGGCTACTAATCTTATCAAGAATAATTAAGTAAACTCTTTTAATTAATTAGTCATGTAAGACCCCGAATTTTATGAAATAAAAGTATTCAATTTTTCTTATAATTATTATTCTATTCAGTAAATGTTTAAATTAATAAAAGGTTAAAGTTAAATGTGATATGTGAAAATTTTACAAAGTAAGCAAGTTGTCATAAAATATTCGTTGTGTCGAGGAATAGTGTGCGCCAATAAGGAGAAATCTTTATCGAAAAACCCCCTCTTTCCTAGGAACGATCCGGTTGTCAATATTGTGAGTTATAATATTAATGATGAATAATTGTTAAAATATTAAAAATGTGTTGATTGAAGATAAGTGAATTGTGGTAAATATTTATTCAATTTTTGATATAAATAGAAGGGTTTTTCATGAGATGTTTGTTGTAAGTTTGGTTTATTCTATGGGACCCATAAGTCATCATCTAAGAGTCACTTTTGCCAATAGTACTTGCCTTTACCATACGTCAAACCACATGCCTTTTCACATTGCCTCTTCACATTGCAAGGGCGAAGATAGAATTCTTCTATAAATAGAAGCTCATTTCTTTCTTTATTCTCACCAATTCACTAAAGCTATAGAGAGAGAAACTATAGAGAGAATAAGAGAGAAAGAAGAAGAGTATTTGAGACGCAAGCACACCCCACCAACACAAAGTTCTGCTACTATACTATTGCAGTATCAAATCTCCTACTAAAGTAAAGGGTATTATTTCTTTCGTATTCTTAAAGGATGTTATTTTCTTCATTCTCATAAAGGTTGTCATTCTTTTCCTTATTAATCTATGGGAATAACCTTTCTATATGGACTACCTCATGCCTGGTGAATAACCCTTCGTATTCATTCCTTATTAATTTGTGGAAATGATCTGTCTACGTCGATTACTGCATGACAGGTGAAAATCTATTTGCAGGTTCTTTTATTATTTCATTTCATATTCCTAAATCTAAACTTACTATTTCTTCTATTATTCCCGAAATGATTAGAAATTCCTTGAGGTTTATGCTTCATCTATTATCATTTCACTGAAATATTGGCCTGAACTCTCTTATTGAAATTTTAATCTTTTCATGTCGGGGTACTATTCATTCGGGGTACAATTCATGGATAGTATAATTATGGTACTATTCATGAGTCAATTCACAATGGAATTTAATTTCTTTTCTTTGTCCAAGTTATCTTTTATGAATCTTATTCATGAAATTGAATCCATGTGTTTATTGTTGAATAAATATTTGTTTAATTTGATTTGATTTGATATGGTTAATTATTTGTTAAATAAATAATTAATGAGTTAAGGAAATTAATTATCATGAGATAATTAAAATAATAATTAAGTTAGAGAGCTTATAATGATTAAATGAATTATTATAATGATATTTTAGTTTGAATTTATAATTAAAATGATGTGTTAATTTATTAAAGAAAATTATAATTATAAAGAAAATTATAACTTTGTTGTATTGATCTATGTGGTAAATTTATTTAATTAATTATTATTAGAATTAATTAAATTAAGTGTGACCATAAACTATATTATAAAGGAGTTATTAAGATAAGTTAAGGGAAGTTTAATTCAGTTTTTGCCAAACAAGGCTTAATGAATGTTAAGTCTTTAATTTAAATATGTTTTACCAAACAAGGCATAAGGATTAATTGGTTAATTTTAAGGTAGTTAGCCAAACAAGCTTTATGGCTTTTGATTTTCAAAAAATAAAAATAACTGATGTCAGTTATAGTTATATTTATATTATATAATTAATACCTATATTATTATTTACGTTATAATTTTAGTACGTAAGATTAGAATAGAGAGGAAGAACACAAAAGAAGAAAAATAAGAAAAATTGAGAGAGAATTGGGAGAATTCTAGAGAGATTTTTGAGAAAGGAATTGTGGGAAGGAAGCTTGCCAATCAAAGGGTGGCTATCATCTTCTAGTAAACAAAGGTATCATGTTACTCTTTTATTTTTTCAAAAATTATAGTTTCTTCTTTTCAAAAATCCTCTGTAAAACTTTGTGAGAGTTAAATTATTACATATAGTTTTTATATGATAATTGGTTGTTATAAAAAAAATCATAAGTTTATAGAAGAGTTGTAGTAAATTGATTCATGTTATGTATTTATTTATGAAGGAAATCATATTACAGTGAATTGGTATGAATATATGTGAATAGGGCTTAGTTTAAAGTAAAATTGAGGTTTAATTCTTTGTATAACATATAATTTGACTATTGATTTTGAAAGAAGATGAAGAAACTAGAACATAATATGTTGAATTAACTGTTTTGGTTGAAAAACAAAATCACAGAGATGATTTTCACTGAAACTTTCAAAAAGTGAAGTTTTAGCAAAAATAGTGAAAATTAAAGGTTGTAATCTTGATGTTTATGTTGTTTAGGTGGTTAGAAACGTGTTAGAAAACATTAGTTTATGTTTCTGTAAACATATTACACCTTGGGTAGGTTGGTATGGTTGTTAGAAAGGAGTTTGTAGGCCTAATTTGGCTTTCTGTAGTGTTCTAGATCAAAAATTGCAAAAACGCAGAAGAAGGGACCCCCGCCCCAGTGGGCTCCCCTAGTACAAAAACCCCCACCCCGGCGGGGGGTAGTCTGTCTAGCCAAATTTTGGAAAAAAACTGACCGGACATGTTTTACTAAAATGAGCATAACATTTTCATACGAACTCCGATTGATGCGATTCAAGATGATCCAGAAAGAGGACGAGTAGACCTATAAATTTTATGCTTTAAGGTTTTCAATTTGAAATCATTATTAAGGGTCAAAATGGCCATCTTTAGGACTATTGTGCATTTGAAGGCAATCAAAGGGCGTCAAAATGCGCGAATGCAAGTGTAATCCTTTCTGTATTAGTATAACCTAATGATAACATGTTGTACATGTAATAGGATGTTGTATCAAGTTGTTAATATGTACGTGGTGCAATGACATGATCACTTAAGTAGTTGTAATAAAGCTAAAATGTGATGCTCATGAAAAGATGTGATGTTGTTTAAACTTAAACTTAGTTAGTGAGCTATATTAAAAGTGAGAAAGAAACTCATGAAGCTAATATTAGTGTAACTAATGTGTATTGTCAATACATATGGTATGTGTAGGCCTTGTGGTGAACGTGAGTAGTGATTGTTTAACCTACGACGAGACAAGTTCTCTAACTCTACTTTTACAATTGTGTAAGTTTTCCTAACTCTAAACTTTCTTTGAGCAAGTTTTCTAAACCTAAACTTCTTTGTGCAAGTTTCGTAATTCTATTTATATTGTGCAAGTTCCTAAATCTTACCTTTTGATATTGAGTCAGTCTTTCTAATATTTAACTTGTTGATTAGCATGCAAGTTTCTAAATTCTGATACACTGATATTGAACAAGTTTTGTCGTTTAATTTACTATTTGCTATGCATGCTCAATACTCAATTCTAAATAACCATAGCTTAATATTTTTCAAACAAGGTATGTTACGTTATTCAATGTTTATGCTCTTAGATTATTCCTAAAGCATAACCTTAGTATACAATGTTGATTCACTTATGATTTATTCTATAGCATAATGTTATTACATTTTTATTCAACTAATCCTTAGTTGATGTTCGTAAACTCTAAATTACCTTGAAACCTATCCAAACCAAACTTACTTTGGTGCGGACTCGTATTCTAAATGCTGAGATGAACAACCCTATTATAGGGGATAATTTACGCATATCGTTGAAATGTTTGTGCATAATACATTGTACGAAGGGCTGATCCCCCTAAGTACGAGGAGTCCTTATAGTCTTATGACTGTTAAAGTTTAAGTTGAAAGATTACTTACAACTATGGACATATTTCATCGTCTTATGACCCTCAGTTATATATTTCAGATTTTGTTCCTGATTATCATAATTGATGAAATACCTTATTCATGTTCTATTGAGCCTATTCATTTGGTAATTGATATGATATTTATTCATTATCATTTTAAGTGAGCTTTGTTTGCTCACTCTTGCTTATATAAACATTACAGCTAAAGTTGAGAAGGTTGATGAACCTACAACCAGTAGAGGGAAAGGGAAGATAAGCAAGTTTTGAAGACTTGTAAACATGTTGACTTTTAATATTGTCAGACTTTGTTTTTAGTTATTATGATGTATTTATTTAATTTTTCCGCATATGATGTCTTTATTTAAAGGTTAGATAACCTGGGAGATTTTTATTGGATTTTTTTGATGTAACCCTTTAATGGGAAGGTTTATTATTAAACTTTATTATGTTTGGGTAGTTAGATATGAATGTTTTTAACAAGTGAACACCAAATCTGGTGGAAATGAAGTACCCGGATTTGGGGGTGTCACAAGACCCGATTTTGAAAGTGTCAAAGATGCACCTCATTAGAATGAGGAGGACATAATTGTACTGAGAGCTTACACGATGTCTAGCCACATACAAATTCGTATTATCATAAGATATGGTTGTGCGCATCCACTTGCTGACTATATCTATGAGCATTATCTATATAATCTTATGTTTGGAATATAATCCTCAATTAGAGACAATGGAGATAATTATATGGTAAGAAGATACACACCATTGAAATAAATAGGACAGTAATCTTCTCATTCTTCTTTGGGATCTATTGGGTCAACCAAGGTTAATTCTCAAGTTCTATGATATCTATTATAACTTGGATGCATGGCCTCCCTTGTATGAAGGCTTCCTTGAGCATTTTTCAAATATTTTAATTCTTAAAACAGTTATCGACTGTACGTGTATGTAAAGTATCATTGGTTTGGAGTGTGAGTACTGTTAATTGTATTGAAACTCACAACTTATGTGTTGACAATTTAATAGTTGTAAATTAGAAGATTTATATTCGGATTTTGTAGTGTGTATTTTGGTGACCTGGAACGGGTTGTGTGAACCTATTTTGGGGGCGTCACAAGTCACCTAATCTTATTAGAAATATATGATACTTTTATTAATTAATTCACAAACTCCTTTAGGAATTAAATAATAATAATAAGACTCCTCTTATTAATTTATATTTAATATTTCTAAAATATTGAATAATAAATATTAAGCTATTTAATTTATTCTATCACCATAGATTAAATTAAATAAACTTAACTTATTATTACGATTATGCCATTTACTTCTTAAATAAATATTTTTCCTTTTATAGTGCGACCCTGTAGGTTCTCTATATTAAACCTATTGTGACTAAATCAATTAGAAAAATTCTAATCTTATTTAAATAAATAAATTAATCTATTAATTTATTTAAATAAATAAAATTTATTCAAGCCTCCTTAGCGATCAAAGACTTTCTGTGACACCCCCAAATCTAGGTACTTCATTCCCACAAGACTTGGTGCTCACTATTCATACATTCATACTATCTACCCATATAGAATAATATTTAAACCATAAAATCTCCCCTTAAATAGGGTTACATCATTAAGTTCAAAAAACATCCCAGGTTATCTAACCTTTAAACATCATTCAAGTGCGGAATTAAATTATTACATTACATCATTATTAAAAAGTATAAGGTCATCATAAAAATAAAAGTATAAATCAGCATCACTTGTACAATTTTCCCTTTCTTTTGCTAGTTGAAGAATCATATACCTTCTCCACTTTGGCTGCAATGAGTTTATAAAAATGCAAGAGTGAGCAAAACAATTGCTCACTCGATATAATAATGAATCCACATGTGAATAACAATAATAACTGCCAATTAATAGGCTCATCAAAACTGGATAGTACTCTAATAATGATAATCAGGAACTAGAATCCAAAATATGGAATATATCTAACTGAGGGTCATAAGACCATGAACCATGTCCACAGTTGAGAGTAATCTTTCAACTCCAACTTTAACAGTCATAAGACTATAAGAACTCCTCGTACTTAGGGGGATAAGCCCTTCGTACAATGTATTGTGCACAAACATTTTAACGTTACACGTAAGTTATCCCCTAATACAAATAGGGTTGTTCATCTCAGTATTTAGAGTACAAGTCCGCACCAAATAAAGTTTGGTTTGGATAAGCTTTTAAGGGAAATTTGAAGTTCAATGAACATCAACTAGAGGACTAGTTGAATTAACAGTGTTTGATAATCATAACAGATGTTTAACAACATAGCATAGAATAATTGAGAATCATAAATGAACTGATTATACATATTAAACCCATGCTTGAAATAACTATAGAGCATAAGTATTTAACAAAATGAAGAAAATGGTAAACCTTTGCCTGAACAATAAATAAGCTAAGGTTAGAGTCTTATAACATTAGAAATGAAATTACAGAACGTACCATAACCAATAGCAAGCTGGAAACTAAAAACTTGCCCAACAAGGTATTAAATTCATGCAAGGGTTAAAACAGTTCAATAATAGAAACGAGAACTCAAAAACTGCGTTCATTATATAATAATAGAATTTAAGAAACTTGCTTAACTATAAACAAGTTAGAATGAGAATTTCAAATAACATTAGAATCGAAGTTTGCTCGAGTGAATCTTGGGAACAATTGACTTATTCAATAACAGTTAAGATAATAAGCTTGCTCAATTAAAAGAATAAAGTTACACAATTCAATAATAGAACTAACTCAACGAAAGTGTAGAGTTAGAAAACTTTCTCAATGTAAAAAGATAGGGTTTAGAAACTTGCCTTGAGCGTAAGCTATAAAATTAAACTCACGATCACCTACACATAATTTTAGAACCACAATTACCTATTAGATATGCTAACATATCATAACATGTTCATTTCTATCATTTACACACAAGTCTTTCATTACCATTTACATTTCAGAAATTCAAGTGTTTTACTTCGCAACACTTGTCTAATGTTCATCACATAACGCGTTCTCGACTTACTAATCACTTTTAAAATTTTGAATTCATGATCCACATAACATGGCTCTAATTAACCTTGTTGTTACATGATTCTCACACTACCATATCCTTAAGCTAAGCTACAAGGAACGACCAATGTCTGCAAAATAAACAAACTTCAGTGTCTGAAAATGGGCACTCGTGCGGCCGCGCGAGTTTTGTATGGGGATGTCGCGCGCCCGTGCCCGCGCGACTTGCAGAACTCAGTTTTGCAGAATAGAGCCACGACACTTTTCTTAAGCCAACTAACACTACAAAAAAATGGGCCTTTAGCAAAGATTTTTCAGGCAATGACTTTATAAGTCGTTGCTAAAAGTATATGTTTTGCAACGAAATTTGTCCTTCATTGTAGATTGTGTCAGGCTTTCACTTTTTGCAACAAATTTCATAAGTCGTTGCAAAATTTCGTTGCTAATTCATTGGCGGGAAAAAATTTCGTTAGAAATTCGTTGCAAAATTTTTGACCACTTGATTTCCCGTCATCGTGGGCAACGAAAATTTTTTTGTTACTAAAAATGGGGCTTTAGCAACGATTTTTCAGGCAGCGACTTTATAAGTCGTTGCTAAAAGCGTATGTTTAGCAACGAAACTTGTCCTTCGTTGCAGCTTGTGTCAAGCTTTCACTTTTTGCAACGAAATTCATAAGTCGTTGCAAAATTTGGAAACAAAATTTGTTAGAAATTCGTTGCAAAATTTCTAACCATTTGATTTCTCCTCATCGTGGGCAACAAAAGTTTTTTTGTTGCTATATTTCGTTGCTCAATATGGACCACATTCATTGGCAATAATTTTTATTTTCGTTGCATATTTTATACAACTTTTTGCAACGACTATTCAAATGTTGCCTTAAATTAAGATAATCCCAATAAGCATGTTTTTGTAAGACCATATTCAATATTCGGAGAATTATCAAAAAATATTCGTATTTAGTATTTAAAAATTATGTCCAAATGCGGAACATATTCGTTTCTATTTTTTATTCGAATAAACAAATTATTCAAATATTCGAATTAGAATGTCAATCACCTAATAAACAATTTATTCAATTTATTTATAAAATAAAAATAAAAATAAAAAAATATTGACCAATTACTAACAAATCACAACCATTTAAAGTTGTAAAATACATATCATAAATGGGAGAGATATCAAATACATCATCATTCATAATTGATCATAAAAAGTAAATTAAAATTTACTAATATAAATTGTACATATAACCTGTATAAATTGTACTTATAAGTTGTTCCATATTATTTAATTTATTTTTTGCTAAATTAAATGTATGTAAAAGAAAAGAGATACGTATACTTAGGGGCATTCCCCAGATCGATACAAAATGTCAAGAAAGGGAACTCAACATGACAAACAGTGAAACTCAGATTCTAAGACAATACAAGAGCATAAGGCCAAAACAGATCAAATGAGCACTGCATTGGACTTCAATAACACTGCAGAGCATCCGACCAACAAAACAATAAACGGAATCTTTAATGTCGATCGCATTATCGCCTGCTATTTTTGCTTTGATGTGGTCCGTTATTCTTTGACGTGAGGACGTAAATGCTCGGCTTAAAAATTTTCTTAAAGAAAATGTTGCTTACAAGTATCGAACTCTGCACCTCTCAAACTAGAAACCTTATATTCCAACAAAAGCCACTGAATTCAACTACCTATCATGCTAAAATTTATGTAACACTAATATTTAAACCACCTAACATCGTTTCTATGCATGTGAAGATGAGATAATACACTTTTTGGTCACTTTACTAGGAATTGTAATAATAATAATAATTGTAATAATTATTATTATAATAATAATAACACATTTTAAATAATTAAAATAATAAAAAAATAATAATTAAAATAATAATAATAATTAAAATTTAAAATAATAATAAAATAATAATAATAATAATTATTATTATTATTATTATGGTACTAATCCTGCAAAGCCCGTCAGTATTAAGACTGGAACAAAATACAAAAGATGATATATTGAGATATAAATTTCAACATAGATTTGTCAGCCATAAAATAAGTCATGCTGCTGCATGCCTGCATTTACCAATGTTAGAAACTAAAAAGTGTTCACAAGACAAAAGTGTTTACCAATGCGATAATTAAAATTTTAAATAATAAAATAATAATAAAAATTATTATTTTAATTATTTTAATTGTTATTATTATTTAATTATTATTATTATTATTGTTGATATTATTTTAATTATTATTTTAATTATTATTATTATTTTAATTATTACAATTATTATTATTATTGTAATAATTGTAATAATAATAATAATAATTGTAATAATTTTAATAATAATAATTATTATTATTATTATTAATATAATAATAATAATTAAAATTAAAATAAGAGTGATCCGATATATATTGTTTTTCAAAAAAAAACTAATTGTAATTGTAGTGACTATTTTTAATCATTGAACTATGGCAAATCTTTCTATTATAAATATTTGTTATTCGCTAATGTACCCATCTTTGTAACTTATTAGATCGATTCTTATACTTACTCATAGGTTTTTTAAATTTAAAATTAATTTGATCGAGTCCTATAACAATAAAAAAATCTGTCAAAATATTAAATTTTATTCGAAAAACATTGATACCCACGTGACTATTACAAAAAAACAAAAAAAATTTTGATTCAATTGTTAAAAAACTTTGAATGTAATTTTATATTTATGGTATTTAATTTGTAACCGCTTTATATTATTTTAGGGCATTTTAATTATTATTATTATCATTTTAATTATTATTATTATTATTATTATTATTATTGTAAGTATTTAAAATTTATTATTATTAATACAATAATAATTATTACAATTATTATTATTATTACAATTCCTAGTACAGTGACCAAAAAGTGTATTATCTCATATTCAAATGCATATAAACGATGCTAAGTGGTTTAAATATTAGTGTTACATAAATTTTATAATGATAGGTAGTTAGTCCAGTGACTTTTGTTGGAATATAAGGTTTCTAGTGTGGAGAGGTCTGGAGTTCAACACTCATGAGCAACATTTTCTTTAAATAATTTTAAGCATGGCAAGCCTTGCGCTCCATCGCCAAAAAAATATACATGATCAACATTTCTTTTGCTTTTTTCTGACGAAAAATTATAAATAATGACCATTTTATAATTTTTGAGTGTACAATTATTCGATTGTAACAAAAAAAGTTTCGGTAACCACAAATACTAAAAATACTAATTAAAAAAATACTAAAATACTAATTAAAAATACTAAAATACTAATTAAAAAAATAAAAATACTAAAAAATCAAATTAAAAAATACTAAAATTCATCATTTAAAAAATACTAATTAATGTAATATCAATTTTATCCCTATTTAATTTAATTTTTTTTTTAAAAATAAATTTATAAAAAAGAAGAGTAAGATGCAACGTCACTTTAATTGGCGTTGAAATTTTTATTTTTATTTTTTTATAGTTAAAGTCTTATATACTCCTTCATTTCCAACGCCGATGACAGAGAATAAACATAAAAAATATTGATATTTGTAAACAAGTACAAGAGATCAAAGAATTAAAAAAAAGAGATTCCAACGTCAGTTAAAGTGATATTATATCTTACTCTTTTTTTATATAAATTTGCTTTTTAAAATAATTTAAAAAAGTTATAATGCCGGTTAGTTTGGCATTGAATCACATTTTTATTTTTTTCAAATTTCTTTAAAAAAACAAAATCATTTTAAAAAAAATTAAGATAATTTGTTTTAAAATTCGTTTTTTTAAAAAATATTTTTTAAAGTGGCGTTGGTTGCCTTTCTAATTTTTAGCCAAAAAAAATATCCAAAAATTCAACGCCATTTCAAATGGCATTCAGTAGTTTTTCTCAAATTAGATGTAAGAGCATTTACTCCCAACGACAGTCGTTGAAGTTTTTATTTTAAAAAAAATATTCTTTTAAAAATAAAATCTTTTTAACACACCAAGTATTGATCCATCGAATTATTATATTAGGATTCTATCTATATATTGACTTTATCTAAAGAACTCATTCTTGATAACTCTATAGTGCAAACTTCGATTCAACACCATACAAATTTTACAAAAAAAAAAATAATTTTTAAGTATCGACTATTTTTATAATCAAAGTAAATAAATTTACAATAATTAAACTTTAAAATTTCATACATTGACCATGAAAAAAAAGATTAGACTCTTTTGTGGAGTAGACAACAAATGTTAAACTCATCTATTCTACAGAAAGAGTTAACTTTGAGTTTATTTTTTGTTAATTTATGGTATCCGACAACTCAAATTGTAATGTAATTAAAATTTTAAAATATGATTTTTTTAATAATATTTTTTAAATAATTTATAATATTAAATATTTTATTTATTAAAATATTAAGTTACAATAATTTAAATTGATAATAAAAAATTATAATAATTAAGACTCTTTTTGTAGAACAAATCATAAATCATTTAAATTATTACTATTCTGCTTTTTTTACAAAAAAAGTTATATTTCAGTTTGTTATTAACTAATTTATGACATCCTAAAATTAAAATTTAAATTTAAATCAATTTAAGTTTTTGAAATAATAATTTTATTTATAATATTACTTTTTAAAGAGTTTACATTATTAATTTTTTTTATAAGTTAAAATGAAACTCTCTTTTTTAAAACAAGTCCTTAATTTAGGAGCCAAAATTCATGTACAGATGTTTTAATCAGAGAGCTACATGAAAGTGGGCTGGGTCTGCATAAACAGATGGTTCAATCAGGAGCGCTGTGGCTAGCTCTCTCACTCTATCTCTATACTAATTCCATTGAATATAATTAAAGAGAATTTGTAACAGAGGTTACCCAAATCCAAAAAAAAAATACAAAAACCAAAGGAGTATTAATGTATTATCTTACGTGAAAATATGTTTACCAAATAGCCTTTACATGCGTGCTATATTACTATTTTACTCCTTTGATAAAAAAAGTACTATCTAGTTTAGGGTTTCTGTTGCCTGGGACTAAGCAAAAAATGAGTATAACCGAATAATCGAACCAAACCGAAATAATTTAATCAAAATTTTCTGATAATTCAGTTATTTTTAACAATTCGGTTATATCCGAAATTATTTACGATTTTTGGTTAGTTAATACGTATTTTAATTTTGATTATTCGGTTAAACTGAATAACCGAATAACGCCTCACTTGAAATAATAATCAACTCATTTCTCAGCCCACTAGGCACTACCGCACTAGCCCAGCCCAGATCTCAAACTCTCTATCTCTCTTCGCCTCATCGGTCATCGGTCATCAGTCATCACTCCGCTCTCATCTCGAACTCTCGATCTCTCATCTGACATCTCTCATCCCTCTCGTCTCTCGATCTCTCGATCTCTCGATCTCTCGATCTCTCATCCCTCAGATCTCGATATCGATCTCTCATCTCTATTTTTGCCCTAAGTCCCTAACCCAAAAGCTAAAACCACAGTCCCCAAATCGCACGTCGGACGTCGCGACTCCACTCCGCCTCCGAACGACGGAACCTCATCTCCGACTTCGAGCCTGAACGGAATCTTATCTTTACTACTTCTTGTTCCTTCAATTATTAGTTCTAAAGTATTTATACTGATATTTACAATTTCCCATCTACTTCTTTTGGATGAACTACTGTGTAATCAATATTTTAGAGGTTATTTATTTGTTTAATTTAAATAGTATTATGATTTTTTTGCTTGTATCTTTATTTAAAGTTGATGAGATTATACAATTTCTGCATTATTCCTCCCCAGATCATCCTTGTTTGGACGAGTTGGGAACAGTGCAAATGAGAGATTTATAGAACGTAAGTGAACAGGTTAAAAGAAATAAACAGAAAATGCTGAAGTAAAAAAAATCATGTTTATGGAGTAGAATGCCTCACAATTAGTTGGTTGGAATGTTCAATGTGTCATGTATGTGATAATTGAGTGATATACAAGCTGTTAGTATCTTAGTATTAAGGTGAAGGTCCACCAAGATGAGGAATGTAGAAAATAAGCTTGTCCTGCCTGTAATTCTGGACTTTTAGACAGTTAGAAAGACGGTGAGGTTAAATTGAAACTTCAATCTTAGATGAGACCTTATTTTGGGGAAACTTTCACTATAAAGCCTATTTAAATTTCCTCAAGTTTGTCCTTTGAAGATCTTCTTGCAATAAGTTGCTGTCATTGGTTTAAATTCCGAGCATATACTCAATGTAATTTGATAGGCCATAGACAAGTATGGTCTGTCCCCATATATATTCCTTAGTGTTTGATTGCCTTGAGTTGATACTATAATTAAGCTACTGTACTAGTAACATTTCAAGAGGAAGAAAGAAGGCCACTGAGAGTGAAAGAGAACAGAAACCTGTAGGATTTGAGCAAAAGAAGATGGACTGAAAAAATATAGATCAATTAAATTGGCTGTGGCGCTGGTTGGATGAACGCAACTGGCAGTTAAGTTTGACGATATAATTTAATGTGAATATTTGAAGCTACTTTAGATAAGAAGATGTAATATTTTGTAGAAGAAGTCGTGAATATACGATATACAATTTCTGCATTATTCCTCCCCAGATCATGTACATATATGGTGTGCATTATTAAACCATGGCAGCGTTATAAATTTCAGTTATGGCAAAAGAAAGGCAGAACATATTGATGAGCATCATGTTTGACCAATTGTACAAGTAAAATGGAACAGATTCTTACAACAGTTATGTGCAATTTCTTCCTATTCCATTCCACCTGTTTATATACTAAAATTTCTAATAGCTACATATTTCAACATGTGCTATATAATGCTATAAATGTGTGTTGATCGATCATTGTTGACACTGTAGGCTAATGCTTTTGTTGGGGGCTCTGTTGCACAATGCTTGACCTGCATGTTGGCATGTTGCTGTACTGCCTACTGCCCTGTTGTGCCTGCTGAGTGTTGACTCATTCGAAATCAGTGCTTGAGTTTTTGACTCCTTGCTGCTGATGTTTGGTCTTAGACAGTTAGACTCTTATGGATTATTAATTTATTATGGACTAATTAGTCTTTGTGAAATTATGGATTATGTATTGCTGAGTTGACTGTTGTACACGTGCTCTATGTTATCTGGTTTACTGTTTTATGATTGTGGCACTTGTATGTTTTTTTTTCTCTGATGACCATGAATTTGTCACAATGTGATTGGATTATCAGGCTTACCTCCCCCTCCACCTTCCCCCCAATATTCAAGTTGAATTTCTTGACATACTAGATCCGGCCCCGGATGTTCTTTTCCGTCTCTAAAAATGAAGCTGCAAAAATAGTGCTGCCAGATTCGTTTTATAAGCTCTCACTTGATGAATTGAAAAGAGAAGCTGATATGAAGCGGAAAATGATTGCAGAATTCCAGCTTTTGGTTCCCAAATCATACAAGGAAAAGCAAGCAAAAGCCACTCTATGAGGTAAGTTGTTGAAGCTGCTCTTGTTTTTTCATTTTTTTTATTAATTGCTTTTAATACTTTGGTGTTCATTGTAAATTTTAACGTACAAAATAAAACTTGGGCCTAAGATTATTCAAAATTCTGATATTGGCATCTGAAATAACTACGTGTTGCAGCAGGACATCTATTTGCTTTCATGACAAATAATACCATCTTTAAGTTAGTAATGAAGGTTAGCAGCTCCTTTAGAGTCGCAAACACTTGTTATCATATTGAATACTAATTCAATACAACTGCAAAAATGTAAGAATCAATGGAAGAAAGTGACTTTTCTTCTTAATTCCTTATACAGACTTGGTACAGTGATGTGTATGGGGGTAACAGCTGGTGCGCGCTTACATCCTTACCCTATTTGCTGTAAGTTTTGTCTGTTGTATAGTATGCCTGATCTTTTTTCTAAAAGACTTGTTGTTTGTCTTGAACAAATGAGGTTTTACTGAGCTGGTTTTGTACTCACTTGGCAACAAATAAAATATTCACGTCGTGTACTTCGTTTGATACTTGTTTCCCCTCTATGCCAAAGACCATGCTGGATAGAGTAGTTGTATAATAAGGTTAACTTTCTCAACCTTTTGTTAATTCTTGGAGAGTGCAAAATTGAGACTAATTTATTTATTTTTGTGTGGGTGGTGGGTATGGGTTTCTTTTTCTTTTCTTTTTTTTTTTTTTTGGGGGGGGGGGGTGGGGGGAGGGGAGGAGGGGTTATATCTTGTTCTTGTCTAACACAGTCAATTATTTTCAGGTTATGTCAAATTTACTTTACTTTTACGGCATGTGCGGATTAGTGAAGGAGTTGTTGCTTATGCGTTACTTCAATAAGGTATCTTTCTGCTTCCAATTTATGAAATTTGGTATCTGGTTCTTAAGATATGATGGGTTAATTGGTATACCAAATGAAATTTTAGGATGTTCGTGGCAGATTTTGAAGATACTTACAGTCTGCATTCTAACATTTTAGTTTTGTGTGTATCTGCAGAAGCAATGTTGTTCCTTCACTTCTTGTTAATAACCTTTGTGGTAGCCTTTTATTTTGATTTTAAGTTACTTGTTTGACATAATATTTCACTAGTGTTTTTTGTTCCAGTTGATACTTTTCGTTACTTCCAATGATTATCAGAAGTTAATACCTGAATTCCAAGAGGCAACAAAAGCTTTCAGGGGAAAGGTGATTCATTACAGCTTAATTCTTATGAAATTATGAAGACAAGGGACGAAATTATGAAGTGTACTCTCTCTATATATGTAGATATACACTTTGATTGAAGAACTGTGGTAGCTTTAGATGGTTAATTGTAAAGATAATGAATGATTATGAATGGATGATTTTATTAAGTAAATAATATTTTAGTTTTTTGTATTTGTCATTATTTGCTATTGGGATATTAGTAGTACCAAGATACAAAAAAGAATGTCAAATTTTGATTTAAAGAACAATATAATTTGTTACCAAAGCATTGAACAAGTTTTAATATAGCAACAATTTTTATACATTTAGCAACAAATTTTCGCGTTGCTAATGGCATTAAAAATATAATATTTAAGTAACGAAAAATTAACCTAATAACTACTTGGAGAGGATATTGTTGCTAATACTAAAATAAAAAGGCAACATTTTTATCATTGCAAATCATATTAACTTTCGTTGCACATATAAAAGAAATGACAACATATAATGTCGCAGCTTAATCGATTTACTTTCTTTTGCTTATTGAAAATAAGCGAAGAACAAACATTTTAGTTATTGATTGAAAATTGTTTCTAAAAAGTTTACATTCATGCAACGAAAGCGCAAGCTTGGCAACAATTTTTTCATAATTTCTTCGCAAACGAAAAATGTCGTTGCAAAATGGTGTCAATTGCAACGAAAATGCATGGTCGTTTCAAAAAATAGAGTTCATTTCGTTGCCAATTAGCATGCTTTTGCAACGAAATGAAATTTTTAGCAACGAAATTTTAATTATTCTGCAATAATACATTTTGTTAATAAAGGATTGATGGCTCTGTACGAAAGTCAAATTTCGTTGCAAAATGTATTACTTTTGGCAACGAAAAAAATACGTTCGTTGCGGAACAATTAGCAACGCTCATTGTACAACGAAAGACTCAACGACAGTAAAGTCGTTGCCAAAACTCTTTTGCAACGAAATTTGGCACCTTTAGCAACGAAAATCGGTTGTTGCTGAAGCCCCATTTTTTTGTAGTGTAACACAAATTTCACCCATCAAACAGTGATAATAACACATAAAATAAATATAAAACTATCATAGACATGATTGCTAACATATACAACCTCTTAACACAATTTAACAACAACTTAATGTGACAACCGTAATTTTGTAATTTAAATTTAATATTTATTGGATTGAATAAATATTTTTCGATGAATTAATTATTAGATTAAATAATTAATTGATAAAATTGTGGTAGATTAATTTAATTATATGTGTTGTATTTATTAAATTTATGTGGAGAATTTTTATTATTCAAGTATGTGATTATGTGAGCTTATTGGATTAAAAGAAATATTTAGTAAGCCTATGTTATTTTAATTAATTTAATTATTAATTAGAGATTTAATAGTTTGATATTATTAATCAAGAGAATTTGAATTATGTGACTATGTGTATTAATGAGAATTTACTATATTTTAATTAAAATAAATTAATTTAGATAATTGATTTATTTTATATGGATGTGACATTATTTAAACTATATGATAATGTTTTATTAAATTAAATGGTTTTTGAATTATTTTCTTGCTAGCCAAACATGGCACTAAGGGAGGTTATGGGCAGTTAACCCATGACTGGGTAACTGACCACCAATGCGTCAGTTCCTTTTTCTATTTATCATACGTCTTCTTCTTTTCTATTATTCTTCCAAGTCTGATAAAAACATCACAGAGAGAGAGAGTTTGAGAGAATTGTTGAGAGAGATTGCTTGGTGTTTGAGAATTATTGAGGAAGGCTTTAATTCATCTCCTATTATTTTATCTACGCTTGGGTAATTTCTTCAACCCAATTATTATTTTACGTCTTTTAAGTTTCATGAATATGGCTCAAGTCTTCTGTGAATCTCTGTAAATTGGAAAATGGTGTTGTTGTAAAAATATATGCGGTAATTCGAGTAGCATAACATGTTTATTGTATATTATATGGGTTACCATATCATCAATTTCATGAAATTTTATAGTACGTGGTTACAGATTATGATATATGGCCATATGGCCCTTATACATATTTTTAATATGTTAACCATAAATTTTTCTACAAAATTCACAATGGTATATGATTATGCATGCTAAAGCGAACAAAATGAAATTTGAATGGTTGAATTTGGTTGTATATCAAATCCGTGGCATTGAATTTTAGAATTTATGTTCAAAACTTCAAGAACATCAAGAACAGTATAATTGGCACGTTGAATTCTATAATTATATGTTTTTATGGGTGAAAATCACTCTATATATGTTGGGTAATGGTTATGTATAAATTCTAGCATGTGGGTATGTTTAATTTAGTGAAATTTATGATTATGTAGAGTTTTATTTCATTTGAATTCGTGTTCTTCACTGAATCGAAATTGAGAATCGAGAGTGTCGCCATGCATGCCGCTGAACTCGAACTTCGAGACTTCATGTGCATATATGCCAACCCAAGACGAGCCATACACACTACTGGCATGTGCATTGAGACATAGTATAAAAGTGGTAGTGGCATCGCATTCACCACTTATCGTAATAGTCGAAAATGGGTTTTAAAAGTGTTCAAGTATAGAGATGTGTTGGTAACTTAGTCTAATGATTATAAAGACTTGTTAGACTTATAATGAGATGTTAAAATAAATTCTTAACATGTCCATAACACAATTACGTGTGAATTGAATGATCGAATGCATAATTAGTTTATTTTTCATGAAGTCTTAATTTTACACTAAGTGTAATAATTGACTACGTATAGTCATGAATTCGAGTTAAATAAAGAGTAAAGTTATGATGTTAGTACGTTATTATTGACTGGTATTGTGAACGTAATTGGTATGTAGGATTTAATTCAAAGAACGAGTTTGTTTAAGTGTAATCTACGCACGAGGCAAGTTTCTAAACCTTATCTTGTTACGTTGAGCAAGTTTCTTATCCTAAACTTTCGTTGAGCAAGTTTCCTAACCCTACTTGTTATCGTTATATAAGTTGATTAATTCATCTTTCGATATTGAGCAAGTAATCATTTTTATTGATCAAGCCTGTCTTGTATATTAAAGTTTATTAATCTTCAAGCATGATGTTGTTATACAATAATTATTCTATTGTATACCTTTTGAGATGTTATTCAAATTAAATATTCATTTACTGTTAAACCTTGTTAGACTAGTGAACCCTTATTGATTCGACTAGTCCATAGTTGATGAGCGCCTCTAAATTTCGTAACCCTTGATGAATTATCCAAACCAAACTTCCTTTGGTGCGGACTCGAATGTCAAACCGAGATGAACAACCTCAGATAGGGGATTATTTACGCTTTAGCGTTAAGATATTAATGCATGATGATGGTACTAAGGGTCGATCCCCTAAATACGAGAAGAAGAGTCCATAGTCTTATGATTGTTAAAGGTTTCAAGAATTAACACTTGACAACCTAGGACATAGTTCAAGGTCTTATGACCCTCAGAATTTCTTTTGATTCTTTTTATTCATTCTTGATTCAAAAGTTGAGCTTTATATCAGAAGTTATTATTTCTCTCGCATGTTATTATTCATTGTTATATTGTTATACTTGTGGGCAATCGTGCTCACTCTTGCGTAATAATAACATTGCGCTTAAAACGAAAGAGCGATTTAACCTTCCACTAGTAAGGGCAAGGGCAAGCTTAGCAAGTAATGAAGACTGATTATTTATGTGATTATGTAATGATAGTTAGACTTGATGTTACTTAAGACTTATTTGTTTATGTTTTTCGCACAGATGATTTAAGGTTAGAGTAACCTGGGATTTATTTATGATGCAATTGATGTAACCCCATAAGGGGAGAGATTTATTATTTATTTATCCTATTGCATGGTTTGCATTTTATTTACGGGTAGATAGATAGATGATGTTTGTACAGTGAACACCAAATCCTGTGGAAATGGAAGTACCGGATTTGGGGTGTCACTGAGTTAGTATCAAAGTCAGAGGTTATGAACCTTAGGTGGGGAACAACCTTAGGTAGTAGCCTTGTAGAAGATTGAGAACATAGTAGTGGTAAACTCTTATCGAGTTCTAAGAAATGAATTTCTAAATTTATTGAAGATAATAAAAGACTTTATGTGCTTATGTGTTAATCTATGTGTTCGCTAGCACGGAATAGTAACTAAAACTTAAAATTTTGTTGTCAGGATGTCGGATATTGGAGGAGCAAGTCGAGTTGGGGAGGAGGAACCCCGATTACCTATAGAGGAGGAGCCCCGAGACATTCATGTCGTCAGGGAACAGCTTGTACAGAGAGAGCCATCTCAGATTGATCATCATTATTCTTTGGTCGGAGCATGAGCGGAGGCCCGATCCAGAGGAGGATCCTGAGGAAGAGGAAGAAGAGGAGTTTCCACCGAACTCCATTGATGCAGAGATGTATGATGCACTCTATGATCGTAACGTAGAGTTGTAGGATACTGTTCGGGATCTGACTGAACAGGCAGTTAGTCAGTAGATTACTATTGAGCAGAGGGATAGAGAGATTGTGACTCTTCACACACGTTTAGGAAACGTGGAGTGGGATCTGGTTCACGAGAAGGGTCAAACCGAGGATAAGTCCGCAGAAATAGAAAAATTGAAGAAAGATATGAAAGAAAGCTCAAAGAGACTGGCATTAGCAGAGGAGGGCTGGGTACGAGAGTCACGCCGTGCTGATCGTGCAGAAGATGATCGCCGTGCGAAGAAGGCTAAACTTGAGGAGACGTTCTCTACACTACAAAATGCAATGGATGCGGTCCAAGATTGAGTTAGGAAGTATCCAATCCAGTTTGAGGATCTACCATCATATATGCTAGATCGCAGAACGATGTGCCGCATCATGGAGGAGGAACGTAGCAAGGCTATTCAACGCCTTAACAGATAGTGATAGTATTAGTTTAATAATGTGAAAACTATTTGGTAGTTAATGATGTAAATTCTGATGTGTTTATAAACAAAGGAATATTTTGATGTTTTAAATCCTGTAGATTCTTATTCTCAGGATAGTGGATGTAAATAGCAGTGATGCTATCTTTTGATGTTAAAACTTTTGAATTTAATGAGAATGTCAAAGTTTATTTGAATTGATGTGTTAAGTGAGTTATGATTAAACGTTTTAGTTAAGTCTTAAATGTTTAAAAGACTGAATAAAGACCTAATAAGCGTATATTTTAAACAGAAATATGCCACCTAGAAGACAAAATCGTCAGCAAGCCCAGGAAGGGTCAACAAATAATAACAACGACGCCAATGCTAACTCCATTCAGCAATTGGTAAACCTTTTGGTTGGAGCACTTAATAATCAACCCCAAGCACCACCAAATACTTCGTTTAAGGACTTCAAGGCGGTGGGACCGCCAGAGTTTAAGGGTTCTATAAACCCAATTGAAGCTCAGACGTGGGTAATGGAGATGGAAAAGGTGTTCGATGTTGCTAGGGTAAGGGAAGATCAGAAGACTACGTATGTAACGTTTATGCTGAAGTCCGAAGCTAGCTATTGGTGGCAGGCAAACAAAGTGAGAGGAGGTGAAGGTGTAATATCCTAGGAAAGATTCAAAGAGATGTTCTTCGAGATGTATTTTCCGACTAGTTTGCAAAATCAGATGGAGGTTCAGTTTCTAGAGTTAAAACAAGGGAATATGTCAGCAGCTGATTATGCGGCAAGGTTCAATGAGTTGGCTAGGTTCGCCACGTACCAAGTACATACCGATGAAAGGAAGGCGAGACGATTTGAACAGGGACTGAAGCCCTGGTTGTATAGCAAGGTGTCAATGTTCCAATTGAACACTTTTGCGGGAGTGTTAGAGAAGGCCATACTTGCTGAGGGTGGAAGTGATGTAGTAACGAAGTATAATCAGGAGCAGAAGAAGAAGAAGAGTGATAAGGAAGGTAATAACAAGACTGGTGGGAGTGGCAATAAAATCACAATCGAAGAGGAAGTGGTCTCGAAAATTAAATCGGTAGAAAGTCAACAGGAGGAGAAGAAGAAGAAGATTGAACTGTGCCCAACCTCGCGAAAAACGATTTGGGAGTTTGCACGAAGGGGAAGCGAGTGTGCTTCTGATTGTGGTCGAAAGCCACATAGCACCAAACTGCCCGAACCCAAAGAAGGGTGCATGCTTCACATGTGGATCAAAGTGTTAGGTTTGTAATATTCATAACGCAATCAAATTGCAAAAATAATGCGGAAACGTGTAAAAATTAGAGTTTAAAAATTTTACAAACCATATACCCGGATCACCCTTTATGCACAATTATTAATTAAACGAAAAAGAAAGAACAAATCATACCCTTGAAGATCCAAGCTTCCTCGTACAAGTTCACCTCCAATCCTTTTTCGCGTTCAACTTGAATCCACCGGGTTTGGTTCCTTCCTTTGATCAACGTTAGCCACCCAAGTGTTTGGCCTCTAGAGTGATCCACCAAGGAAGAAGAAGGATTTAAGAAGATGGGTATTTGGCTCAAACCCTAGTTTTCTATCTCTATAGAAAGGGTGTACTTTCCAACTTTTTGGAATTACGTATATTGTAAAAGTCAACAACCACCTCACCCATAATAAGACTCCTCTTATTTATAGATGTGGGCAACCCACCTTAACAATTAAGGAATTGGGATTTATTTAAATAATTAAATTCTTTTTTAATTAATTAAGCTCCCTAATCTTATTAGGAATAATTAATTAAACTCCTTTAACTAATTTTCTTCCTAATCCAATTAGGAATAAATGAGAGTACTTATATTAAATTAATTCCTAAACTCTTTTAGAAATTAAAATAATAATAATTGTAATAATATTAATAAGACTCCTCTTATTAATTTATATTTAATATTTCTAAAATATTAAATAATAAATATTAAGCTATTTAATTTATTCTATCACCATAGATTAAATTAAATATACATAACATATTATTACGATTATGCCATTAACTTCTTAAATAATTATTCTTCCTTTTATGGTGTGACCCTTTAGGTTCTCCATATTAAACCGGTTGTGAATAAATCAATTAAAACAATTCTAATCTTATTTAAATAAATAAATTAAACAATTAATTTATTTAAATAATATTTATTCTACAATAGGGATAAGCCTCCCTAGCGATCAACGACTTTCCAGATAATATAGATTTCAACATTAATCATTAAAGAACCTTTGAGTAAATAGTTACCGTACAATTCAATCCTTCCACCATACAATGTCCCAATTAAATATAAGACATGGAATTACTGTCAAGTCTTATTTTATTTAATTATATGTATTTCGATTCTTAAATGCACAACTCAAATAATGCAAATTAGAAACTCCTTTCTAATTTCATTCTCTTTAACCAAGGACTACTACCGGGTTGTCATTTATCGAATCACATAGGACATTTCTCTTCTTTAATAGAAGTGGTAGATTCTTTATTGATCATACATTATCTCCATGTACAACTTATTATACCCAAGCATACCCTTTGATATACCCTAAGGGTCTTAAGGAATAAGTCAAAGTATAACTCATCATACACAAGATACTATGATGATCTCAAGTCCAAGGATCACTTGTACTACTATCACTACAGAATTCCTATCGACAAAAAAGTAAAACTCCATTAGGTATTCCTTAGCGAGCCAATGCTCAATGAATTTATTCTCTAATAAGCACCTACATACTTGCTTTAGTGTCTCCACACAAATGATCATGAGATCAATCATCCTCATCCAATGAGCAAGCAACGTATGTACCAATCTATCCGGATTCACTAATCCCCAATTTAGTAATCCAATGATTGGGAACTATTTTAGTTTTAAGCTTTCTAAGAATTTAGATCTCATTAGAATGATCATCATCATTATTCTAAAAGCATTGCTTAAAACTATGGGTTTATCACATATTATAAAACAGCATCATGTAGATAATTAAAAGCCTTTAATAAATTAATACTTTTTATTAATAAATGAATAAGATTGTTTCAAAGTATATGCTTTATCATCAAACATGATTGGCTTGTGTGCATACTACTTTCAATCTCCCATTTGCACTAAGCCAATCGTCATGGTATCTCATACTCTTCTTCTCTAAGTGACGATTATCATGCTGTTAGATAAGCTTTAGTTAATGGATATGTAATGTTGTTCATGAGAGTCCACTATCTCTATAGTGATTTCCCATCTTTCAATGATTCTAATAATCAAATGAAAGTGCCACAACACATGTTCAGATCCAAGATGAGACTTAGGAACTATTCCTAGTTACAGAATGAACTTTTAATCCAAACAATCAACTTGCGACTTCATTTAGCTATATACTTTGTCTTTATCACTAAACCAACAACTCTTTGCTGTTTGGAACCTTTCCAATTCACTACACCACCGTTCAAGGTAACACTTTACCTTAAAGTGGATTTTCTGTCGTCTTGGTCTGTGTCTGAAAACTTGAGTCTCATTAAGCCCTCTAGTTTTAATTTAGACCCACCATGAATATGATCACATCCTTAGTGCCTTGGTTAAGCACTTTAAGATGTTTTTCACCGACTCATATAGTGAACTTCTCCATAATATGACTGATCAAAATCAGGTCTCATACATTTCATTGCATACATGATTGTCACTCATGCGACCTCTCTTTTCAGGAGTTTGTGGGGACTATAAAGAGAGATACACTCCATAACTCATCAACATGAGACATCTCTTGGAGTTTGCCATGCTAAACGACTTTAGCATCAAATGAATATACGTTCCTTGGGTTAAGTCGAGCATCCTCTTAAATCTATCTATATAGATTTATATCCCCAATTAAGATACTCTTCCAAATCATTCATGGAGGAATGTTTAGACAACTTTATCTTTACTGATTGTAGCATTGGTATGTCATTCCTTATCCATAGTATATCAACATATAGTACTAGGAATGTCACGATGCTCCCACTGACCCTTTTGTACACACTAGGTACATTCTTATTTTTGATAAAATTAAACTATTTTGATTGCCTCATCAAAACGAATGTTCCATATTTGAGAAACTTGCTTCAATCCATTTCTCTGAGTGTCTACAACACTTACCTCATCGTATGTAACTGGATCATCATCTTCTATGATGTGTACCTCATCATCATCATCTATGATGAATCCATACCTCCCAAGTATCTTCGGTACTATTTCAGATTTACGATTCAGTTGTGGTATAATAGGTCTATCTACAGGTTCCTCTTATTTGACTTATAGTGTTTTGTGGTTCTTGAACTCTTCAAGATCTATTATCCTCCCACTAGCCCCTTCAATAATAAACACATTTATCTTAGAAGGCGTGTTTTTCATAACAAACACCTTTTGCTAAGTAGGATTATAGAACATATACCCTAAACTTACTTTAGGATGTCCCACAAATTGTACTTGTCAAATCTTGTCCCAAGCTTATCCTTTGAAACCTTTTCACATAAGTTGGACAACCCTTATCTTAACATACTTAAGATTACTTAATCCTCCCCGTCCATAACTTTTATGGAGTCTTGGGGCGGATTTTGAGGTTACCTTTTTCGTAGATATGCAAACCATTTCTAGGACATGACCCTGTAAGGATACCGGAATGTCGGTAAAATCATTATGGACCGCACTATGTCCAACAAGGTACGATTTTTCATTCAAATACATCAATCAATTATTGCGTATCGAGGGCGTCCATTATGAAAAAACCATTTAAGATGATCTAGAAACTTATTTCACAAGTATTTATTCCTTGATCTAATCAAAGAATCTTAATACTTTGCCAATTTGTTTCACTTCTGAATTCTTTGAACCTTTCAAATAATTCACACTTGTATTTCAGCAAATACACACATTCAACTCTTTGAATGATCATCTCCTTTTCTTATACTAGTTTGTTCAATTTACAAAATTATTTTCACGTAAATCAAGTATACAAAATCCATTAAGTAATATTCAGTTCTATACGAAACATTATTATTATAAATAGAACAACAATTGTTCTTAATTATAATACCAAAAATTTTATTGTTCAACAATAAAATGGAAATAATGTTTTCAACAAGAATTGGAATACAATAACAACTTATTGACTTAATAGATTTGCCCGTAGGCAGTGCTAAACTATAAGTTTCTATAGCTAATGCAACAACCTTTGCTTCATTTTCCACACATAGGATTACTTATCTTTGTTTAACTTTCTACTTCTGCTTGGTCCCTTCATAAATCTATATTTATGATAACCAAAGTCGGTATCCAATACCCAAATAGAACCTTGACTTAAAGAAAAATTTATTTCAATCATGAACAAAAACTGTATTGTAACCGAAACTTCACTAAGCTTCTTTGGTTAGCCTCTGCAAGATGCTTCTTGTAGTTTCTTTCCAAAGTCCAGTGCTTATTGCGTAAGGGAAGCAAGCTCCTTTGCTATCCGTGACGCTTTTGTTCTTATTATCCTTTGTTTACGCCTTTTTGTTTACCTTCTTTGAATCGTTCTTCTTTTTGGAAGATCCTTTGGCCCCTACTAGTAAGACATGGTCTTTCTTGGTTGGAAAGTGACTCTCAACATTTTTCAACATGTTAAGCAAATCAAATCAAAGAAAGTGATATCTAGCTTGTTCATATGAAAAATTCACAACAATTGTGAAAGGAGTCCGGAATGAGTGCAAGATCAAATCTTGGCTCAACTCTCCATCCATGACAAAACCAATTGTCCTAATTGATCAATCAAATTGATTATGTTAAGAACTTTTTATCATATTTATATAGTGCCATTGGCCATTCTAGATCGGAAGAGCTCCTTAGATATCGATATCTATCGGTCCTACTTTCCTCACCATCAACTACTTGATGTGCGGGAATATAGTAAGAGCATCCATAGTTTCATGCTTGTATTTGAAGCTCGTTACTCATGGATGCGAGCATGATGCATCGAGCCAATCATGCATCATCTTGCCACTTTCTAAAAGTAGCAATGTCTTCCTCGGAGGCATTATGCAACAACCATCGCGGGATAGACGTATTAAGGACATAAGATAACTTTTTCAAATATGAGAGAACTATTCTCAAATTCCTTAACCAATCCGTTTAATTGATTAATTAATTTAACATCTAATATGCTTCAAGCAGTGATAGTAATTTTAGACATTGTAAATTTCAGTAAATGAATTTGTAATTAACAACATTTTAACATACATTCTTTTATTAATTACCAAAATAAATTAGGTCTTGTTTTAAATTGGTATCTCCCACTATTTTCTTCAAACTATATTACCCTCACTTATATAGTTCGCAAAAATCTAATAAAAGATTTGCTAGTGAGAATAAGGATCCCATTTCAAATGTATATAGCCTTGGGGTGACACAACAAATTATATATATAAATAAATAGGTAGACAACTTTTGTCAATTACATCAACTATGCAACTCCTTTTCTTTTGCCTCTTAGATTATTTTGATCAAGTGGTGGCACATCCGAATCAAAATTATCCAAGTTAAGTCCGACCTAGCACTCCATATATTCAAAAAAGAAAAATATCATCCTTGTGGTGACACAACAAAACAATATTGTTCAATTTTCTTTATAAGCATCAAATGTGATAAATTAACATCTTAAATACTTAATACTTGCCTTGTGGTGACACAACAAACTCATATTAAATATTTAATACTCTATTAATTTTATCATGCTTTAGAAAGGCGACGTTCGATATTTCAAATATCTTTGAACGCTTAGGACTTAATATAAAAAATTGAGGGGTTTGTTATTAATTTGTCTCATCTTGTTTAAGCGCATTTACACATATATATATATAAAATACGCGTCATATTAATTAACATGCGAAGCATGTTTGCATAATATATAATATATATATATATAGTATAAGCATGCACATATAGAATACTATATTCTACCCGGATTGATTATGGACTTTTATTCTAGTTTGGTTCACTAGAGCCACCAAGTGAACCAAAAGGTCAAACCCTAGGGGTGCAAGAAATAATATTTAAATATAACTATTACATTTAAACCCGGGCTCCATTACAAACGGGTCTTCAAGCGCTCCTTGCCCCTTGATCTCCAATTCTTCAAAATAATTCTAATTATTCCTATTACAAAACTATTTAAATAAATAGAAACCTTGATCAGCAGTCAAGGGGAAGTACATAGGAGGGAGATAGAATTTACATTAAGAAAAAATTAGAGAAGACGAGGTACGCAGACCCCATTTAATAAAACCCATACATTCATGCATCCAACTAAAATAAAATCCAATCACATTGGTCAATTGTCCATAATCAATCCCATTTATTATCATACACATCATCATATGCATCAATAAATAACATTCATCTTATGAATAATAAACATTTAATATATATATTGATATCATTTAATGGGCAAATTTAGTTAGTATAAAATCTATTTTTGAATCAAAATAAACTCCTTTATTTTAATCCAAATTTAAATCAAAATAAAACTATTTTATTTTAATTTATCCAATTTTGAATAAAATAAACTATTTTATTTTAATCAAAATCTTTAATCAAAATAAACTCCTTTATTTTAATTAATTATGGAATCCAATTCCATGTAAAAAAAAAATAAACTCCTTTATTAAAGGAAACATGATTCTCTTTTTCTATTCATAAATAAACTCCTTTATTTTGAAAATAATATGAAATCATATTTCATATCTAAATAAACTCCTTTATTTAAGAAAATTAGGATTCTCTTTCCTATTCACAAATAAAACTCCTTTATTTTGAATAATATGAAATCTTATTTCATATCTAAATAAACTCCTTTATTTAAAACACTTGAATTAGGATTCTCTTTCCTATCTAAATAAACTCCTTTATTTAAGAAACATATAATCCAATTTCAACTCCAATTAGTTATTATGGAATTTAATTCCAACTCTAATTAGTTAGTTAGCATGAAATTTAATTTTAAAATTAAAATTAAAATAAACTCTTTTATTTTAAGATTAAAATAAAGTTTTTTTTTTTAAAAATTAAAATAAACATTTTTTATTTTAATTATAAAATAATTAAGAATATTATATATATATATATAATATATTAATATATATAAATATATAATAACCAATAATTATATATATATATTATATATAAAATATCACCCAAGTTTCTGTCAATGACTTTCACGTGACTCTTGGAAGATTCGGAATCACCATTAAACTAACCAACTATGCGTGAATGGAATCGTGAAAAAAAAAAAATATTTTTTTTTTTTTTTTTTAAAAATTTATACAATAAAATTTATGCCCAATTAAATTGTTCTAAACACATATCAATATACATATCAAATTAAAACAATTAATAATTCGCATAAAGGTTTTGGCTCGATGCCACCGTTGGGTTTGTAATATTTAAGAATGCAATCAAATTGCAAAAATAATGCTAAACGTAAAAATCGTAGTTTAAAATTTTACAAACCATATACCCGGATCACCCTTTATACACAATTATTAATTAAACGAAAAAAGAAAGAACAAGAAATCATACCCTTGAAGATCCAAGCTTCCTCGTGTACAAGTTCACCTCCAATTCCTTTTAAGCGTCAACTTGAATCCACCGGGTTTGGTTCCTTCCTTTGATCAACGTTAGCCACCCAAGTGTTTGGCCTCTGAGGTGATCCACCAAGGAAGAAGAAGGATTTAAGAAGATGGGTATTTGGCTCAAACCCTAGTTTTCTATCTCTATAGAAAAAGAACGTACTTTCCAACTTTTGGAATTACGTATATTGTAAAAGTCAACAACCACCTCACCCATAATAAGACTCCTCTTATTTATAGATGTGGGCAACCCACCTTAACAATTAAGGAATTGGGATTTATTTAATTAATTAAATTCTTTTAATTAATTAAGCTCCCTAATCTTATTAGGATAATTAATTAAACTCCTTTAACTAATTTTTCTTCCTAATCCAATTAGGAATAAATGAGAGTACTTATATTAAATTAATTCCTAAACTCTTTTAGAAATTAAAATAATAATAATTGTAATAATATTAATAAGACTCTCTTATTAATTTATATTTAATATTTCTAAAATATTAAATAATAAATATTAAGCTATTTAATTTATTCTATCACCATAGATTAAATTAAATATACATAACATATTATTACGATTATGCCATTAACTTCTTAAATAATTATTCTTCCTTTTATGGTGTGACCATTTAGGTTCTCCATATTAAACCTATTTGTGAATAAATCAATTAAAACAATTCTAATCTTATTTAAATAAATAAATTAAACAATTAATTTATTTAAATAATATTTATTCTACAATAGGGATAAGCCTCCCTAGCGATCAACGACTTTCCAGATAATATAGATTTCAACATTAATCATTAAAGAACCTTTGAGTAAATAGTTAAATCAATTCAATCCTTCCACCACCATACAATCCCCCAATTAAATATAAGACATGGAATTACCGGTCAAGTCTTATTTTATTTAATTATATGTATTTCGATTCTTAAATGCACAACTCCAAATAATGCAAATTAGAAACTCCTTTCTAATTTCATTCTGCCTTGGCCAAGGACTACTGGGTTGTCATTTATCGAATCACATAGGACATTTCTCTTCTTTTAATAGAAGTGGTAGATTCTTTATTGATCATACATTATCTCCATGTACAACTTATTATACCCAAGCATACCCTTTGATATACCCTAAGGGTCTTAAGGAATAAGTCAAAGTATAACTCATCATACACAAGATACTATGATGATCTCAAGTCCAAGGATCACTTGTACTACTATCACTACAGGAATTCCTATTGACAGGCAAGTAAAACTCCATTAGGTATTCCTTAGCGAGCCAATGCGTTCAAAGTGAATTTATTCTCTAATAAGCACCTACATACTTGCTTTAGTGTCTCCACACAAATGATCATGAGATCAATCATCCTCATCCAATGAGCAAGCAACGTATGTACCAATCTATCCGGATTCACTAATCCCCAATTTAGTAATCTAATGATTGGGAACTATTTTAGTTTTAAGCTTTCTAAGAATTTAGATCTCATTAGAATGATCATCATCATTATTCTAAAAGCATTGCTTAAAACTATGGGTTTATCACATATTATAAAACAGCATCATGTAGATAATTAAAAGCCTTTAATAAATTAATACTTTTTATTAATAAATGAATAAGATTGTTTCAAAGTATATGCTTTATCATCAAACATGATTGGCTTGTGTGCATACTACTTTCACAAAGGACCATCTTGCAAGAGATTGTCCTAAGAAGGGATCGGGAGGGACGAGTTCAGGAGGAAACAGAGGAAATACTGGTGGAAGTACTCTAACAATCGAAGTATGATGGATCAACAATGAACTATGACGATCGATAAGGGACGACTAGAGCGTTCACTCTAACCATTATCGAACAACAACTAATGATCAAAGATCAAGATGCAGTGTAGTCTCGCGATGTGGTGTCAGGTATCATTCCGATCAATAAAGTTAATGATTATGTGTTATTTGATTCAGGGTGCTACTTGTTTATTTATATCCGATGACTTTGCTAAGAACTTAGAATTGCTTAAGGACGAGTTAGAATACCCCATGAACATAGAAATTGCGAATGGAGAAATTATCCCTGTTAAGTATGTGCACAAGAACTGTAGAGTAGATATTAAGGGTAATATCATGAACGTAGATCTTATCCCTATTCGACTTGGAGAATTTGATGTTATTTTGGGTATGGATTGATTATCCAATTATGGGGCGGTAATTGACTGCCAGAAGAAGCGTATTAACCTTATGACTCCATCAAAGGTTGTGTTTTATGGTAGCAAGTCGCCTAGATAAGCGAGTTATCGGCGATGATGCGCAGCCGAGAGATTGTTAAGATAAGGTACATGTAGGATATCTAGCTTATATAGTCGATAGTCGTAAAGAGAATCCGAAAAATGATGAGATTCCAGTAGTGAGAGATTTCGCAGACGTATTTTCGGATGATTTGCTGGGACTTCCTCCAGATAGCAGTTGAATTCGTTATCGATTTGGTTCTAGGAACGGCCCCAATATCGAAGGCACCGTACCGAATGGCACTGGTAGAGATGAAAGAACTGATGGTCCAACTACAAGAATTACTGGATAAAAAGTATATTCAACCAAGCGTATCACCGTGGGGAGCGCCGGTTTTATTTATGAAGAAGGATGGAACGATGCGGCTCTACATCGACTACAGAGAACTGAATAAGGTCACGATTAAGAATAGGTATCCATTACCGCAAATCGACGACTTGTTCGATCAGTTAAAGGGAGCAAGATATTTTTCAAAGATAGATTTGAGAAGTGGTTATCATCAACTGAAGGTGAGACCAGAGGATGTACCGAAGACAGCGTTCAGAACACGATATGGTCACTACGAATTTTTGGTAATGTCATTTGGTCTAACGAATGCTCCTGCAACATTTATAGGCTTAATGAATGGAGTGTTCAAACCGTTTTTGGACAAATTCGTAGTGGTATTTATAGATGACATTTTGGTATATTCGAAAACCAAGGAAGAACACGAAGAGAATTTGAGGTTGACATTAGAGACATTGAGAAGAGAGAAGTTGTATGCTAAGTTTTCGAAATGTGAATTTTGGATTGAAAGAGTACAATTTCTTGGACATGTGATTGATAAAGACGAAATTTTGGTGGATCCCTCCAAAGTCGAAGCTGTGATTAATTGGGACCAGCCGAAGACGCCGTCGGAAGTAAGAAGTTTTCTTAGATTGGCAGGTTATTACAGAAGATTCATTCAGGACTTTTCCAAGATCGCAACTCCACTGACGAATTTGACTAGGAAATCGGTGAAATTTGTTTGGACGGAGAAGTGTGAGGAAAGTTTTCAAGAATTAAAGAAGAGGTTAAGTTTAGCACCTGTGTTATCTCTTCCGGATGATAAAGGAAATTTTGTGGTTTATAGTGATGCATCGCATAAAGGACTTGGTTGTGTGCTTATGCAAAATGGTAGAGTCATTGCGTACGCGTCATGACAACTGAAAGATTATGAGAAGGGGTATCCGACCCACGACTTGGAGTTAGCTGCAGTGGTTTTTGCTTTAAAAATCTGGAGGCACTATCTTTATGGGGAGAAGTGTGAAATATATACAGACCACAAGAGTCTGAAATATATTTTTACACAAAAAGACTTGAACATGTGTCAAAGAAGGTGGTTGGAGTTAATTAAGGACTACGATTGTGAGATTCTATACCATCCGGGTAAGGCAAATGTGGTGGCCGACGCCCTAAGTAGAAAAGGTCGAGAGAAATTGATGATGTTGTCCGCTTAGGAGGAGCTAATTTTAGCAATGGAGAAGCTAGAATTGGAAGTGAAGTATCCTATGGAGATTGACGAGAAGCTGTTCCAGATGCAAGCTGGTACAACCTTACTGGATAAAGTTAAGGAGGCTCAACTTCAGGACGAAGAATGTGAGAAAGTGAAGAAGAAGATATCTGAAGGGACTGAACAGATTCAAAATAGACATTGAGGGACTACTAAGATTTGATAGCAGAATTTGGGTACCGCCAGTACCAGAGATCAAGGAAGAAATTTTGAGCGAGGCTCATAACTCACGATATTCGATTCACCCGGGTAGTACCAAGATGTATCAAGATCTTCGACAACATTTCTGGTGGCCAAATTTGAAACGAGAGGTTGCAGAATGTATTGCTAAGTGCCTGACATATCAGAAAGTGAAAGCAGAACATCAGAGGCCGAGTGGGTTGCTACAACCTTTAGAAATCCCAAAGTGGAAATGGGAACATATTACGATGGATTTCGTGGTTGGCCTACCGATAACTCAGAAAGGCTACGACGCAGTATGGGTTATTGTTGACCGATTGACGAAATTCGCACACTTCCTTCTGATCAAAATCAAATTCAACCTAGATTAGTTGGCAAGGTTATATGTGAAAGAGATTGTTTCAAGGCACGGAGTTCCGGTGTCAATTGTTTCTGATAGAGATCCGCGTTTTATGTTGAACTTCTAGAAACGTCTACAGGAATGCATGGGTACACAGTTGCGAATGAGCACAACATATCACCCTCAGACAGATGGACAGAGTGAAAGAACAATCCAGACATTGGAAGATATATTAAGAGCTTGTATAATGGACTTTAAAGGTAATTGGGATGACCATCTACCGCTCGTAGAGTTCGGTTACAACAACAGTTACCATGCTAGTATTGGAATGACACCTTATGAAGCGTTATACGGCAGAAAGTGCAGAACTCCACTATATTGGGATGAAGTTGGTGAAAGACAATTACTAGGACCAGAAATTGTTTAACAAACAGCAGAAATAGTCAAAGTGATCCGAGCAAGACTGACAGCAGCTCAAGATAGACAGAAGAAATACGCCGATCCACAACGCAAGAATGTTGAGTTCGAACCAGGTAGTTATGTGTTCTTAAAGGTCTCTCCTTGGAAGAGAAAGATCAGGTTCGGAAAGAAAGGGAAACTAAGCCCAAGATTCATTAGACCCTTTGAAGTTCTGAGAAGGGTCGGAGAAGTTGCTTATGAGGTAGCCTTACCTCCATCTCTAGAGAATGTCCACAATGTTTTCCATGTCTCAGTCCTACGACCCTACAAACCCGATTACAAGCACGTGATTGAATATGAACCCCTACATTTCGACAAAGACTTGTCTTACGAAGAAACTCCTATTCAAATTGTCGACCGAAAAGAACAAGTTCTGAGAAATAAAGTAATACCTTCTGTTAAGGTAATTTGGAGGAACCACAACGCTGAAGAAGCTACGTGGGAACTCGAAGAGAATATGATGAAAAATTATCCTCATTTATTTACTTAAATTGTTATATGCGATTCTGGGGACAGAATCTTTGTAAAGGGGGGAGAATGTAACGGGACGAATTATTGAGTTGTGATTCTGAGGACAGAATCCTTTTAAGAGGGGAAAGATGTAACAACCGTAATTTTGTAATTTAATTTTAATATTTATTGGATTGAATAAATATTTTTCGATGAATTAATTATTAGATTAAATAATTAATTGATGAAATTGTGGTAGATTAATTTAATTATATGTGTTGCATTTATTAAATTTATGTGGAGAATTTTTATTATTCGAAGTATGTGATTATGTGAGCTTATTGGATTAAAAGAAATATTTAATAAGCCTATGTTATTTTAATTAATTTAATTATTAAGTAGAGATTTAATAATTTGATATTTTTAATCAAGAGAATTTGAATTATGTGACTATGTGTATTAACGAGAATTTACTATATTTTAATTAAAATAAATTAATTTAGATAATTAATTTATTTTATGTGGATGTGACATTATTTAAACTATATGATAATGTTTTATTAAATTAAATGGTTTTTGAATTATTTTCTTGCTAGCAAAACATGGCACTATGGGAGGTTATGGGCAGTTAACCCATGACTGGGTAACTGACCACCAATGCCTCAGTTCCTTTTCTATTTATCATACGTCTTCTTCTTTTCTATTATTCTTCTAAGTTTGATAAAAACATCACACAGAGAGAGTTTGAGAGAATTGTTGAGAGAGATTGCTTGGTGTTTGAGAATTATTGAGGAAGGCTTTAATTCATCTCCTATTATTTTATCTACGCTTGGGTAATTTCTTCAACCCAATTATTATTTTACGTCTTTTAAGTTTCATGAATATAGCTTAAGTCTTCTGTGAATCTCTGTAAATTGGAAAATGGTGTTGTTGTAAGAATATATGCGGTAATTCGAGTAGTATAACATGTTTATTGTATATTATATGGGTTACCATATCATCAGTTTCATGAAATTTTATAGTACGTGGTTACAGAGTATGATATATGACCATATGGCCCTTATACGTATTTTTAATATGTTAACCATAATTTTTCCTACAAAATTCACAATGGTATATGATTATGCATGCTAAAGCGAACAAAATGAAATTTGAATGGTTGAATTTGGTTGTATATCAAATCTATGGTATCAATTTTAGAATTTATGTTCAAAACTTCAAGAACATCAAGAAACAAAGAGATAATTAGCACGTTAAATTCTATAATTATATGTTTTTATGGGTGAAAATCACTCTATATATGTTGGGTAATGGTTATGTATAAATTCTAGCATGTGGGTATGTTTAATTTGGTGAAATTTATGATTATGTAGAGTTTATTTATTTGAATTCGTGTTCTTCGCGAATCGAAAATTGAGAGTGTAATGTGCATGTGGCCAACTCAGAGCATGAGCCTCAGCAACGCAACCTCCCAACATCGATGCCATGGCCATACATGACACACACCCATGGCACTACAGAAGGCCAAATACCAAGACATAAGTATAAAAATTGGCATACAGTCACCACTTAGCAAAATGGTCAGAAATGGGTTTTTAAAAGTGTTCAAGTATAGAGATGTGTTGGTAACTTAGTCTAATGATTATAAAGACTTGTTAGACTTATAATGAGATGTTAAAATAAATTCTTAACATGTCCATAACACAATTACGTGTGGATTGAATGATCGAATGCATAATTAGTTTATTTTTCGTGAAGTCTTAATTTTACACTAAGTGTAATAATTCACTAAGTATAGTCATGAATTCGAGTTAAACAAAGAGTAAAGTTATGATGTTAGTACGTTATTATTGACTGGTATTGTGAATGTAATTGGTTTGTAGGATTTAATTCAAAGAATGAGTTTGTTTAAGTGTAATCTACGCACGAGGCAAGTTTCTAAACCTTATCTTGTTACGTTGAGCAAGTTTCCTAATCCTACTTATTATCGTTATATAAGTTGATTAATTCATCTTTCGATATTGAGCAAGTTATCATTTTTATTGATCAAGCCTGTCTTGTATATTAAAGTTTATTAATCTTCAAGCATGATGTTGTTATACAATAATTATTCTATTGTATACCTTTTGAGATGTTATTCAAGTTAAATATTCATTTACTGTTAAACCTTGTTAGACTAGTGAACCCTTATTGATTCGACTAGTCCATAGTTGATGAGCGTTCTAAATTTCAAAACCCCTTGATGAATTATCCAAACCAAACTTCCTTTGGTGCGGACTCGAATGTCAAACTGAGATGAACAACCCTGTATAGGGGATTATTTACACTTTAGCGTTAAGATATTGTGCATGGTGATGGTACTAAGGGTTGATCCCCTAAAATACGAGAAGAAGAGTCCATAGTCTTATGACTGTTAAAGGTTTCAAGTATAAACACTTGACAACCTAGGACATAGTTCATGGTCTTACGACCCTCAGAATTTCTTTTGATTCTTGTTATTCATTCTTGATTCAAAAGTTGAGCTTTATAACAGAAGTTATTATTTCTCTCGCATGTTATTATTCATTGTTATATTGTTATACTTGTGGGCAATCGTGTTCACTCTTGCGTAATAATAACATTGCAGTTAAGAACGAAAGAGCAGATGAACCTTCCACTAGTAAGGGCATGGGCAAGCTTAGCAAGTAATGAAGACTGATTATTTATGTGATTATGTAATGATAGTTAGACTTGATGTTACTTAAGACTTATTTGTTTATGTTATCCGCACAGATGATTTAAGGTTAGAGTAACCTGGGATTTATTTATGATGCAGTTGATGTAACCCCATAAGGGGAGAGATTTATTATTTATTTATCCTATTGCATGGTTTGCATTTTATTTACGGGTAGATAGATAGATGATGTTTGTACAGTGAACACCAAATCTTGTGGAAATGGAAGTACCGGATTTGGGGGTGTCACACTTAAACTATTTTAATTTCTCAATTTTCATGTTTTTCATATAAAACTCCATATTTTTGATATTCATCCAAAAATTAACACTGTGATTTCAATACGTGACCAAATCATCTCATTCAAATTACATTATGCTCGTATCTCAATGAACTAACATATACGAACTTCAATTTATAATTTCATATACGAATTATCCAATAAAATTGATACTTACTCAAACCACATGAAGAACATAAACACTGACATTATATTTTTCCTACTGTTATCCGAATTTAGCACGAATTCCTCGTTTAAAACACAATCTCCAATTATCATATACTCATATAATCACAAGTAATCCCATAATATAACTACAATTCAACAATTTGAAATTCACAGATTATATAAAAGTTGTCGTAACACTCATAAACACACACACACACACACACACACACACACACACACACACACATATATATATATATATAATACTAATGTTGTGTAAAAATACCTTGAATTTGCTTGAAATCCTTGTTAACTCACTAGAATTTGTCGTGAAAATTCTTAAGGCTCCTCTCCAATTCTCTCTCAAGTTCTCTGAACTTCTTAGACTTAGCCAATATCCAACTGACCAACTAGTATGCGTGATAATACTAAAAACTGTTAGACATAATAATACGTACTTATTATAATATCAGTTACAAAACTAACGTATATATTATAAATATATTATATTTATTATTTTATTTATTTTATTTATATTATTAAATTTAAATTTCAAAAATTAGAAATATAAAAAGCCATAAGGGCTTGTTTGGCAAAACCAGCTTTAAATTTTAAAGAATTAAAATACTTAAGCCTTGTTTGGCAAAAACTAATTTAAATCCTTTTTAATTTATTTTAATAAACACTTTAGTTTATAAACTATAATCACATATTATTTTCATATCCAACATTAACCCATTAAATTAATCGCATACTATATTTTAATTAAATATAGTCTTTTAGCAAATATCACAAAATTATAATTTATGTTATAATTTTATTTGATAATTTACTATACCATACCATATTAAATTATTAGCCACCATATAACACCTCATGTTATAATACAAATCTCTAAATTATAAATTAATTTAATTTAGAAATTTATCTAATAAAATCAGATTTACAAATATTTAATTATTTATTCAACAATAAACACCTCAAGTAAATATTTATATATTTCAATAAATATTTAAAATTATAATTTAAAATTTCGGATCGTTACATCCTTCCCTCTTTACAAGGATTCTGTCCCTAGAATCATAATTCAAACAATCAAATCGTCACATTCTCCCCTACTTACAAAGATTCTGTCCCCAGAATCGAAGACATAGACTAAACAAATAACTCAGGGTAATTCTTCATCATTTCTGCTTCGAGTTCCCACGTAGCCTCTTCGACGTTGTGGTTCCTCCATATCACCTTCACAGAAGGTATCACTTTATTCCTGAGCACTTGTTCTTTCCTGTCAACTATCTGGATAGGAATCTCTTCGTAAGACAAATCTTTATTGAACTACAACGGTTTATACTCAATTACATGCTTGTAATCGAGTTTATACAGTCGCAACATCGACACATAAAAAACATTATGCACATGCTCTAATTCTGGAGGTAAAGCTACTTCGTAAGCCACCTCTCCCACTCTTCGCAATATTTCAAAAGGTCCAATGAACCTCGGGCTAAGCTTACCTTTCTTGTCAAACGAATCTTCCCCTTCCAAGGAGAAACTTTCAGGAACATGAAACTTCCCGCTTCAAATTCACGATTCTGCCTGTATTGATCAGCATACTTTTTTGTCGATCTTGAACAACTACTTGTCTTGCTCTGATAAGTTTGACAACTTCAGCGGTCTGCTGAACTAGTTCTAGGCCTAATAGTTGCCGTTCTCTAACTTCTTCCCAGCATAGTGGAGTTCTGCATTTCCTGCCGAATAACTCTTCGTATGGCGGCATACCAATGCTTGTGTGGTAACTATTGTTATATGCAAATTCCACCAACGGTAGATGATCATCCCAGTTTCCTTTGAAATCCATGATGCACACTCTGAGCATATCTTCAAGCGTCTGGATCGTTCTTTCGCTTTGCCCATCGGTTTGCGGATGATATGTTGTACTCATTTTCAGTTGCGTTCCCGTGCATTCTTGAAGTTTCTTCCAAAAATTCAAAGTGAACCTCGGATCTCTATCTGATACAATTTATACTGGAACTCCATGTCTTGAGACGATCTCTTTAACGTATAGTTTCGCCAGCTGATCAAGATTAAATCTAATCTTTATTAGAAAAAAGTGTGCAGATTTCATTAATCTGTCCACTATCACCCATATCGCATCGTATCCTTTCTGAGTCGTTGGAAGACCTACCACAAAATCCATTATAATATGCTCCCATTTCCATTCTGGTATCTCTAATGGTTGAAGTAATCCGCTTGGTCGTTGATGCTCGGCCTTCACTTTCTGACATGTCAAACACTTTGTAACGCATTCTGCAACATCTCTTTTCATGTTCGGCCACCAAAAATGACGCCGCAAATCTTGATACATTTTCGTACTTCCCGAATGAATTGAATATCTTGAGCTATGTGCTTTCGTCAAGATTTCTTCTTTAATATCCTGAACTGCTAGAACCCAAATTCGTCCCTCGAATCTTAGCATTCCCGCAGTATCGACCTTATACTTTGCTTCTTTACCCTCGACTACACTTTGCCTTATTTTCTTGCATTCTTCATCCTGTAGTTGAGCGTTCTTCACTTTGTCCACCAAATTTGGACTAGCTTCTATCTGGAACAATTTTTCATCGGATTCTTCTAGAAATTTGATTTCCAGCTCTAACCTTGCCATTACTGAAATGAGCTCCTCATTATCAGTTAACATCATCATCTCCGCCCTTCCTACTCAATGCGTCTGCAACCACATTAGCTTTACCCGGATGATAAAAGATCTCACAATCATAATCTTTTATCAGTTCCATCCATCTCCTTTGTCGCATGTTCAGGTCTTTCTGTGTGAAAATATACTTTAGACTTTTATGGTATGTGTAAATCTCACATTTCTCTCTGTAGAGATAGTGTCTCCATATCTTCAATGCGAACACAACCACCGCCAACTATAAATCATGAGTCGGATACCCTTTCTCGTAGTCTTTCAGTTGCCTTGATGCATACGCAATAACCTTGCCGTTCTGCATAAGGACACAACTCAATCCTTTGTGTGAAGCATCACTATACACCACAAAGTTTCCTGTATTATCTTGTAATGACAACACAGGTGCCACACTAAGCTTCTTCTTTAATTCTTGAAAATTTTCCTCACACTTCTCCGTCCAAACAAATTTTAAAGATTTCCTTGTCAAATTTGTCAACAGAGTGGCAATCTTGAAAAAATCCTGGATAAACCGTCTATAATAGCCTGCCAACCCTAAGAAACTTCTCACTTCTGATGGAGTTCTTGGTTGTTCCCAATTTATCACAGCTTCAACTTTTGATGGATCTACGAAAATCCCATCCTTATCAATTACATGCCCAAGAAATTGTACACGTTCCAGCTAAAATTCACATTTAGAGAATTTCGCGTACAACTTTTCCTTTCTTAAAGTCTCTAATGTCAGACATAAGTGTTCCACGTGTTCCTCTTTAGTTTTAGAGTACACCAATATATCATCGATGAACACCACCATAAATTTGTCCAAAAATGGTTTAAACATCGTGTTCATCAAATCCATGAACGCTGCAGGGGCGTTTGTCAAACCAAATGACATCACTAAAAATTCGTAATGTCCATACCGAGTTCGGAATGCCGTCTTCAGTACATCCTCCTTTCTTACTTTCAATTGATGATACCCACTTCTCAAATCTATTTTTGAGAAATATCTAGCACCCTTCAATTGATCAAACAAGTCATCTATTCTTGGCAACGAATATTTGTTCTTAATAGTGACCTTGTTCAATTCCCTATAATCAATGCAAAGACGCATTGAATCATCCTTCTTCTTCACGAATAACATCGGTGCTCCCCACGGTGACACACTTGGTTGAATATACTTCTTGTCTAACAGTTCTTGCAGTTGCACCATTAATTCTTTCATTTCCACCAGAGCCATTCTGTATGGGGCCTTCGATATCGGAGCGATTCCTGGCGCTAAGTCGATCACGAACTCGATTTCTCGGTCAGGCGGAAGTCCTGGAAAATCCTCCGGAAACACGTCCATGAACTCCCTAACCACTAGTATTTCCTCCAATTTCACACCCGTCTCCTTTTGAGTATCGACTATGTAAGCTAAATACCCTACACAGCCCTGACTCAATAACTTTTTTGGCCTGCATCATCGTCAGACATTTCATTTGTCTAGGCGATTTGCTACCATGAAAAACTACCTTTGATGGAGTCATAAGGTTTACACACTTCTTTTGACAGTCAATTATTGCTCCATAATTGAATAGCCAATCCATTCCCAAAATAACATCGAACTCTCCGAGTTTTATCGGGATTAAATCTACTTTCATAACATTCCCCTTAACGTTCACCCTAAAGTTCTAATATACAATTCTAACAGAAATCACCTCCATACTCACAATTTCTATGTTTAAAGGTAATTTTAACTTTTCACAAGGTATTTCTAACCTCTTAGCAAACTCATCAGATATAAACGAACAAGTAGCACCCGAATCAAATAATACATATGCATTTATATCATTGATTGGGATTATACCTGACACGACATCTTTTGATTGCACCGCATCCTGCACCGTCATGTTGAAGGTTCTGGCTGTGGGCTTATTTGTTGACGTTGGTCCCGCAATAGCCAATGCACCTCCACTAGCATTTCCTTTGCTCCCATTTGTCTCACCAGATCTCTTCTTTGGGCATTCACGAGCAAAGTGATCCTTGGACCCGCACGTGAAACACACATTCTTCTTAGCTTGAGTGCAATTTGGGGCGATGTGACCCTCCTGGCCACAATTGAAGCATACTCGTTTCCCCAGCAAACACACTCCCTTGTGAAACTTTTTGCACATAGCACATGCTTCGAACTTCTTATTTTGCTGGTTTCTTTGCTGATTTCCAGCTCCCCCATTCGTATTCCATTTCCTCTTCAGGTTGCTGCCACTTCCACCGTTACCACCTCCACCATTCTTAACTTCACTTTCACTTTTCTTCTTCCTCTGCTCCTGGTTATGTTTTATTACTACCTCGCCTCCACTTTCAGCGAGAGTCACCTTCTCAAACACTGCTGTAAACGTCTTCAACTGGAAAAGAGAAACCCTACTGTACAACCAGGGTTTTAGTCCCTGCTCGAACCTCTTCGCCTTGCGCTCGTCTGTGCTGACTTGATAAGGCGCAAACCTTGCCAACTCGTTGAATTTTACGGCATACTCAGAAACTGACATCATTCCCTGCTTTAGTTCCAAAAATTGAACCTCTAGTTGACTCTTCGAACTCTCTAGGAAATAGGTCTCGAATAACAGCTCCTTAAACCTATCCCAGGTCATCACTCCTGGTCCTTCCCGAGTTTTGTTGGCCTGCCACCAATAGCTCGCCTTTGCTTTCAACATAAATGTTGCAAAAGCAGTCTTCTGGTTATCCTCTACCCTAGCAACATCAAAAACCTTCTCGATTTCCATAATCCAAGTCTGTGCTTCAACTGGATTCATGGACCCACGGAATTATAGTGGTCCAACTGCCTTGAAATTCTTAAACGTAGTACCTTGATTCTGAGGTTGATTTTGCAAAGCACCCGCCAGTAATGTCACTAGCTGCTAAACAGGGTTTCCTTCCACATTGTTGTTGTTGGTTTCCTCAGTGGTTCTCTGTCGTGATGGTTGACGTCTTGAAGTCATTTTCTGTTAAAATACACTCATCAAATTCTATTCAACCCTTTAAGTATTATATACTTAAGTTGCACATCATAAAAGTTTATCACATATCACTTAACACTTTGAATAAAATAATAACTTTTATTCATTCATCAATTTTTTTAAAAAAAACATCAAAACAATAGCATCATTGCTATTTACATTACTTTCCTGAACTATAACAGTTGCAGGACAACATCATAATCATCTATCCCATTATAATAACTTACCCGGGACTTACATTTCATTTATTTTCTAATCACAAATCAATTACATTCTCTACAATGTCCTACTAAGATATTGCGTAGCCTTACGACGCTTCTCCTCCATAATTTAGAACATTGTTCGGCGATCCAATATGTATGATGGTAGCGTCTCGAACTGAATTGGATAACCCATGACCCGATCCTGAGCTCGATTGATCACGGTGTTGAATACATTGTTCATCTCTTCCATCTTCCTCCTCTTTGCTTGTGTGTCTCTCTCTGCCATTCCGGCTCGTTGATAAGCTTCACTGTACGCGTCTTTGGCTCTTGCCCTTTTTGTAGATTCTTCTTTCAGCTTATTCTCCAGTTCTGTAATCTTCACCATCAGTTGCTCATTTTCCCCTTCTGTGTGGATCAGCTTCTCTTCCACGTTGTTCAATCGTTCTTCTCGATACTTGATCTCATCGTCTTTCTGTGCCATCGAGGTCTGTTGTTCAGCTACTATCTCCTGTAACTCCTCGACGGTGTCTTGAAGTTCCACATTGCGGTCATACACCTCGTCGTACATATGGGAAGCTATCGAATTAAGTGGAAGCTCTTCCTCCTCATCCTCCTCATTCCCCGACTGTGGCAGCTCCACGGGGTCCTCCTCGCCCGTCTCTATCTCATCCTCCTCATCGTACTTCTCTCTGCTAAACTCATCGTGACCAACAGGCCTGCTTCCCGTGGCAGTAGTTGTTCCCAAATCACCTGAATATCTCGAGGCTCCTCCTCTCTAGCCTGACCGGGTTCTCCTATATTAGTCATCCTATCAACCAAAGTTTAAGTTTTAATTACTAATCATTACTACTCAACACTCACGAGCACATAAGTTGTAATCACATAAGCACATAAGTATTTTATTACTTTCTCTTTCCTAAAACTCGATAAGAGTTTATCATTACTATCTTCTCAAAGTTTACTTCCTAAGGCTTTCCCCCACCTAAGGTTCATAACCTAAAGCTTTGATACCAACCTGTGACACCCCCAAATCTAGGTACTTCATTCCCACAAGACTTGGTGCTCACTATTCATACATTCATACTATCTACCCATATAGAACCCTTAAATAGGGTTACATCATTAAGTTCAAAAAACATCCCAGGTTATCTAACCTTTAAACATCATTCAAGTGCGGAATTAAATTATAACATTACATCATTATTAAAAAGTCTAAGGTCATCATAAAAATAAAAGTACAAATTAGCATCACTTGTACAATTTTCCCTTTCCTTTGCTAGTTGAAGGTTCATCTACCTTCTCCACTTTGGCTGCAGTGAGTTTATAAAAATGCAAGAGTGAGCAGAACAATTGCTCACTAGATATAATAATGAATCCACATGAGAATAACAATAATAACTGTCAACGAATAGGCTCATTAAAACTGGATAGTACTCTAACAATGATAATCAGGAATTGGAATCCAAAATATGGAATATATCTAACTGAGGGTCATAAGACCATGAACTATGTCCACAGTTGAGAATAATCTTTCAACTCCAACTTTAACAGTCATAAGACTATAAGGACTCCTCGTACTTAGGGGGATATGCCCTTCATACAATGTATTGTGCACAAATATTTTAACGCTACGCGTAAGTTATCCCCTAATACAAATAGGGTTGTTCATCTCAGTATTTAGAGTACAAGTCCACACCAAAGAAAGTTTGGTTTGGATAAGCTTTCAAGGGAAATTTGAAGTTCAACGAACATCAACTACAGGACTAGTTGAATTAACAGTGTTTGATAATCACAACAGATGTTTAACAACATAACATAGAACAATTGAGAATCATAAATGAACTGATTATATGTAAGACCCCAACTTATTATTAATGAAATTTAATTTTCTCTATTTATTATTTTGAAATATTAAGGGTTGATTTGATTAATGTGGATAGTTAGGGTTAAATACATAAATATTTCAAAATAAGCAAGTGGTTATAAAATATTCATTGTTGTGGGGAATATTCGTTTGGTCGTGGAATATTAAATCTTTGTCGGGAATATTCGCATTTGCGACGACGCAGACCATGTGGGCCCCATAACTGAAAGCGATTGGATGAGGAAAACGACAAATATAAGTTGTTTAAAAATAACGGCGTAGTTATTCTAGATTATCTTGTTGGAATACCCGTGGTTAAAACACACTAATCTGGCGTTGTTGAGCAATGAAGCATACGGTATTGCACCAATTATTGATTAAATGCGTGAAGGCACTACTCAATAATTGTTACGATGAATTCTTGTTCAATAGTTTATTTTATTGATTCAATAATTGTTGCGTTGATATTTTATATTATTATTGTTTCAATAATTGTCACCGCACAAGATTTCCCGTTATCGGATCAATAATTCATATTATTTGAATAATATTATTAGATAACATTATTGGCAATGTCTAGAAAGTTACATCTAAGGAGAGGTTTGGTCACCTAATTGCGGCGCCCGATGAGAGATCCTTATTGAAAGCCCCTCTTTCCTCGAGAACGACTGGTTTGTCATAAATGTGATTCTCAGAATATTATTTGTGAATAATTAATTATTGATTCATATGATAAGAAATATTTATTTTATATGAATATAAATGATGGATTTATTTATGTGGTTATTAATGAAGGAATTAATCTTTGAGATGTTTTATTTGTATTTTGTCGGATTGGAGGTATTAAAAGATCAAATCGGTGTTATTACTGACTTTATTGTGTGAGTTATAATATTTAATCCGATAGTTGGATCGTTGTAATTTTTGGATATGTTATACATATATAAGTTGAGTATATGTCCACAAATTTTGAACCGTTAAAATGAGCGTATAATTTATTATGAATTTTAAGAGGTGACCGATTCGAAATTAGGTTATAAATGATTTTGGTGGAAAATTCTAGAATTGGTGGGCCCCACTTTTGGTTGGTGAGAAATGTGCTCAATTGAATTTTCAAATGTGGTGGGTGGGAATAGTAGCGAGTAAAAAAGCCATCGAGTTGCGAGTTAAATGCCTTGATGCGTGCTAACATTTTCCTATAAATAGAGGGCTAAGTTAGAATTGAAAATCACACCGAAACAAAGTTTTCTCTTTTCTCTCTCTATATTATTGAGCGTATTTTGTGAGTATTTAGATACTTTGAGAGTTCTTTGCTCAAGACAAGTTTCATTCAAAGATCACTTGAGCCTTTCCTTCCGGAAATCTTGATTCTTTGAGGTAAGGGATATTATTTTTTTTCGTAATGATATTATTTCTTCAATATCATTATCTTTGAAATGTTGATCCGAAGTTTTATCAAATTTGGAACTTTTTCATGTCGGGTTACTATTCATGAGTTACTATTCACGAGTTACTATTCATGAGTTACTATTCACGAGTTCTTATTCACGAGTACTATTCATGAAGCGTGAAGATGTTTTTTTGTGGAATTTCTATCTTTTGGTGTCTGAGTTACTATTCACATATCTGGCCTTTATTCACGTATCTGACACTATTCACGTGTATCTTTGACACTATTCAATCAAAAATAAAATTTCTTCTTTTTAAGTCCAAAATATCTATTCTGGTACTAGCTTTGATTGTATCCATGTTTTGATCATTCTTGAATTTTACACCACTATGATTATTTTGAGGTATTGTTGGACATGGATAAAACAAAAGTACGAATCCTTAATCCTTAATCCTTAATCCTTGTCATTTTGTTTCACCGGATTCGTTCTTTAAAAATATTTTCATCATCCTCGGTCTTAAATGATGATATTATTGAATATCTTTGGCTTTGTAGTGCAAAGATGAATGATTTCTGAAGAATATCTTTGGCACATAGTGCAAAGATGAGCAGTGTTGAGATGAACATGACCGATCGATTAATATCTTTGGCACCGAGTGCAAAGATGAGCAGTGTTTAAATGAACATGACCAATGATGAATATCTTTGGCCCATAGTGCAAAATGAATATTTGATTCGGATGTATATTGATTGATGTTACGGGGATAAAAGATGAGCGATGAACTTTTAAATTCATACATAGAAGATAGTAGTTTGCATTCTCTACTTAACTCTTCTAATGAATTATTATCTCCGCTGCGAATATTGATTTAAAATTGGTTTTTTTTGGTTTCTATTAGATTTTTTCCCTGTTGAAGACTAACGATAATTTGTTGTATATTATCTTAGTCATAATATTCTTACTGGGCTAGTTGAGCTCACCCTTTTCCTTGTTGTTCCATTTTTCTTCTCAGGAGGCGAGAATGTAGCGAGTACTAGTCGGGGTATGGAATGAAGGTTCTAGAGAGAGTTGTTTAGTAGTCCTCACCATTTTTGTAAAATAATGTATCAATAATTATGATGGGGATTTATTTGCGTGTGGATATTGTCTAGAAGACAATATTATATTTAAACTCACAAAGATATATTGTCGTATTTAACACGACATTTGTATTATTGAAGTTGTAGTTTGCTTCTTGTACCATGTATTTGGCGACTCGAGAATGGGTGTTGTGTATACCTATTTTGGGGAGTCACAGTTAATATCGAGCTTAGGATATGATCTCTGGCGGAGATCTAGGGGAATAGAACTAGGAGGAGAGAGACGAGTAAATCCTTCGCTAGTGTGTCCTACCTAAGCTTATTTGTTAGTTGGTCAAGATATGGGGATATTATGTGATATATTGATTTCCTTAATTAACCCTTGTTTTATGACGATTTGAGAATGTCGAATGAGAATATTAACAATGGAGTAAATGAGACCGTGGAGATGCTGTGCCTGGCGAGGAGAGCGTGCAACAGTGACAATGTACCTCCCCGTGAACAACACCACCGCAGAGATGATGAGCGAGGGATGTTTAGAAGCTTTTTGCGATTCATGAAAAAAATCGAGGCGAGGAGACTCGTGTTCAAAATACTGAGGAGGAAATGATAGCAATTCACAAGCGGTCACAACCAAGCAGTTCAAAGAGTTGGGACCACGAGTGCAGGGAAGCGGGATCCGATTAAGGCGAGACGTGGGTCAAACAAATTACCAAGATATTCGATGTCTTGGGATACACGGAGGAAACGAAAGTTCCATTCGCTAATTTTATGTTCAGTAATGAGGCGATTCTTGGTGGGAATCATGAAGCGTACCATCCAAATGCACTCGGCATGTCATGGGAGACGCGTTTGAAAGCAGTTCAATGACAAGTACTTCCACGAAAGTATTCGTCGTATGAAGGAAGTGGAGTTTATTATATTGGAACAAAACAACATGGCGGTGTCCCGATGACGCGGAAGTTCATGGAGTTATCCGTGTTGCACCTCATTTGGTGGAGAATGAGGAGCGATATAACGCGGATGTTTACGAGAGGTTTGAAACCCGGATACGTCGATATCTCATTTCTCGTAAATTTTCTCTATTCGGATGTTGTCAGCGAGGCTCGATTGTTAGAAGCGAGATAACGAAATGCGTTCAACCGAGGGACCATAACCGGGATCATCTAGAAGATAGTAGTCAACAAAATAACGATAACCGGCGGAGAAAGAAGAATACGACAAAGCGGTAACCACTCTCTGGTGGTGGTAATCGTGGCCATGAAAATAGAAGCGAGTCGGGAGGAGATTTTAAAAAGAGGAGATTCAACAACGACCATGTGAAGGCGTCGGCGCCCAGATAGTAATCCCCGGTTCCAGGGAGGAGAAAGACCATCGGTCGTATGTTACAAATCTTGGGAAAGAGGGACATATCATTGGCCCCCTAGACAGTTTAAGGTATGCTATAATTGTGGAAAAGAAGGACATATCGCCGAGATTATGCGATATCGAAACCAGATCCAGCGAGAATGGTGACTCGAAAAGGATGTCCCGAAAAAAGTCAAAGTCAACGGTTCTTGGAAGAGGCGTTTGTCGTGATCGGTCAAAATCGAGGAACCCGAATTCGAAATTAGCACGGGTTAGTTAATTATAAATTCTTGCGAAGTTTATACCTTACTGAATCTGGGTTCTACCCATTCTTTTATCTCTCTTGCTTGCGCTCAACGTTTGAACTTGACTACGGAGAAATTAGACTTTGACCTATTTATGGAGACTCAGTTAGGAGAAACTTTCATTACATCCGTTGTTTAGAAATCTTGTTTGATTCAGGTTGGCACTATCACATTACTGTTAACCTTATTTCTATAGAGATATTTGCTTTTGATGTGATTTTAAGGTTAACTACTCATCATATCGAAATTGATTACTTTAAGTAAGGTTGTTAGTTTTCATATTCCTAACTAACTTTGTTATTCAATTCAAGCAACCAAACCATTGAAGTCAAACTCTTTCATATTAAGCCATAAAGCCATTCGTTTATTGAAAAAGCGGATGTCAAGCTTTCTTAGCCATGTCATGGACTTGAACAAAAATAAGTCGATTTGAATGATATTTACATTGTTAGTAAATTTCTGACGTGTTTCTGAAGAATTTCTTGGCTTACTCCCAAAGCTCGATATTAAATTTTGTATCGAATTTGAACCCGTACAAAACTCATTTCTAAAATCTCATATCGAATGGCTCTATTGAACTTGAGAGTTAAAAATTCAACTATAAATTTGGTACACGAGCCTTTATCTTGTGACTTCCTTTGTGGAATTCACCTAAGCCGAACTCTCTGTAGGGGGCGTCATATTAGATGCGATAGTAAAGCGATAGGTGTCATTGTGACGTCTTATCCAAGATTGGGATATGAGTCACGATTGAGAGCAACCTAAGTCGATGTCGAAATACGTAGCTTTCTAGGCTTAGTTGGTTATTATCGGAGATTCGTTGAAGGATATTCTCGAATCGCTATTCCATTAACGCAAATGACTCGTAGAGATACAAAATTCGAATGGAGCGAGGATTGTGGGAAGAGCTTGAAGAACTCAAGAGGAGACTCATTTCAAAGACATGTTACGACCATGCCATCCTGGAAAAGCGAGCGTGGTAGTGACACGTTGAGTAGAAGATCATATCACGAGGAACGAGTGCGATGATGTCAAGTATACGCATAGAGCCAACTTTAATAGAAAAGTTAAGGTTGCTCGAGCCACCAGGCCGGAAATGATGCATATGAAGAAGAAAGTACAAAGGAGCTATTCGGAAGCGAGAATTGATGAAGAAGGAATACTTGAGTCCACTCTAGACTTTGTGTTCCTAACGACTCGATTTGAAGTACAAGATTATGATGGAGGCACACATACACCATTTGCAATCCATCCTGGAAGTACTAAAATGTATCGTGATCTTGACATACATTTTGGTGGAATAATATGAAGAGAGAGATTGCAAAGTTTATCTCGATGTGTTTAACTTGCCAACATGTAAAGGCGGAGCATCTAGTACCTAAGGGTCCGTTGCAACCACTTGAGATTCCTTGAATGGAAGTGGGAACACATTACCATGGATTTTAGTTCGGGTCTTCCTACTACGGTTTCTCAAGGCATCAATGCTATTTGGGTTATTGTTGATAGATTAACCAAATCTGCTCATTTCTTCTTGAATCACGGAGACTTATTCCCTTGAGCGTCTTGCTAGTATGTACGTAAATGAGATTGTGAGGTTGCATGGCATGCTGTATCCATAGTTTGGATCGTGACCCAAGATTCACTTCAAGATTTTGGGTTAGCTTGCAAAAAGCTATGGGCACGGTTTGAGATTTAGTTGGCATACCATCCCCAAACGGACGGACAATCAGAGAGGACTATTCAAACTCTTGAAGATCTATTAAGACTCTGTGTCCTAGACTTCAAGGGTAGTTGGGATAAGTATTTACCATTGGTGGAATTCTCCTACAACAACAGTTATCAGGCAAGTATAGGTGTGGCTCCATTCGAAGCATTATATGGACGAAAATGTCGTTCTCGAATATGTTGGGATGAGGTGGGTGAAGCAACATTGTTGGGACCCGAGTTAAATCGATGATGACTACCGAAAAGATCCAAATGATTCGACAATGTATACAAAGCGGCACAAGATCGACAAAAGAGTTATGCGGATCTTCATCGAAAGGGCGTGGAATTTAGTGTAGGGGATCATGTATTATTGCAAGTTGCTCCATGGAAGGAGTTACAAGATTTGGGAAGAGAGGAAAGCTCAATCCACGATTTATCGGTCCATTTCAAATTCTTGACCGAGTAGGAAATGTAGCCTATAGACTTGCGTTACCTCCAAGTATGTCTCGTGTTCATAATGTGTTTCACATATCTCGTACTTAAGTAAATATGTGAAAGACCCGAACCACGTTATAGAGTTAGAACCGGATGAGATAGCCAAGACTTAACGTTATGAGGAGGTACTGTCAAGATTTTGGATAGGAAGGAGCATGTCCTACTGCAAGAAAGGTCATACCACAAGTTAAAGTTTTGTGGAGGAATCATGCTTATAGAGGAAATAACACGGGAATTGGAAAGCGGAAATGAAAGCGAGGTATCCTCATCTTTTGAAACACAGAGTGCGTCACGCCAATTTCGAGGACGAAATTTCATAAGGAGGGAGGTTGTAAGACCCCAACTTATTATTAATGAAATTTAATTTTCTCTATTTATTATTTTGAAATATTAAGGGTTGATTTGATTAATGTGGATAGTTAGGGTTAAATACGCAAATATTTCAAAATAAGCAAGTGGTTATAAAATATTCATTGTTGTCGGGAATATTCGTTTGGTGCGTGGAATATTCAAATCTTTGTCGGGGAATATTAAATGCGACAATAGCGACCCATGTGTGGGCCCATAACTTGAGCGATTGGATGAGGAAAACGACAAATATAAGTTGTTTAAAAATAACTTGGCGTAGTTATTACAGATTAATCTTGTTGGAATACCCGGTGGTTAAAACATACTAATCTGGCGTTGTTGAACAAAGAAGCACACGTGTATTGCACCAATTATTGATTAAATGCGTAAAAGGCACTACTCAATAATTTTTACGGTAGTTCTTGTTCAATAGTTTATTTTATTGATTCAATAATTGTTGCGTTGATATTTTATATTATTATTGTTTCAATAATTGTCATTTGCGACAAGATTTCCCATTATCGGATCAATAATTCATATTATTTGAATAATATTATTAGATAACATTATTGGCAATGTCTAGAAAGTTACGTCTAAGGAGAGGTTTGGTCACCTAATTGCGGCGCCGATGGAGAGATCCTTATTGGAAAGCCCCTCTTTCCGAGGAACGACTGGTTGTCATAAATGTGATTACATAATATTATTTGTGAATAATTAATTATTGATTCATATGATAAGGAAATATTTATTTTATATGAATATAAATGATGGATTTATTTATGTGGTTATTAATGAAGGAATTAATCTTTGAGATGTTTTATTTGTATTTTGTCGGATTGGAGGTATTAAAAGATCAAATCGGTGTTATTACGACTTTATTGTGTGAGTTATAATATTTAATCCGATAGTTGGATCGTTGTAATTTTTGGATATGTTATACATATATAAGTTGAGTATATGTCCACAAATTTTGAACCGATTAAAAATGAGCGTATAATTTATTATGAATTTTAAGAGGTGACCGATTCGAAATTAGGTTATAAATGATTTTGGTGGAAAATTCTAGAATTGGTGGGCCCCACTTTTGGTTGGTGAGAAATGTGCTCAATTGAATTTTCAAATGTGGTGGGTGGGAATAGTAGCGAGTAAAGCCATGGGGTTGCGAGTTAAATGCTTCTTGGCGTCTTAACATTTTCCTATAAATAGAGGCTAAGTTAAATTGAAAATCACACGAAACAAAGTTTTCTCTCTTTCTCTCTCTATATTATTGGCGTATTTTGTGAGTATTTAGATACTTTGAGAGTTCTTTGATCAAGTTTCATTCAACATCACTTGAGCCTTTCCTTCCGAAGTCTTCGATTCTTTGAGGTAAGGGATATTATTTTTTTCGTAATGATATTATTTCTTCAATATCATTATCTTTGAAATGTTGATCTGAAGTTTTTATCAAATTTGGAACTTTTTCATGTCGGGGTTACTATTCATGAGTTACTATTCACGAGTTACTATTCATGAGTTACTATTCACGATTCTATTCACGAGTACTATTAATGAAGCGTGAAGATGTTTTTTGTGGAATTTCTATCTTTTGGTGTCGGAGTTACTATTCACATATCGGCACTATTCACGTATCTGACACTATTCACGTGTCGACTATTCATAGAAAAATAAAATTTCTTCTTTTAGTCCAAAATATCTATTACGGGTACTAGCTTTGATTGTATCCATGTTTTGATCATTCTTGAATTTTACACCACTATGATTATTTTTGAGGTATTGTTGGACATGGATAAAACAAAGTCTGAATCCTTAATCCTTAATCCTTGTCATTTTGTTTCACCGGATTCGTTCTTTAAAAATATTTTCATCATCCTCGGTCTTAAATGATGATATTATTGAATATCTTTGGCACGTGAGTGCAAAGATGAATGATGATTCTGAAGAATATCTTTGGCTTTGTAGTGCAAAGATGAGCAGTGTTGAGATGAACATGACCGATCGATTAATATCTTTGGCTTTTAGTGCAAAGATGAGCAGTGTTTAAATGAACATGACCAATCGATGAATATCTTTGGCTGTGTAGTGCAAAGATGAATATTTGATTCGGATGTATATTGATTGATGTTACGGGGATAAAAGATAGAGCGATGAACTTTTAAATTCATACATAGAAGATAGTAGTTTGCATTCTCTACTTAACTCTTCTAATGAATTATTATTTCCGTTGCGAATATTGATTTAAAATTTGTTGTCTATTGTATTCTATTAGATTTTTCCCTGTTGAAGACTAACGATAATTTGTTGTATATTATCTTAGTCATAATATTCTTTACTGGGCTAGTTGAGCTCACCCTTTTCCTTGTTGTTCCATTTTTCTTCTCAGGAGGCGAGAATGTAGCGAGTACTAGTCGGGGTATGGAATGAAGGTTCTAGAGAGAGTTGTTTAGTAGTCCTCACCATTTTTGTAAAATAATGTATCAATAATTATGATGGGGATTTATTTGCGTGTGGATATTGTCTAGAAGACAATATTATATTTAAACTCACATTATATATTATGCATATTTCACACGACATTTGTATTATTGAAGTTGTAGTTTGCTTCTTGTACCATGTATTTGGCGACTCAGAATGGGTGTTGTGTATACCTATTTTGGGGGCGTCACATTATACATATTAAACCTATGCTTGAAATAACTATAGAGCATAAGTATTTAACAAAATGAAGAAAATGGTAAACCTTTACTTGAACAATAAATAAGCTAAGGTTAGAGTCTTATAACATTAGAAATAAAATTACAGAATGTACCATAACCAATAGAAAGCTGGAAACTAAAAACTTTCCCAACAAGGTATTAAATTCATGTTAGGGTTAAAACAGTTCAATAATAGAAACGAGAACTCAAAAAATGCGTTCATTATACAATAATAGAATTTAAGAAACTTGCTTAACTATAAACAAGTTAGAATGAGAATTTCAAATAACATTAGAATCAAAGTTTGCTCGAGTGAATCTTGGGAACAATTGACTTATTCAAAATAATAGTTAAGATAATAAGCTTACTCAATCAAAAGAATAAAGTTACACAATTCAATAATAGAACTAGCTCAACGAAAGTGTAGAGTTAGAAAACTTTCTCAATGTAAAAAGATAGGGTTTAAAAACTTTCCTTGAGAGTAAGTTATAAAATTAAACTCATGATCACCTACACATAATTTTAAAACCACAATTACCTATTAGATATGCTAACACATCATAACATGTTCATTTCTAGCTAAACTTATCATTTACACAAGTCTTTCATTACCACTTACATTTTAGAAATTCTAAGTGTTTTACTTCGCAACACTTGTCTAACGTTCATCACATAACGTGTTCTCGACTTACTAATCACTTTTAAAATTTTGAATTCATGATCCACATATCATGGCTCTAATTAACCTTGTTGTTACATGATTATCACACTACCATATCCTTAAACTAAGCTACAAGGAATGACCAAAGTCTGCAAAATAAACAAACTTCAGTGTCTGAAAATGGGCACTCTCGCTAGTTTTGTATCACGGATGTCGCAGCCCTAAAGAAATTCAAGGTGCTGCGACTTCTTGAGAACTTCGGTTTTGCATAACAGAGCCACGATACTTTTCTTAAGCCAACTAACACGAATTTCACCCATCAAACAGTGATAATAACACATAAAATAAATATACAACTATCATAGACATGATTGCTAACATATACAACCTCTTAACACAATTTAACAACAACTTAAACTATTTCAATTTTTCAATTTTCATGTTTTTCATATAAAACTCCATATTTTTTATATTCACCCAAAAATTAACACTGTGATTTCAATACGTGACCAAATCATCTCATTCAAATTACGTTATGCTCGTATCTCAATGAACTAACATATACGAACTTCAATTTATAATTTCACATATGAATTAGCCAATAAAATTGATACTTACTCAAACCACATGAAGAACATAAACAACGACATTATATTTTTCCCTCTTTGTTATCCGAATTTATACGAATTCCTCGTTTAAAATACAATCTCCAGTTATCATATACTCATATAATCACAAGTAATCCCATAATATAGCAACAATTCAACAATTTGAAATTGACAGAATATATAATAGTTGCCGTAACACTCATAAACATATATATATATATATATATATATATAATACTAATGTTGTGCAAAAATACCTTGAATTTGCTTGAAATCCTTGTTAACTCACTAGAATTTGCCGTGAAAATTCTTAAGGCTCCTTTCCAATTCTCTCTCAAGTTCTCTGAACTTCTTAGACTTAGCCAATATCCAACTAACCAACTAGTATGCATGATAATACTAAAAACTGATAGACATAATAATACATACTTATTATAATATAAGTTACAAAACTAACGTATATATTATAAATATATTATATTTATTATTTTATTTATATTATTAAATTTAAATTTCAAAAATTAGAAATATCAAAAGCCATAAGGCTTGTTTGGAAAAAACTAATTTAAATCCTTTTTAATTTATCTTAATAAACACTTTAGTTTATAAACTATAATCACATATTATTTTCATATCCAACATTAACCCATTAAATTAATCACATACTATATTTTAATTAAATATAGCCTTTTAGCAAATATCACAAAATTATAATTCATGTTATAATTTTATTTGATAATTACTATACCATACCATATTAAATTATTAGCCACCATATAACACCTCATGTTATAATACAAATCTCTAAATTATAAATTAATTTAATTTAGAAATTTATCTAATAAATTCATATTTACAAATATTTAATTATTTATTCAACAATAAACACCTCAAGTAAATATTTATATATTTGATAAATATTTAAAATTACAATTTGAAATTTCGGATCGTTACACTTTTCAAATAATATAGATTTCAACATTAATCATAAAAGAACCCTTGAGTAAATAGTTACCGTACAATTCAATTCTTCTACCATAAAATGTCCCAATTAAATATAAGATATGGAATTACTATGAAGTCTTATTTTATTTAATTATGTGTATTTCAATTCTTAAATGCACAACTTAAAATAATGCAAATTAGAAACTCCTTTTTAATTTCATTATGCCTTGGCCAAGGACTACTGAGTTATCATTTATCGAATTACATAGGATATTCCCTTCTTTTACTAGAAGCGGTAGATTCTTAGTTGATCATTCATTATCTTTATGCAAAACTTATTACACCCAAGCATACCCTTTAATATACCCTAAGGGTTTTAAGGGACATGTCAAAATATAACTCATCATACACAAGATATTATGATGATCTCAAGTCTAAGGATCACTTGTGCTACTATCACTACAGGAATTCATATTGACAGACAAATAAAACTCCATTAGGTATTCCTTAGCGAGCCACGTTCAGTGAACTTATTCTCTAATAAGCACCTACATACTTGCTTTAGTGTCTCCACACAAATGATCATGAGATCATTCTTCCTCATCCAACGAGCAAGAAACATATGTACCAATTTATCCGTATTCTCTAATCCCCTTTTTAGTAATCCAACGATTGAGAACAATTTTAGTTTGTGAGCTTTCAAAGATTTTGATCTCATTAGCATGATCATCATCATGATTCTAAAAGCATTGCTCAAAACTATGAGTTTATCATATATTATTAAACAACACCATCTAGATAAATTAAAAGTCTTTAATTAAAAAAATCTTTTATTAATAAATGAATAAGATTGTTACAAAAGATATGATTTATCATTAAACATGATTGACTTATGTGCATACTACTTTCAGGAGTATCCACATCTTTTTGATAATTAGGTATGTTTTATTCTTTTAATTCCGTAGACAGAATCCTTTTTAAGGGGAGGTGATGTGATACCCAAAATAATAATAATAATAACAAAAATAAATAACATTTAAATCTATGTTTTAAATATTTTAATTTAGTTTTTCTTATATTTGGGCCAAATTTATGTGGGGCTAATTAGAAGTGATAGAAAATATTATTCGGTTAAAAATTGGGTCGTAATATTAATTGAACCCAATTAAAAGTTCATTAGGAAAACTTAAGGGTTCTTTACACTAATATAAAATAATTATAAAGTAATTACAACATTAGTGCATCTACAAAATAATTACAAAAATAACGCAATAAATTAGTATGACTCAATTTCACATTAATATGGAACTAAAATTAAGGAGAGCAAGAATTGCCCTACACGTCAGTTACCGAATCTGTGATATCAGTAACCAACTAATCTCCTAAATTCAAAATAACAATAAAACAGGGAGACAAATTTTTCAGATCGGAGAAGACGAAATCAAAAGAACATTCAAGATCAGAGAAGACGAAATCAACAGACGACTCCGGAGTTTCCAAAAACGATTCCGAAGTTTCCATATCAACAGAACATTCAAGATCAATAGGAAATTTGAATTTGGCGTTCAGGGATTACATAATTACATATGTAAGTAAACAATGTGTTTATGATTTCGATTTACAATCAGTAACCAGAGACAAAACTACTATAATGATTATTGGTTGTTTATTGATTGGTTACATATTTGTATACTGAGGTATGTGACTTTCAAGATTATATGCATATATTTACCCGTAGTCACTATATAATCATATATTAGATACCTTCATCCAATTTTTCGGTCTTTAATTGGACACAAATTCAATATATTGAGTGTTTTAATTGTAAAATGCATGGAAAAAATGTGTTTTATGTTATGGTTACTAAGTATATATATATATATATATATATATATATATTGGTTACTGTCTAATATTGATTTGGTTACTGTATAATGTTGATTTGGTTGTTGTATAACATTAATGTTTTTTCTACTGATGATTTTTATATTGATGGTTACTTACTAGATATATTAGTTACCTTCATACAATTGTTCAGCCTTTAATTGGTCACAAAGTCATTATACTGAGTGTTTTGATTGTAAGCTGCATGGAAAAATGTGTTTTATGTTCTAGTTACTAAGTATATACATATTGGTTACTATATAATTTTGATCTGGTTACTGTATAATGTTGATTTGGTTACTATATAATATTAATGTGTTTTATATCGATGTGTTTTATATTGAAGGTTATTTATTAGCTACATTGGTTATCTTTATACAACTGTTAGTCTTTAATTGGTAACAAAGTCATTACACTGAGTGATTTGATTGTAAAATGCATTTAAAATTGTGTTTTATGTTCTGATTACTAAGTAAATATATATTGGTTACTGTCTAACCTTGATATGGTTACTGTACAATGTTGATTCAATTGTTAGACAATGGAGATGATTCCAGTTGTACTTTATTTCAATGGAACGTGGACTGACAGTAACCAATACAACAAATTTGAAGTTATTGGCCTACTAGTTCCATCAACTATTTCGTTTAGAGAAATGCAAAACTTGGTATGCAGTGCAATAAGGCTAGACATAAACACAACAACCTTGTCAATCAAACTTCAGATTAGAAGCGACATTCCACCGATCACTATATCAGATGAATCAACCATTAGATTTTTTATGGAAGTAAGTAAAAAATCTGATGAGCAAGGCAAGTTCCCACTGATTATAGAGAATGTATACAACACAACAATATTGTAGAACTTGATAAATGTAGAAGAAAATAGGATTCACGATGTAATGCCAATCAGATTAACATAATGGAATTCAGAACCTGTACCACTAACAACACAAGATTGACAAATTAGAACGCAGTATGCTGATCAGCTTGCCATGGAAGTTATTGAACAACAACAAGACAAGCAATATGACCGATCATACATAGAAAAATGATCTGATGATGTAATAACAGATCCGAATGAACATGAAGTAAAATTACATCAAACTTACAAAGACAAAAAAATCTTATCACAGGCAATAAGGCTGCATTCAATCAGGAAAAATAGACAACACAAAGTTGAACGAACAAGTTGTATGGACTTTGTGCTAGTGTGCATAGATAATGAAAATTGCAGATGAAAGTTGAGAGCATCAAGGTTTCGAAAAACTAGTATGTTTAAGGTGAGAGAATTCAATGATATCCACACATGTTCAATCAATGTACTGCTGGGAGACCACAGACAGGCAAATAGTGAGTTGGTTAGTGAATGCATAATGCACAGATTAACAAATCTAAAGAAAATATACACACCAACAGATATTGTGGAGGATATGATGACATAGTATAATGTGTCTATCTCTTACCAAAAAGCATGGAGATCAAAGGAGAGAGCATTGGAAAAGGTGAGAGGAAATCCACACGACTACTCACTGATCCCATCATGGTTGCACATGTTAAAGAAAATAAATCCAGGTAACAGTTCAAAAACAGATTATTTATTTTTTATAATTAGTTGGTTACCCAACTCAAATGATTTGGTTACCTTAGTATGCAAGTTTAGTTACCAACTATACTATAAAAAAATTATGTTAAAATAATTTTTTGTATATTATCAATATCTACACAAAAGGTTACAGTTTAATTACATTTTGGACACCATCTGCACCATATTGAAAACATTAAGATGATAATTAGTTGCATACCATTAACCATATGTATGGTTACCCTCTACTACAAGTTTGGATACTGTCTGCTACTTGTAATTATATTTATAATGCTGAAATTTCATATTAGGTTCCATCACAGTCCTGGAGTTGGAAACAAATGGTTGTTTCAAGTATCTATTCTTTGCCATTGGAGCATCAATTCAAGCATGGAACCATTGCTTCCTAATCATTGTAATTGATGGCACGTTCATACAATCAACCTACGGGGGGACACTGTGATAACCTGAATTTTCATAAGTTATTAAAATAAGAATTTAATAATTAAAATTCGTATTATGAGGTGTATATATTTTGAATTATGTGATTTGGTGTGAGGAGAATTATATATTCATATGTTGGAGAATGTGAGATTTAATAGTTAATTAAACTATTAAAGAAATTAAATAATATTAGTTTATTTAATTAAGTTGAAATTATGTTATGAGATAATATAATTTTAATTATTATGCCTTATGGGCAATGTAAATTATTATGAGTTAAGTTTCATAATACAAGTATAATTGATTTAATAAAGTGAGAAGGTAATATATTGCATGAAAATGTAAATGTTAGTATAATGCGAGTAAAATATTTATTAAGTACATTAAATATTTTAGTTGGAAATTTATGGAATAAAATGAATATTTATAGTATTAAATAAATATTTGATGAAAATTATTATGGGATAGTTTATTTAAGTGTGATAAAATAGATGAGATTTATACGTATTTTATTACGCGAGTATAATTATGATATTCTAATTTAATTAAATAATTAAATTAGAGGAGTGAAATTTGTTAAATAATGTTATGAGTATAATGGTTGAATATAAATTATAATTTTACCGATAAGGTTAATTTTATTTTCCTAAGAAATTAAAGATACACAATCTAGTTTATAATTATAGTTTATGTGTTCTTGAGTTTCTTTTAAAATTAGAGTTTTGGTTAATGAATTTATGGGTTACGATGTTATATATGTTATTAGATATTTATAATTTGATAATGGTCATCTAGAAATAAATTTTCAGGAATCAAATTCATGTATTTATACTAAAGAAGAGGAGTTTGGGTTTTGATTGTAATGTGTGTTGTGGTGTACTTTGGGACTAAAGTTGATGATGAATTCGTGATGAAAACTTTAAATTGATGGATGATTGTTGTTCTCCTCTATAAAATGAAAACAACGCAACTTGAGCGGATCGAATTGGTTAAGAAAGCGAATTAAGTGATGAATGAATACACTTAGCATCTTTGAAAATAGGAAAAATTAGTATAAACAAATTAGAATTAGTATAAACCAAGTCCCACATCAACTAAATTGAGAACTTTACCATTTGCTAAACCTATAAATAGAAGGGCTTGATCCTTTGTTTCATTCACCAATAATAAGGCCTCAATTTTTGAGAAAGGCTTTTGTTGTGGGAGGACTTTTATAAAGACCTCCTTAGTTAAATTTTAGGCGTGGAAGTGCGTATTCAGTTTGTAAAACTCGTATTTTTTACGGTATGTTTCTTATTTAATTTTTGGTAATGTTATTATTTTAAATATTATATTTAGTTTGTTAGTTAAAGTTTAAATTTTGGAAGTTTAGTTAGTTTTGTTAGTAAACTAGTTAGTTTACTATGTTTATTTTGGCTTGTAATTGATTATGTAAATGAGTTTTAATGATTGTAATTAGATATATGACGCCTTAACATCATCCAAGAGTAACCCAAAACTCACAAAATAAAAGATTTACAAAGAACCATGTTGGATAGTTTTTGGGACTGAGCTTGAGGACCATTTGTGCTTTTGATTTATGTCTAAAAGCTTAATTTAATGATTGTATATTATATCCCTCTAAATTCTGAAGATTTCCTAACTTGAATGAACCAAAACGGAGTTAAAATGAATCCATGGTGAAGATTTTAGTAAACCATGTCTAGAAATGAAAACTGAATGAACAGTGATTATAGTGTCAAATTCTGGAATAGCTATGTTGCCTAAAAAATTCTGAGTTTCTACGTAGTTGTAGTTCACTGAGTTAAGAAGCCATAGGCTTTGGAATGACCTCATTCCGATCTTAGATGAGGGAGTTACGGTGATTGGAAGGAAATGTGTCGAATTTGTCAAACTGAAAGTCAGCAGCGGGATGTGCTATTCGGGACACTGTTTTGATCAGTTAATATTTTCAGAAACTTCTGGGCTTTTGGTATGTTATAGTACACTGAATTAGCTTTCCATAGACTCCGGAACGGACTAATTCCGACTTCGGAGCAAAGAGTTATGACCATTTAAAGTAGTCGCGTCAAAACTGTCTAACCAACTCGAGGCAGTCACCTTGAACGAATTTTCCGGAATTCTGTATTTTTAATTTGGAAATGGTCAAAGAATGAAAGTTGTAGCCTCGGAAGTTAGCTTCGCGTGGGCTCAAGAATCGCTCAAAAATGTTTTGAAACAAATTAGTTATGACTGTTTTAGCGAGAGAGGGTAAAGCTAAGAATGAAAAACAATTTTGAACGCCCCTTTTTGAACACTATTTTGGACTGTCTATCTTATCCGAAATGGGTGTCCAGTAACTTTTAAAAATAGGTTAATATGATGTTTATAGCATATCCAAAGTTGGACGTCATCAGACTTATGAGATATAGCGTAAAGTTTACATTACAATTACTATGTGTTGCTATGTGACTAATAGTTGATGTGTATGATTATATAATTGTATAGAGAGCGCGTGAAGTGCGAGATAAGCTATAAAATATTAAAGCTGTTATTGGTAAACAACGATCAAGGCAAGTCTTTCAGTTCCTATTTGCTATGTGAATTTGATGATGAACTATTTGAAATCTTTATTGCAAATAGCATGGTGTGTTATATTAATGTTGAAAGTATGAAATGTTAACGTCAATTTATGACTACGTTGATTGAGTAATGAATGTTGATTGAGTAAGGAACTCAATCTTTATACTTGTTATATGAACTAAAGCATGTATGTTATGTAGTCCAATGTTTATGAGATGTATATCGAAGAGTATTTATTATGTCTTTATGTGATGCATGAAAACTGTTAGATTTTCTTTGGTCATCGAGCTCAACCTTGCAATAACCACTTTTGCAGGTTAAAGATTTAAGGTAAAGTTATGTGCTACTTGAAAGATATGAATCAGATGTGATACTTGAAGATTTTTATACTTTGGATGAGTTATTAATATTTGAACCATGTTTAAGGTTCCGAATAATGTATTAATGTTGAATTGTAATATCGTTTTGCGATGTAAACTCTTGTAGTATTAAAATGATTCTGAGACAGTTAGATGTAAAGGTTGAAGGTTTTGGGAACGAAAATAGTTTATAATAGAAAATTTTAATTATTCTGCAAATTTCAATGGTTGTATTATTGTTTAATGATGTAAAATTAGAGGTTGAATGTATTATTAACGACCGAAGTCGAGAATTAAATTGTATGAATTTTGGGGTCGTTACAGACACTCCTGATAGCAAGCACACAAGATGCAAACGGAAACATTGTTCCGATTGCTTTTGTAGTGGTTGACAATGAAAATGAATTATCTTGGAGATGGCTTTTCGTAAATTTGAGAAATGCTTGTGGAGTTAGGGAAGGCCAATGCATTGCTTCAGATAGACATGAAGCCATTGTACAGGGATTGAATTTTGTGTTCCCCGATGTTATGGATGGTTCATGTACATACCATGTATTGAAAAATATAAAAAACAAATTCAGAAAGAGAGGAGAAGAACTCAAAAAGGCATACAACGGGGCTTGTAGAGGTTAAGTTGAACAATTCAACAAATACATGGGTGAACTTGATGCAATTGATTCAAGAATAAGGAAATATTTGGAGGAAGAGGTTAAGTTAGAGAAGTGCACAAGGCTCCATGGGACTGTAAGTAGGTACTCGACAATGACTTCAAACACAACAGAATCTATCAACAATGCAATCAAGGGGATCGGGAACTTCCAGTTACAAAAATAATTGAATGCATCTATTGCATGATTCAAAGATGGTATTTCACAAACAAACAAGCAGCCTTATCAACATTCACTACCCTTTCCACAATAGCTGAGAAAAGATTACAATATAATATCACCGAATCAAAGAAACTTAAGGTAACTACTACAACTTTTAAATTATTACATCAGAAGTTTCATTTGCATTATATGGAAACCTCTTTACTTATTATTGGTTATCTGTATATGATGAGAAGGTTACCAACATTACATAAAACTGTCATTCTTTCGATTTAAACAAACTAAATATTTATACATACTAACGACACACTTAAATTGTGTTGTAGGTTGAGACATCAAACCTAGTTATTTTCACTGTTTACGATGTCACCAAACAATATATTGTGGACATTGAACAAAGGACATGCACATGCCGTAAATTTTAATACCATGAGATGCCTTGTCCACACGCTGTTACTATTATCAACAAGAGGAATTTGAGCTGTTATGAGTTTTGCTCAACAAAATACTCAAAAATAACATTGGTAGACACGTATTCAACTTCCATCCTGCCGTTAGATGACAAAGAGAATTGGAATGTGCCAGAAGAAGTAAAAAACATATGTGTAAAACCACAAAACACAAGAAGACCAGCGGGGAAGAACAAAGATAGGGAGGTAAAAGAACGGATCTGAAAACAGAATTCAAAACAAATGCAGCAGGTGCCAAGAAAAGGGACACAACATGAAAATATGCAATAATCCACCATTTTAAGGCCAAAAAAGGCCTGATATAGTATATAAGCAAAAAGAGTGTAAATACATGAATATATTGTTGTTTACTATGAGTAACCATTAACCAGATATTTGGTAACCTTTCTGATGATGTAAAGTAACCAAAATTGTGTTACACAATATTGAATAATGTTTTGATTTCTGATTCTAGTATGATTTATCAATATAAAGCAAACATATACATTGAACAATTTGTAACTTTTCTGAAACATTTTTATGTAAATTAGGTTACTCACAAAAAATAAAATGGTTACCTCTATATGCATATTTAGCTACCAACTGGACCATATCAAAATAATTTTTACAAGTATGTAATTTATAAGTATCAGCTAGATAAATGGGCACTCTCACATATACATTTAGCACTTAATAACTATTCTGATATAAGTTTATAATTATCTAGTTACTAATAAAAACTAAAATGGTTACCCTTAAATGCAGGTTTATAAATCAACTACACATTTCAAACTATTTTTTTTGAAATATGTAATTTATAAGTGACCGTCATCTATATAAATGGGCACTCTTAATTGGGGTTTCTTATTCCATCCTGATGACAGAGTATAAATAAAACATATACATTTAACACTTGATAACATGTCTGATATAATCTTATAACTATCTAGTTACTAACAAAAAACTAAAATGGTTACCCTTATATGAAGGTTTGGCTACCAACTGCACCTTTTAACTAAAATAGCTGATGGATACTGTTCTGAAACATTTTTATGTAAATTTGGTTTCTCACAAAAAATAAAATGGTTACCTCTATATGCATATTTAGCTACCAACTGGACCATTTCCAAATAATTTTTACAAGTATGTAATTTATAAGTATCCATCAGCTAGATAAATGAGCACTCTCACATGTACATTAAACACTTGATAAATGTTCTGATATAAGCTTATAACTATCTAGTTACTAACAAAAACTAAAATAGTTACCCTTCTATGCAGGTTTGATCACCAACTGCACCTTTCAAACTATGTATCAGACACAAACTTATAAATAGCAAATATGAACCAACAAACAATGTCAAACAACTGGTAATATAATCAAATAAGTAATCCCATTTACAGAAGTTGCACTAAACATTAAAAACTAACTAACCATAACAAATGGTTATGGATATCCAAAAGAAAAATCAATGTACGGAAAATAGTTTACAAGGAAAATACAATGACAACCAAACTAATAATAATCTGGGACAAATCTGCTTGGATATTCTGTATCAGACTCGTATCTCTCTAATTGCTTGGTCCTGGCATGCATGTAGAGGTTTACGATAATTTCTTTTGATCTTTACTTGTGATGGGGAAGGATACGGGCATTTCGATGTCTCATTGGTGAATAACATGCTCAGCAAAATAAATCATGAACATCCCACAATCACTGCACAAACAAACAAAATAAAACAAAAATCAAAACTAAAATCATACTAGATGTAATAATTAAATAAATATAAACAATGTAAACCTTACCCCTCAATTTGTTCAAGTACCCTTTCTACAAATTCAACATCAATTATATCTTGTTCCTCCTTATTACGATACGGTTCACTCTCGAAATCAATATCAGCCTTATCCCTTCAAAAACCACTCTTAGACAGTATTGTGGGTGGGATGAAAATATAAAGGCTCACAAATATCCATAATTTTTTTTCGCATTTGTGACTTGTTTGGTTGCAGAGAATTGTAAACTTTTCAAAGTCTGCGATGCACATCAAAAGTCAATAAAAACTAGTGCTCCAGAGATGACATGTTAATGGGGAACAACACGTAATCAACATTGACCCATAGTGTGTTCACATCCAGGAACAATCCATGGATGTATTCAGAAACATCACCCTCCCCCGACAATATACTCTTATCTGCATTTTTTAGAGTGTATTCATCAAACAAAGCAGTTATCTTCGCATGAATCCAGCAGTCTGTGGTCGTTACCCTTATGTGAACATTGTCAGAGTGTCTGGCCAATTTTTGAAAGTAGTATAATGTAATGTTGATGTGCTGAACAAAAAAAAATCCACAAGATATAAACAGGTGCTGAAAAATACAACTCTATGCTAAAGGTAACTAGCACTGTTAAAACTAGTTACTAAACCAGTTAACTAAGGTAACCATAACTATCACAACAGAATTTGAAAAAAAAAGAGAAAGAACTCACATCATCATCTAGCAACTATCCAGGAGTCTTCAACTTGTAGAACCACATTTTGAAAGATATTGGGAAAGACCCAAACATAAATGCAGGTTCATTCTTATCATTGCCTCCTAGGAATTTTTCAATCCTTCAATATAAAATCATATTAGTATACACACTAACATTTAAAATTCCCATATTAGTATACACACTAACCAAATCAGAATTGAACAGTCGTTAATAACCAATTTAATCAACCTCTATATTGTAAACTATTACATGGTAACCAAAAAATAATACCAAAACTCCACTTTGAGGTCACATTAACAGTAACCAAAACATAATAAAATACTAACCAGGTTATAATATAACAGTAACCATAATTTGATAGTAACCATAACATAATATAATAATAAACAAATAGAAACATCATGTAATCAACCCCAATTTAAGCAACTTGTATGTACTAAACAAATACCTAGTAACCAAACATAATATCATAGTAACCAAAACTTTACTTTGAGGGAACATGAATATAAACCAAAACATAATATAATATTAACCATAATATACTATAATAGTAACCAAAACATAATATCATATTAACCAAGACATCATATAATAGTAAACCAAACAGAAACATCATGTAATCAAACCCAAATTAAGCAACCTATGTATACTACACAATTATCTAGCAACAAAAAAATAATATAATAGTAACCAACATTCCATTTTGAGTGCACATTAATAGTAACCAAAAACACAATATTATAGTAACAAGAACATAATATAGCAGTAACCAGAACCTAACATAATAGTAACAAAAACATTATTTAATAGTAACCATTTGTTTCAGCAGGAAAACAAATTTATTTGTTTTATAAAAAACTACATCATTGTTAAACTACAAATAACATACCTTTTCCTATTATTTAGGCCAATCTTAAACCATTGATCAAATAATGCATCTTCGTATTTTGATGACATGGTCATGCATACTTTAGGGAATGCAGAAAGACCTGTACGTATTTGAGTAGCACCCACATCGGTAGAAGATGAACCAGCAGATCCAAACTTTTTTGTATATGGAGTCCTTAAATGACATTCTTTGCATGTTCATGAACCGGTCTACCACCGGGTTTATGGGCGCTTCTCTCCACCTCAACACACTTAGCTATGTCCCAAGTGGTTAATACCATTTGATCAAGTGCCGACATACTTTCTGTCTCGATTTTATACCCCTTTATCAATTGACAAAAAATTTAACAGATACAATTAGATTTTCAACCCAAACACATACAGGTAACTAATATATGCAATAACCAATCCAAACTATAATATAATGTAGTAACCAACCCAACATATTCAAGTAACTAATATATGCAATAACCAATCCAAACAACAATATAGTAACCAATGTATGAAGTAACAGAAATAATATAATGCAGTAACATAAACTATAATGCAGTAACATCTATAATATAATGCAGTAACCATTATATGCATGTACCTATTATCACCAGAAACTAATACAAATTGACTGAACAGTAGCAGATTAACTATAATGAAGTAACTAACTCAACATATGCAAGTAACTAAATATTTTAAAGAACACTGACCTCGTCAGGGGTAAAAACAAATAGCTCTTTCCCATATGATATAATAGTAACTAACACATAATATAATAATAACCAAAACATATTATAACAGTAACCAAACATAAACAGCATGTAATCAAAACCAACATATGCAGTAACAAATCCAACATATACAGGTAACTAATTTTTTAAAATAACACTAACCTCAGCAGCAACATAAACAACAAGCTATTTCCCAATTGATTGGCTTAATATATCAAAAGATGGCATGTCATGGTTCTTGCCAACCTATGAAAAATATAAAATAACTAATTAATCATTAAAACAAAACACATATAACACATAAAAAACAAACAAATATGTCTAACCTTGACATTATCTTCATCATCATTATTTTTTATTTCAAACTGGTTTGACACATCCAAATCATGACTTACATCATGGGACTCTTCAACATCTTCATTAACTTGAACCCCACCAAAACCACCAACATCAGCATCAACTTTTCCATGAAACTGTTTTGCATCATCAGAACCTTTGACTACAACATCATCCTCAACAGACGTAACATCATCATCTAAATCATTAACATTACCAGCATCATCATCCTCATCCAACTCAATACCATCATCATCAATTTAATTTCTCCCTTCACTAGAACTAGAGCGGCCACGTATCTACTTTCTCAAAATCTTCTTTATGTCCCTGCAAATGTGAGACCCCGAATTTATGAAATGAAAGTATTCAATTTTCTAATAATTGTTATTCTATTTAGTAAATAGTTAAATTGATAAAAGGTTAAAGTTAAGGGTGATATTTGAAATTTTTTCAAAGTATGCAAGTTGATATAAAATATTCGTTGTATCGGGGAATATTCGTTTGGTCGGGGAATATTCTTTTTGTCAGGGAATATTCGTTCGACGACACTATCATTGGTGGACCCCACAACGGAATAATTATCATAGTTAGAAAACGACATAAATATCTTTTATAAAAATAACGACAAAATTTTTACCGTTAACTGTTGAAATAACCAGTGATAAAAATATAATAATACGCGTGGTTGCATAGTAGCACACGGTATTGATGCTTACGTAAGAAACCACTCAGTTTACTCAATTATTGCTACAGTAATTGTTATATAGTATCTCACGTTATTTGATTCAATTATTGTCACAGTATAATCTGCATAATATTTTATATTATTAAATCAATAATTGGGACGACAAAGTTATTCATATTATTATTTGTAATATTGAAGATGTCTAGAAAGTTCTATCAAGGAGAGGTTTGGTAACCTAATTGCGCACCAATAGGGAGAAATCCTTATCGGAAAGCCCCCTCTTTCTTGGGAATGATCTAATTGTTAAATATTGTGAGTTATAATATTAATGATGAATAATTGTTGAAGTATTAAGAATGTGTTTATTAAAGATAAGTGAATTACAAAAGTTAGAGGAGAATAATGTAAACTTGGAAAACTTTAAGGGTACTAAAGCGTAATAAGTTAAATCAATCTGGACCATTGGTGGTGGTTTTAATAGTAAACCAATCTGGACCATTGATGGAGGTTTTAATAGTTAATCAATCTGAACCATTGATGGTGGTTTTAATAGTAAATCAATCTGGACCGTCGGTGGAGGTTTTAAAAGTAAATCAATCTGGACCATCGGTGGTGGTTTTAAAAGTAATCAATCTGGACCGTTGGTTGTGGTTTTAATAGTAATCAATCTGGATCGTCCGTTCTAATAGTAAATCAATCTGGACCGTTCATGAATTAGTTACTATTTAGTCCATTCTCCTATAAATAGAAGCTTAATTCTTCTTTCATTCTCACCAATTCACTGAGACTCACAAGAGAAGCTATAGAGAGAGAAACTATAGAGAGAAAGAATAAGAGTATTCTGCTACTTCACTATTGCAGTATCCAATTTTCTACTAAGGTAAGGGATGTTATTTTCGTTTGGTAAGGGATGTTATTTTCATTTGGTAAGGGATATTATTTGTTGTATTCGTAAGGGGTATTATTTCTTTCGTATTCATAAGGAATACTATTTTTCATATTCATCCTTTAATATGTCGGAATAACCTGTCTACGCGGATTACATACCGTATGACATGTGAAAATCCATTTGCAGTTTTCGTATGTTAATTCTTTTCATATTCTTAAATCTAAACTTATTATGGTAAGTATTGCTTCTATAATCCTTGAAATTAGTGGAATATCCTTGAGTTTTGCGCTTTATCCAGTATCGTTTTATTGGAATATTGATCTGAACTTTCTTATTAAATATCAATATTTTCACCCGGAGTACTATTCATGGGTTACTATTCACCCGATTACTATTCACTCGAATATTATTCACTCGGGTATTCGGAGCACTTTTCGTGTCGGAGTACTATTCACGAGTTACTATTCACTCTAGTATTATTCACTCGGGTATTCGGGGTACTTTTCATGCCGGGGTTACTATTCACGGGGTACTATTCCTGAAGTACTATTTACGGGGTACTATTCACCCGAAAAATTTATTTCTTTTCTGTCCAAATTATTTTGATACATGGATATTATTCTTGAATTTTACTCCACAAAGCAGTATCATGTTGATAATTTAGATATTTTTTAACTCTGGATAAATTTAAAGTCTTTAATAATTATCTTTGATGTCGTTTGATTAATGCTTGTATCATTATCATCATCTTCATGCTTATATTGTGATGAAAGTCATCTTTGGCTTACGTGCATAGACGGACTGTTAATTGGTATGATTATGACCAGAGATCATTCGGTATAATCATGACCCGTAATGTTACAAATGATGTGGTAAAAGTCCTCATTGGCCCATAGTACATTGATGGACAGTTGTTGGTATGATTATGACCAGGGATTATTTGGTATAATCATGATCATTGGTGAAAACACGAATATCCTTGGCCCGTAGTGCATGGATAATTCGTGGTCGTGATACTAATGAATATCCTTAGCCATAGTGCAAGGATGATTCGATGGTGTGGATTATTTATTAAACTGAGTCTCACCGAAAAAATATTGATAATAAACTTTTAATTCATAAAAGTTAGTAGATATCATGTTCTACTTGACTCTTCTAAAAATACAGTTGCATGTCTTTGGCTTGTAGTGCAAAGATGAACTGTTAATGAATATCTTTGGCCCGTAGTGCAAAGATGAATTTATTAGTATGATTATGAACAGGAACTGTGATTTGGTATAACCATGATCTTCGATGTTTCAGGTAAAGACAGGTGATGAAAATTATCTTCGTCCTGGGTGTGAAGAGGAATTTAGAATCACAATTTAATTATAAGTTATTCACATAATCGTGGACAAGATCTGTTGATTGATATTACAGGGATAAAACATGGTTGGTGAACTTTTAACATGGAGAAGATAATAGACTTTATGGTCTATTTGAATGGATAGCTCATTCCGCTACAACTATAGTTGAAAAGTTTTATCATCTACCATATTTTCTAAATCTTTAATTTATTACTGACGAAGGCTATTGATAATTTAATTATCTTTAGTCATGATATTCTTTACTGGGCTAGTTGTGCTCACCCTTTTTGCTTCACAATTCTTTCGTAATAATAAGAGTGTAGGCTTTGGTCGGCCCGGGGGGTAACAGGGGAATAGAACGATGGTCTATAGCTGTGACACCCCCAAGTCCAGGTACTTCATTCCCATAGGATTTGGTGTTCACTTAATCAAACATTCATATCTAACTACCCAATCACAATAAAACTGGATAAATAAAACCTTTCCCATTAAAGGGTTACATAATAAAATCTCCCAGGTTATCTAACCTTTAATTACAATCATTCAAATGCGGAAATTAAATAAACTTCATTAAAACCAAGTCTAAGATCATCATAATAAAAGTCTAAAGTAAAAATTACAAGTCTTCATCACTTGCAAATTTTTTCCTTTCCTTTGCTAGACGAAGGTTCATCTACCTTCTCTTCTTTAGCTACAATGAGTTTTAAAATATGCAAGAGTGAGCAAAACAATTGCTCACTGAATACAATATGAAATCAACAGGAGTATAGTAATAATAACTGCCAATAATAGGCTCATCAACAATGAATAGTATTCTATCATTTATAATCAGAAACTGAAATCCAAAATGTGGAATAAATATAACTGAGGGTCATAAGACCATGAACTATGTCCACAGATTCAGTAGTAATCTTTCAACTCCAACTTTAATCGTAAGACTATAAGGACTCCTCGTATGCATGGGGATCAGCCCTTCGTACCATGTATTGTGCACAAACATTTAACGCTACACGTAAGTTAACCCCTAATCATAACATTAGGGTTGTTCATCTCAGTATTTAGAGCACAAGTCCGCACCAAAGAAAGTTTGGTTTGGATAAGCTTTCAGGGTAATTTGGAATTCAACGAACATCAACTAAGGATTAGTTGAATGAAATCAAGAACATTTCACTATAGAATAATCGTGATTGAATAAATCATAGTAAACTAAAGTTATGCTTTAGGAATAATCTAAGAGCATATAATTTGAATAACTATAACACCTTGCTTGAACAATACTAAGCCAAGTTTAATTAGAATTGAATACTAAGCATGCATAACAATTTGATCGATAAAAATGTTCAACAATAGAATATATAATTTTGCATGCTAAACAACATGTTAAATACAAGAATAACTTGCTCAAGAATAACTTACATCATTATATCATAATCGAATTGAAAACCATAATTAGTTCAACAAGATAAAGGATTAGAAAAACTTGCTCAAAGAAAATTTAAGCGATTGCACAATTCTAAAAAATAGAGTTAAAGAACTTGCTCAATGTAAAAAGAAAGTTTAGAAAACTTGCTCAATGTAAAAAGAGAGTTTAGAAAACTTGCATTATTATATTGGGAACAATAATTGATTCCAATTACAAAAGTAGAGTTAGAGAACTTGCTCAATGTAAAAAGAGAGTTTAGAAAACTTGCATTATTATATTGGGAACAATAATTGATTCCAATTACAAAAGTAGAGTTAGAGAACTTGCCTTGCTCGTAGGCTAAACCAAATCAATACGAATCACAATATCCTATAAACATATGTCATCATGACATAATTAGTCATTACCATCTTACAAACATAACTAAGTACGTTTCATCATTTAAATTCAATTTTTAATCACATAATCGAGTTATATCACAAGTTAATCGTTAATAACATACTTATTCATAGTATAGATATACTAAAATCAACATTTAGCGGTCCTACTATCATCACATAACTTTTCTTAAAATTTCAAGTACAAAATCAACACTGCTGGACCATTACGCTAACTTTCATACCATGACGCCACAATTTACATCATGGGTGGCTTGCATGTGAGGATAACAAGCGGCAGAGATCATAGGCTAAGGGCCAGCATACTGTGAAATGAACATGTGGCTGCAGAGCCACACAAAAGTATCAAGTTATCAAATCCATGGCATTGAGATTGAAGACCTCAGACAAACCTCGACATGACAGATAAAAAAGCCAATTTTGGCCTCTGAGCTCGTTTCTAACATACTAATTAGCACATAAATCATATAGAGACTTCATGTAAACATATTTCAAAAACTCTAAACATGATTCTACCCATACAACAACATAAACAACAAAATTAACACACCCAAATTCACTATTTTTGGCTAAAACTCATTTTTTTATATTTCAATAAAAATCAACACTGTAACTTTTGTTTTTCAACCAAAATCACTAATTTAAAGTATTTTTATCAACAATTATACATGCTCTATCAAATTAAATGGTCAATTTATCAACTAAACAACTAATTAACCCTCAATTTCTATTTTAACTAAACAATATATAATCACCAAAAACTCTCTGTAAAAAGGTTTTTCTTTACAACCATAAACATAATACCAATTTATTGTATGAAAATCGTTTTAATATCACTAGTATGCAATATAAAGCCACATAACAACAACAATTTATCTTTATACAAGGAATTTATAGAGAATTAGAGAAAAGAAAACTAGAATTTTAGAAAACATAAAAGAAAAAAAGATAGGATGAAACCTTGAAGTAGATGATGATGGCTATCTCTTTACTTGACAAGCCTTTCTTCACTCTCTAGCCTTTCTTCCTCTCTTCTCTTCTTCTTCTTCCTCTGAGTTTTCTTTCTTCTCTCTAACCTCTCTCCTCTAACATACGTCTTAACCAAATAACGTATATAGATATTCTATATATTAATTATATAATATAATTATAAACATAACTGATATCAGTTATGTGAATTTTAAAATCAAAAGCCATAAGGCTTGTTTGGTTAACCACTAACAAAATAACTCATTAATCCTAACACCTTGTTTGGTAAAACTCAAATAAATTAAAGACTTAATAGGCCTTAGGCCTTGTTTGGCAAAACTGAATTAAAACTCTTTTAAGTTATTTTAGTAGCTCCTTTATAACAAGGTTATTTGTCACACATTAATTTAATTAAATTAATCATAATAACAATTTATTACATCACTTCATCACATAAATCAATATCACCAAAATTATAATTTCTATATAATTATAACTTTATTTAATCAACCAACACATCCTTTTTAATTACAAATTCCAATAAAAAGAATAGTAATTGAATTAATCAAAATTTTCTTTGAGCAAGTTTTTTCTAATCCTTTATCTTGAAGCAAGTTATTCTTGTATTTAACTTGTTGTTTAGTATGCAAATTTATATATTCTAATGTTGAACATTTTTATCGATCAAATTGCTATGCATGCTTAGTATTCAATTCTAATTAACCTTGGCTTAGTATTGTTCAAGCAAGGTTTTATAGTTATTCAAATTGTATGCTCTTAGATTATTCCTAAAGCATGACTTTAGTTTACTATGATTGATTCAATCACGATTATTCTATAGTGAAATGTTCTTGGTTTCATTCAACTAATCCTTAGTTGATGTTCGTTTAATTCAAATTACCCTCGAAGCTTATCCAAACCAAACTTCCTTTGAAAAGTGACTTGTACTCTAAATCTTTGAGATGAACAACCCTAATGTTATGATAAGGGGTTAACTTACGCGAAGCGTTAAATGTTTGTGCACAATACATGGTACGAAGGGGCTGATCCCCCTAAGTACGAGGAGTCCTTATAGTCTTATGACTGTTAAAGTTGGAGTTGAAAGATTATTCGCAACTGTGGACATAGTTCATGGTCTTATGACCCTCAGTTATAGTTATTCTACATTTTGGATTTCAGTTTCTGATTATTGATGATAGAGTACTATTCATTGTTGATGAGCCTATTATTGGCGCTTATTATTACTATACTCTGTTGATTTCATATTGTATCCGATCCAAAGAGCAATTGTTTTGCTCACTCTTGCATATTTTAAAACTCATTGCAACTAAAGAAGAGAAGGTAGATGAACCTTCGTCTAGCAAAGGAAAGGGAAAAATGTGCAAGTGATGAAGACTTGTAATTTTTACTTTACACTTTTATTATGATGATCTTAGACTTGGTTTTAATGAAGTTTATTTAATTTCCGCATTTGAATGATTGTAATTAAAGGTTAGATAACCTGGGAGATTTTATTATGTAACCCTTTAATAGGAAAGGTTTTATTTATCCAATTTTATTGTGATTGGGTAGTTAGATATGAATGTTTGATTAAGTGAACACCAAATCCTGTGGGAATGAAGTACCTAGATTTGGGGGTGTCACAGGTTGGTATCAAAGCTTTAGGTTATGAACCTTAGGTGGGGGAAAAGCCTTAGGAAGTAACCTTCGAGAAGATAGTGATGATAAACTTTTATCGAGTTTTAAGGAAGAAGTAATAAAACACTTATGTGCTTATGTGATTACAACTTATGTGCTCGTGAGAGTTGAGTAGTAATGATTAGTAACTAAAACTTAAAAATCTTGTTGTCAGGATGACTAATGTTGGAGAATCTAGTCAGGCTAGGGAGGAAGGACCTCAGATGCCTAGAGAGGAGGAATCTCGTGATATTCAAGTGGTTTGGGAACAACTGCTTCTACAAGAGTCAGCTCCATTACTCGCAGTGGTCGAGGATGATAATGATGATGATGTAGAAACAGATGAGGAAGATCCCATGGAGCTGCCGCAGACGGATGAAGAGGACGAGGAGGAAAGGATTCCACTTAACTCGATAGGTGGGTAGAATATACGATGAGGTGCATGAATCATGAACGTGGAACTTTAAGATACAATCGAGGAATTACAAGAGATAGTAGGCATTTGAACAATGAGACCTTGATGGCACAGAAGGACGACGAGATTCAGGATCGAGAAGAACGATTGAACAATGTTAAAGAGAAGCTGGTTCACACTGAAGAAGAGAACGACCAAATGAGAGCTGAGGTTGCAGAGTTGAAGAGCAAGTTGAGAGAAGAATCTGCAAAAAGGGCAAGACCCGAAGACGTGTATAGTGAAGCTTATCAACAAGCCGAAATAGCAAAGGGAGAAGCACAAGCAAAGAGAAGGAAGATGGAAGAAATGGATAATGTGTTCAACACCGCGATCAATCGAGCTCAAGACCGGATCATGGGTTATCCAATTCAGTTCACCGTCGAACCATGTTCCGAGTTATGGAAGAAGAGCGTCGTAAGGCTTTGCAATAACTTAATAGGACATCGTAGGGAGTGTACTTGAGTTATGTTATGATAAATAATTTGTTAATCCCAAGTGTTATGCAACCTATGGGATATGATGATGATGTCCTGAAACTTTAGTAGTTCAAGAAAATAATGTAAATAGCAGTGATGCTATTGATATGATGTTTTCAAAGAAGTTTTGAATAAAAGATATTATTTTCTTTTATCCGAAGTGTTATGTGTTATGAGGTGATTACTTTTATGGGGGCAAGTTAATTAGAAATTACTTGTAAGAGTTGAGTAATAATCTAATGAGTGTATTTTTATCAGAAAATGCCTCCAAGACGTCAACCACCTCGTCAGAGAACCACCGAAGGAACCAACAACGATAATGCTGAAATTAACTTCGTTCAGCAGTTGGTGACGTTACTAACCTGCCTTTGCAAAATCAACCACAGAATCAACCTCAGAACCAAGGTGCTACGTTTAAGGACTTCAAGGCGGTTGGACCACCAGAATTCCGTGGATCCATGAATCCAGTTGAAGCGCAGACTTGGATTATGGAAATAAAGAAAGTTTTTGATGTGGCTAGGGTAGAGGAGAATCAGAAGACTGCTTTTGCAACATTCATGTTGAAAGCAAAGGCTAGTTATTGGTGGCAGGCCAACAAAACTCGGGAAGGACCAGGAATTATGACTTGGGATAGGTTTAGGGAGATTTTCTTCTAGACCTATTTCCCAGAGGGTTCGAAAAGCCAGTTAGAAGTTCAATTTTTGGAGTTCAAGCAAGGAACAATGTCGGTGTCAGAGTATGCCGCAAAGTTCAACGAGTTGGCGAGGTTTGCGCCATATCAGGTCAGCACAGACGAGCGCAAGGCGAAGAGGTTTGAGCAGGGACTAAAACCCTGGTTGTACAGTAGGGTTTCCCTGTTCCAATTGAAGACATTTGTAGCAGTGTTGGAGAAGGCGATTCTCGCTGAAAGTGGAAGCGAGGCGGTAACAAAGCATAATCAAGAGCAGAGAAAGAAGAAAAGTGAAGGTGAAGCTAAGAGTAGTGGTAGCGGTAGTAATGGCAACAACCTGAAGATGAAGTGGAATGGAAATGGAGGAGCTGGAAATCAGCAAAGAAACCAGCAAAATAAGAAGTTCGAAGCATGTGCTACATGCGGGAAGTTTCACAAGGGTCTATGCTTATGGAGAAACGAGTATGCTTCAATTGTGGCCAGGAGGGTCACATCGCCCCAAATTGCACTCAAGCTAAGAAGAATGTGTGCTTCACGTACAGATCTAAGGATCACTTTGCTCGTGAATGCCCTAAGAAGAGATCTGGTGAGACAAATGGGAGCAAGGGAAATGCTAGTGGAAGTGCGTTGGCTATTGCTGGACCAACAACAACAATTAAGCCCACAGCCAGAACCTTCAACATGACTGTGCAAGATGTTGTGCAATCAAAGGATGTGGTGTTAGGTATTATCCCGATCAATGATATTGATGCTTATGTATTATTTGATTCGGGTGCTACTTGTTCATTTATATCTGATGAATTTTCTATGAGATTAGGATTGCCTAGTGAAGAATTGAATTTCCCTCTGAACATAGAAATCGCGAATAAGGAAGTAATTCCTGTTAGGTTCGTATACAAGAACTGTAGGGTGAACATTAAGGAAAATATTTTTATGGTAGATTTAATTCCGATTAGGCTTGGAGAGTTTGATGTTATTTTGGGAATGGACTGGTTGTTCAATTGTGGAGCAATAATTGACTGCCAAAAGAAATGTGTAAACCTTATGACTCCGTCAAAGGTTACTTCAATGGTAGCAATTTGCCTAGACAAATGAGATGTCTGACGATTATGCAGGCCAAAAAGTTGTTGAGTCAGGGCTGTGTGGGTTATTTAGCTTGCATAGTCAATACTCAGAAGAAGGGTGCGAAACTGGAAGAAATACCAGTGGTTAGGGAATTTGTGGAAGTGTTTCCATAGGATTTGCCAGGACTTCCGCCTGATAGAGAAATCGAGTTCGTGATCGACTTAACGCCAGAACCACTCCGATATCGAAAGCCCCGTACAGAATGGCTCCGGTAGAGATGAAGAAACTGATGGCACAACTATAGGAGCTGTTGGACAAGAAATATATTCAGCCGAGTGTGTCACCGTGGGGAGCACCGGTGTTATTCGTAAAGAAGAAGGATGGGTCAATGCGTCTTTGCATTGATTATAGAGAGTTAAACAAAGTCACTATTAAGAATAAGTATCCATTGCCGAGAATAGATGACTTGTTTGACCAGTTGAAGGGTGCTAGATGTTTCTAAAAAATAGATTTGAGGAGTGGGTATCACCAACTGAAGGTAAGAAAGGAGGATGTACCGAAGACAGCATTCTGAACTCGGTATAGACATTATAAATTTTTGGTGATGTCTTTTGGTTTGACAAACGCCCCTGCAGCGTTCATGGATTTGATGAACAGGGTGTTTAAACCATTTTTGGACAAGTTTGTGGTGGTGTTTATCGACGATATTTTGGTGTACTCTAAAACTCAAGAGGAACATGTGGAACATTTACGTCTAACGGTGGAGACACTAAGAAAAGAAAAGTTGTATGCGAAATTCTCTAAATGTGAATTTTGGCTGGAACGTGTACAATTTCTTGGGCACATAATTGACAAGGATGGAATTTCAGTGGATCCATCAAAGGTTGAAGTTGTGATAAATTGGGAACAACCGAGAACTCCATCAGAAGTGAGAAGTTTCTTGGGATTAGCATGGTATTACAAACGGTTTATCCAGGATTTTTCCAAGATTGCCACTCCGTTAACAAATTTAACGAGGAAATCTGTAAAATGTGTTTGGACGGAGAAGTGTGAAAAAAGTTTCCAAGAATTGAAAAAGAAGCTAAGTATGGCACCTGTGTTTTGTCATTACCAGATAATACAGAAAATTTTGTGGGGTATAGTGATGTTTCACACAAGGGATTAGGATGTGTCCTTATGCATAACGGAAAAGTTATCGCGTATGCATCAAGGCAATTGAAGGACTACGAAAAAGGGTATCTGACTCATGATTTAGAGTTGGCGGCGGTTGTGTTTGCTTTAAAAATATGGAGACACTATCTCTATGGAGAAAAATGTGAGATCTACACAGACCATAAAAGTCTAAAGTACATTTTCACTCAGAAGGACCTGAACATGCATCAAAGAAGATGGATGGAACTGATAAAAGATTATGATTGTGAGATCTTTTATCATCCAGGCAAAGCAAACGTGGTTGCAGATGCCTTGAGTAGGAAAGGAAGAGAAAAGTTGATGTTGTTAACTGATAAGGAGGAGCTTATTACAGTAATGTTAAGGTTAGAGTTGGAAATCAAATTTCCAAAAGAATCCGATGAGAAATTGTACCAGATAGAAGTCAGTCAAACTTTGGTGGACAAAGTGAAGAACGCTCAACTGCAGGATGAGGAATGCAGAAAAATCAGAGAAAGTGTGGTTGAGGGAAAAGAGGTAAAATACAAGATTGATACCGATGGAATGATGAGATTTGAAGGACGAATATGGGTTCCAGCAGTACCAGAGATTAAAGAAGAAATCTTGACCGAAGCTCATAACTCGAGATATTCAATTCATCCAGGAAGTACGAAGATGTATCAAGGTTTGCGGCGACATTTTTGGTGGCCAAATATGTAAAGAGACGTTGCAGAATGCGTTTCAAAGTGCTTGACATGTCAGAGAGTCAAGGCCGAGCATCAAAGACCAAGCGGGTTACTTCAACCGTTGGAGATACCAGAATGGAAATGGGAACATATCACAATGGATTTTGTGGTAGGTCTCCCAACGACTCAGAAAGGATACGATGCGATTTGGGTGATAGTGGATGATTGACAAAATCAGACACTTTTTGCCAATAAAGATTAGATTCAATCTTGATCACCGGCAAAGTTATATGTTAAAGAGATCGATCGGTCGAGACATGGAGTTCCATTGTCGATTGTGTCGAATCCAAGAGATCCGAGGTTCACATCAAACTTCCGGAAGAGACTACAAGAATGTATGGGAATCCAGATTGCGAATGAGTCATTGCATATCATCCACAAACAGGATGGCCAAAGCGAGCGAACGATTCGAGACATTGGAAGATATGTTGAGAGCATCGTCATGGATTTCAAAGGAAGTGGGATGAATAATTACCATTGGTGGAATTTGCCTACAATAATACTTACTACCACGCTTAGCATTGGCATCCACCATACGAAGAATTATATGGCGAAATCTGAGTAACTCCACCGTCTTTGGGATGAAGTCGGGAGAACGTCAACTATTAGAACTAGAACTTCAACAACAAAATCTGCGAGGTTGTCAAACTCATCGAAACAAGATTGATAGTGCTTTCAAAGATAGACAAAGAAATATCTTGATCAACACGATGACGGATCGTGTATTCGACATAGGAGATTTCGTATTCCTAAAGGTTTCTCCTTGGAAGGGAAAATTCGATTTGGTAAGAAGGGGAAACTAAGTCCGAGATTTATTGGACCATTCAAGTCTCTTGCGAAAGGTTGGAGAGGTGGCTTACGGTAGCTCTACCTCCGGAGTTGCAAAACATTCATAATGTTTTTCACGTGTGATTATTACGACCGTCTAAACTGATTACAAGCACGTGATTGAGTACGAACCATTGCAAGTTGAGAAAGACTTGTCTTATGAAGAGGTTCCTATCCAGATAGTCGACAGGAAAGAACCAAGTGCTTAGGAATAAAGTGATACCTTCTGTGAAGGTAATTTGGAGGAACCACAATGTCGAAGAGGCTACGTGGAAACTCGAAGCTGAAATGATGAAGAATTACCCTGAGTTATTTGTTTAATCTGTGTCTTCAATTCTGGGGGTAGAATCTTTGTAAGTAGGGGAGAATGTGACGAATGAATTGTTTGAATTGTGATTCTGGGGACAGAATCCTTGTAAGGAGGGAATGATGTAACATTCTAGAATTTTAATTGTGATATTAAATATTTATTGAATTATTTAAATATTTAATGGATGTGTTTATTGTTGAATAAATAATTGTTCAAATTTGAATTGATGTGGTTAATTATTTGTTAAATAAATAATTAAGGAAAATTAGTTATTTTGCTAATTTAATTTAATTATTAAGTTAGAGAATTTTGATTAATTCAATTACTATTCTTTTTATTGGAATTTGTAATTAAAAAGGATGTGTTGGTTGATTAAATAAAGTTATAATTATATAAAATTATAATTTTGGTGGTATTGATTATTGTGATGAAGTGATTTAATAAATTGTTATTATAATTAATTTAATTAAATTAATGTGTGACAAATAACCTTGTTATAAAAGAGTTACTAAAATAACTTAAAGGAGTTTTAATTCAGTTTTGCCAAACAAGGCCTAAGGCTTATTAAGTCTTTAATTTATTTGAGTTTTACCAAACAAGGTGTTAGGATTAATGGGTTATTTTGTTAGTGGTTAACCAAACAAGCCTTATGGCTTTTGATTTTTAAAACTCATATAACTGATATCAGTTATATATTTTGTATTTATATTATATAATCAATATATATTATATTCTATATACGTTATTTGTTTAAGTACGTTAGATAGAGAGAGAAAAGAAAAGAAAACTCAGAGGAAGAAGAAGAAGAGAAGAGAGGAAGAAAGGCTAGAGAGTGAAGAAAGGCTTGTCAAGTAAAGAGATAGTCATCATCATCTTCTTCAAGGTTTCATCCTACCTTTTTTCTTTTATTTTTTCTAAAATTCTAGTTTTCTCTTCTCTAATTCTCTATAAATTCCTTGTATAAAGATAAATTGTTGTTGTTATGTGGCTTTATATTGCATACTAGTGATGTTAAAACGATTTTCATAAGTTGTAGTCAATAAATTGGTATTTTGTTTATGGTTGTGAAGAAAAACTATTTTACAGAGAGTTTTGTGTATAAATATATTGTTTAGCTTAAATATATTGTTAAGCCTTGGACTTACCAGAGACCTTTGTGGCCTTATATTTCATTTTCCATGTATGACACCTTATAGCCTTGATCTCCATGTAAATTTCATGCCCACGTCATGTAGCTCCACAATGTAATCGTGGCGCATGCCAGCAGTGACTTAGCGAAATGGTCTGACAGTGTACTTTTTATACACGAAATTTTAAGAAAAGTTATGTGATGATAGTAGGACTGCTAAATGTTGATTTTAGTATATCTATACTATGAATAAGTATGTTATTAACAATTAACTTGTGTTATAACTCGATTATGTGATTATAAATCCAATTTTTAAATGATGAACGCACTTAGTTATGTTTGTAAGATGGTAATGACTAATTATGTCATGATGACATATGTTTATAGGATATTGTGATTCGTATTGATTTGGTTTAGCCTACGAGCAAGGCAAGTTCTCTAACTCTACCTTTGTAATTGGAATCAATTATTGTTCCCAATATAGTAATGCAAGTTTTCTAAACTTTCTTTTTACATTGAGCAAGTTCTCTAACTCTACCTTTGTAATTGGAATCAATTATTGTTCCCAATATAGTAAGCAAGTTTTCTAAACTTTCTTTTTACATTGAGCAAGTTCTTTAACTCTACTTTTAGAATTGTGCAATCGCCAAATTTTTTTGAGCAAGTTTTTTCTAATCCTTTATCTTGTTGAACTAATTATGGTTTTCAATTTGATTATGATATAATGATGTAAGTTATTCTTGAGCAAGTTATTCTTGTATTTAACTTGGTGTTTAGCATGCAAATTTATATATTCTAATGTTGAACATTTTTATCGATCAAAATGCTATGCATGCTTAGTATTCAATTCTAATTAACCTTGACTTAGTATTGTTCAAGCAAGGTGTTATAGTTATTCAAATTGTATGCTCTTAGATTATTCCTAAAGCATGACTTTAGTTTACTATGATTGATTCAATCACGATTATTCTATAGTGAAATGCTCTTGGTTTCATTCAACTAATCCTTAGTTGATGTTCGTTTTAATTCAAAATTACCTGAAAGCTTATCCAAACCAAACTTCCTTTGGTGCGGACTTGTACTCTAAATCTCGAGATGAACAACCCTAATGTTATGATTAGGGGTTAACTTACAACGTAGCGTTAAATGTTTAATGCATAATACATGGTATGAAGGGTTTGATCCCCCTAAGTACGAGGAGTCCTTATAGTCTTATATTTCGTTAAAGTTGGAGTTGAAAGATTACTACATAGCTCGTGGACATAGTTCATGGTCTTATGACCTCGCTTATAGTTATTCCACATTTTGGATTTCAGTTTACGATTATTGATGATAGAGTACTATTCATTGTTGATGAGCCTATTATTGGCAGGTATTATTAGTATACTCCTGTTGATTTCATATTGTATCCAGTTAGCAATTGTTTTGCTCACTCTTGCATATTTTAAAACTCATTGCAGCTAAAGAAGAGAAGGTAGATGAACCTTCGTCTAGCAAAGGAAACGAAAAAATGTGCAAGTGATGAAGACTTGTAATTTTTACTTTAGACTTTCATTATGATGATCTTAGACTTGGTTTTAATGAAGTTTATTTAATTTCCGCATTTGAATGATTGTAATTAAATGTTAGATAACCTGGGAGATTTTATTATGTAACCCTTTAATGGGAAAGGTTTTATTTATCCAGTTTTATTGTGACTGGGTAGTTAGATATGAATGTTTGATTAAGTGAACACCAAATCCTGTGGGAATGAAGTACCTGAATTTGGGGGTGTCACAGGTTTCCCCTAAAACAGTATGGAAATAATTTTATTGAGAATTATAGATAAATGTGTCATATTTTATACATCATTTTAACCGTTGATTTTGGTTAACCGAATAGGGTGAGGTGAACCCAACTTTGGAAGGGCGTTTTGCCACTATCATACAAGATGTCTAATGACAGATGACCTCGTGTTATCATATTACAGGGTTGTGCACATGCACTTGCTGATTATATCTATGAACACTACCTATATAATCTTGGAGTTTGGTTGACATATAACTCTCAATTGGAGACAATGGAGATAATTATATGTCAAGAGAAGACTCGCCATTGGAAAGAAAATGATAGTAATCTTCTCGTTTTTCTTTGGGGTCTATTAGGTCAACCAAGGATAATTCTCGAGTCATATGATATCTATCATTACTTAGATTTATGGCCTCCCATATACGAAGGTTTCCTTGAGCATTATCCAAAGATTTTAATTTCTAAGACAGTTATTGACTGTACTTTTATGTAAAGTACCATTATAAGGTGTTGTGGTCGAGGCACCATGAGAGTTACATATATTTGTATTAAAACTCACAACTTATGTGTTGTCGTACTCTACACGACAGTTCAACAGCTGTATAAATGAAGTTTGTATTTGATTTCTGTAATGTGATATGCAATTCATCTTTCAATTCAATCCCCAACTTCTGAATTTCTTTCGTAACCTCCATCACCTTCTCTTCCAAAGGCCTCACCCGTGCATCAATAATTTTTTTCACATCAAAAAGTGAAAATCCAAAGTCTTTTATCCTTCCTGGATTTTTCCACTTTAATATCAACAATATTAGAGCCTTCATCATTCCCACTAAAAAATGAAAACCACCCAAATCCAAACACTCCTTCTCATCATCCGTAGGAATGAGATTTTGAATCAATAACTGAAAAATATTAATAGCAATTAATATATCTTGTCAAAAACATTGAACATATAAAAGAAACAAAATAATACACAAAAAAACAAACCAAAAATTTAAGTCAGTAACCATATATATAGATAAAGGTAATCAAACATAATGTAAATGGTAATTAGAATACCTGACCAGAACCAAATACTAAATCATTCAACTTCTCATTCTTAGGAGTCTTCCCTAATTCCCTCCATCTAAATAATCTAACTTCTGATACATGATCATCAATATAGAAACCCTTGACTTTCAATGTAGGAATTGTTTCAAATAAAAAAACTTGAAAAACATAGAGCAATCCATTTAACTTGTAAGATTTACAATAACTGTCCTTGTAAAAATTATATATCATACCCCCATTTTTACCCTTCTTTACATGTCCCTTCACAGCAAGCGATAATGAATTCTTCGTCTGTTCAAATGCAAATTTCCCCCACAGATAACTTTCAAGGTCGCCATAAGACAAAAAATTAAACAAAGCTTCATCAACATAATTATCCGAGACAGTAGCTAGTATGAAATTAAAAACCAAGAATATGATAGACATCCTGACATCCTCATCATCATCATCAAAAACAATACTCCTATATATCCTCCTGATACTAGAACGGGTCACAACCTCATTTCCAAAAAACTTTTTCACAAACATATTTTCTATTCCCTTGAATCCATCAATATCCTCATCTCCTTGCCAACTCAAACCAGAAATCAAACAAAATTCTTGCAATCCAAATCTTACCCTTTTTTCACCAAAAAAAACACATCTCCCCATTATCCCTTTGATAAACTTCTCTCACCAAAGCATGATGGATTATCTATGAAAATATTTCAGGTTGCCCAACATCTAAAAATTTCCCAAAACAATATAATTTAAATTTATTCAACTGAACTTCAGATAATTTATTCTTAATAACACTTAGCACTTCCATGTCAGACCAATAAATGATTTTTGCTGTAAAATTGCGATGGTACTCCTCATAAAATAGGTCCCAAATCTAAAAATATAATACATTATAATTATAATAAATTACATTACGTACAGATTAACCAAATAAGAATGGAACATTCGTCAAACTTTAAAACCAAAACTATACAATCAATAGTATCCAAATATACTATCATTAGTAACCAAACAACATCAGCAAGTTACCAAAACCAAAATAATCTGACTCTGTAATGTAACAAAGTATCTAGTAACCAAATCAGAAAATAATAGTAACAAACCTCTACTCCGAGAAAACATAAATCATTTTAACATATACAAGTTGAACATTCATCAATCTACAACTCTAGGGTAACAAAATCCATTTTAACAACTATATAATCAACAACATCTAATAATATTAAAATTAGTAACCAAAATTGTAATGACCCCAAAATTCATACAGTTTAATTATCGACTTCGGTCGTTAATAACACGTCTAACTTCTGATTTTACATCATTATTCGATGCTAAACTTAATAAAATGGGGAATAATTTAAACTTTTCTATCTTATTACTTTAATTCCCTGAATCAAAACCTTTATCATCTACATGTTTATGAATCAAGTTATTTTATGATTCGCTTCATCACTGTTATTATATAGAATCTTACATGTTAATCCGAAAACCTTTACATATCAGAAAACTCAAACTTTACAGTTTATCATTACATAATCATTGTGATTTATCAAGTACTTTTCTCAAAATTTTTATCTTTACCTACCTTTGAACCATACTTAGTTTATTATGCATCTTATCAGAGTTAATAAATAAAACTTACATCCAGGTTCAATACCCGATCATATAACAAACAAAACTTAAACTTTATAACACAACATCTCTTAAGCATCATACATTATTCGGAACCCTAAACATGGTTCAAATAATAATAATTCAGCCATAGTGTATAAATCTTCAAGTATCACATCTGATTCATGTCTTTCAAGTAGCACATAACTTTACCTTGAATCTTTAACCTGCAAAAGTGGTTATTTGCAAGGTTGAGCTCGACAACCCAGCAAAATCTAACAGTTTTTATACATCACTTAACACATAATAACATGCTCAACATAAACATATATCTCATAAACATTGGACTAACATAACATACATGCTACATTTCATATAACAAGTATAAAGATTGATTTCCTTACTCAATCAGCATTCATTACTCAAATCAATGTAGTCATAAATTGACTTTAATGTTTCATACTTTCAACATAAATATAACATATCATGCTATTTGCAATGAAGATTTAAAACAGTTCATCATCAAGTTCACATAGCAAATAGGAACTGAAAGACATGCCTTGATCGTTGTTTACCAATAACAGTTTAACAACTTATAGCTATCTGCACTTCACGTGCCCTACACAATTATATAATCATGCACATAAAATATTAGTCACATAGTAATGCATAGCAGTTTTAATGTAAACTTTACCCTATATCTCATAACCCTTCCCATTAATCAATACACAATGTTCAATTTGATTGTGTTAACTTTCAATTTATATCTCACTATATTTCTTCTTAGGTCACACTCGATGTAAATTCAAGTGTTTAAGTCTTGCTAAGAATACTTATTGGTTTTATATTAAACCCATTTCATATCTTATAATATTCATTTCATTTGACTTAAAATATTTTTTACGTTCATTAACACTTGTCACGGCGTTTCAACGTTTATTCATCACAAACCCGATTTGTCTCCCTTGTGTATGCTTAGTATGCTTATACAACTTATCTAATACATCATTTATTAATGTTAAACATCATTATGTTTACTAACATTCATGTTTTATAACTTAGAACATCTTTTATCGTCAGAAGCACTACACTTGCATACGTGCATGCCTGACGCCCTCTGATTGTCCCCGAAAACACAATAGTCATAAAGATGACCATTTTGACCCCTGTTCCAGACCTCAAATTAAAACACTTAAAGACTAAACGTTGTAGGTATATTCGTCCTCATTCTGGATCATCTTGAATCGCCTCAATCGGAGTTTGTATAAAAAAGTTATGCCTATTTTACTAAAATAGGTCGAAACAGTCACACTTGACACATTTTGGGCGCAATTGCGTCTAATTAAGCCTTAGGCACAAAAGTACAACCTCTAGAGTGCTTGCATTCGCCCCAAATGAATTAGGGCACAAAGAAGTCGCTCACTAGAAGCGAAATGGGACTCTGAAGTTCACTGTTCTCGCGATTTTTGAACATTTTCTCCTTCTAATCTTCATAACTTGAGTTATGCACATCCAAATTAGTCAGAAATACATAGAACTACAACATACTAGAATTATAACAATTTACATAAATACTAACTAGCCTAAATCTTGACCAAAAACTCATGTTCATACTAAACTTTCATGTTTTAACATGTTTAATGAATTCATTCACTACGAATTCGTTTCTTAACCAAATTGATTCATTCAACTTGTGTTCTTTTCGTTTCTTATCGTATTAACATATTCTATATTCAGTTTACAGTTTAGTTCACAAACTAACTACCAATTTTTATACTTTCACAAGCCATATACATAACCATATACACTATAAACGATTTTCTTTCTTTTTGAACATAATTATCACACTAATTCCTTGTCTAGATGTTAATTCTAACATCACAAATACACACAAACTCAATAATTTAGTTTGTATAACTATAATTCATCAAACATACAATTTACAGACAATTTTGAAAGTGAAGAACATGAACTCTTTTTTATAAACATACAACTCAAGGTTGAGAGGTTATACCTTCAATTTCTTGGAGATAATCCTTGATAAAACACAGTGAATTGTTTTGGAATCACAGAAATTCTCTCTCAAGTTTCCTCAAACCTCTCAAACTTCTCTGTAAACTCTATCTTCTCTCTTCTTCTTAGGCTTAGGCCAAACCCTTTTCACGTAACATAAAACCAACGCACAAAATAAACTAAACCCAAACATCTAAAACCGACATTTTATTAAATATAAGAATGATATATCAGTTATAAATTTAATATATTTTATTTATATTTTTATTATTTATTATAATTCAAATTCAAAATTCAAAAGTCATAAGGCTTCGTTTGGCAAAAACACTTTTAAAATAAAGACTTAATATTTTTAAGCCTTGTTTGGTAAATCCATTTAAACTACTTTAATTTACTTCAATAAATCATTTATACTATAGTTTATTGTCCCACATTATTTACTTGGATTTCCATATCCAATCTTAATTAAATAAACAAAACTAACTACCACAAAATTATAATTTTCATTATAATTTTACTTAATAAATTAACATATCACTTTAATTACTAAATTAAATTAAAACAACATTCTAGCAAACTATATAATCCTTAACAACTCTCTAATTTAGTTTTTAAGTTAAATTAGAGTATTATCTCATAAATGTAATTCATCACTCTTTTATCTCAATTAAGTTAATTTCTATAACTCATGAATTATTTACTTACTAATAAATAATCCAACAAATATCTACTAAACAACAAACACATCAATTAAAAATATTTATTTAATTCAATAAATATTATAAATTATAAATAAAATTCTGGATTGTTACAAAAACTCAATCAGCAGGTTACCAAAACCAACATAATCAACCTCTATAATGTAAAAAGGTATCTAGTAACCAAACCAGAATATACTAGTATCCAAACCTCCACTCAGAGTGAAAATAACCATTTTATCAAATACAAATTGAACAGTCATGACATTATAACTCTATACTGACAAAACACATTTTATCATCTATATAAAAAGGTACGTATCCAAATATATTAACATTAGTAACCAAAACACATTCAAAAGGTTACCAAAACCAAATTAATAACCCTATGTAAATGTAAAAAAGTATATAGTAACCAAATCAGAATATAATAGTAACCAAACCTCCACTTGGAGTGTACATAACCATTTTAACAAATAAATATTAATCAGTAACCAAATAGAACAGCACCAGACACCAAAACAAATACACAAGTAACCAAAAATAACTAATAATTCCAGATTCTTAAAAACAATTAAAATAACAAACCTTAAGATGTTTTTGGCGGGGGAATAATTTTCCGATTATGAGCATCATCTTCATCCTCTTTCCCAACTTTGTTTAGCGAACCTTCAAAATCAGAATCCAAATACATCAATTTCTTATCCTTAAAAGGTGATTTGACCACTAACTTCTTCCCCTGCTTTGGGGACTTTACCACACTATCCTTCACCTTAACATATTTCTTCACATCCTTAACATAATCATCATCCCTAATTCTTTTCCTCTTCCCATCATTCTTCTTATCAACCATTCCCTTCATACTCTTTCTCGTAGAAACCATCCTATACAAAAATGGAAGAAATAACTAAGCATGAAAAATGTAGTAACAATAAAGGAGAAACCACCACACAACTTACGAACCACCATGAACTGAAGAAGCAGACAACAACGACGAACTAAAGAAGCAGATGGCAACGACGAAGATCTACCGGAGGGAGCGACCGACTCAACTTATAAGAAAATAAGTTTCCTTAGAAAGTTCCCAAAATATAAAATAAGGGTTTCCAATTGAAAGAGATATGACAAATAATATATACACGAAATTCAAATTAAAACACGATGACCACAAAAACCGTGAACAGTTTATTTTTGAAAAACTAATTTGCCACGTAATCATCTCATTAAAGCACACACCTAAATTAAAGGAAAAACAAATTCACTAATTGTGTAAATAAAATATTTAAATGCATTAAATGTGTAAATATTTTAGGTATGCACTTTTGTTGTACTTCTTTTTAAAAATGTACTATAAAATGTAATTATTCTAAAACTTAATTAGTAAACAACAAAAAGCTAACTATACTTTATTAAGCCTGATGAGTCCAATTGTAGAGATAGAACTTAAAAGAAAGGAGGCGGCGAGAGAGAATAAAAGGAAATAAATAAAAGAAGGTACCTTTCTCTTCTTCTTTTGTTTTTCGGTATACATTCTTTTTAAGATGTAACGCCCCCAAAATCGGGACTATTTTCCTTCCCGATCATGTGCGTTAATATTATCTTGTTCTAGCTTTAAAATATTATTTAATGTTAAAATAGCTAAAAATATGGAATAAAATTTTTTCTTCCCATTCATTCATTCCCTGAATCGCAACCTTTACAATTCTTTTTTATACTAGAATCATATTTATTATATGATTTGTATAATCCATGTAAACGTATTAAAATCTTAAGTCTCAATACTACATATCTTCTCTATCGATGATTCATTTATTTTAGAATCATATCTATACTCATTTCAGAATAAACATTCTTTATCCATTCCATTCCACATTTCAAACTATACATAACTGTAAATTACATTTGACAAAACTATCAATCATAGATTTATACCATTTCTAATTCAAGAAAATGTATTCATTTTTCACATCGTTCAATCTTCATCATCCGTATAACAAGTAATATTGCTTAACATCATTAACCTGCAAAAAATTTGTGTTTGCAAGATTGAGCTCGACAGCCCAGAAAATTTATCAGTCTATCATATTTCACATAGCATACAATTCCATATGGACTATATTTCCTTTACTATGCATATCTGCATGCAACATATATTCTTTACTATGCATATCCTATATGCAACAATAATTCCTTACAAAGCATACATTCATATATTATACATTTCTAATTTATCGAGTTACTTCATACAACATTTGCTATCACATATCACATATAAATTGAGTTCCATAACCCAATTAACTTAGTCATATTTTGACTTTAACAATTCATAAAGCATGGTATGAAGCTCACCACATAATCACATTTAATCCACAAACATAATAGAACTGAAAAACTTGCCTCGTTCAACGGCCATTGATACAAACTTTAATTTAACTTCGCTTCACGAATCCTACACAGTTATGTTCAGATGTATGCATACATTAGCCACATACTGCTGTATAGATATTAAAAATTCATATACGTTATATCAGTAACTTATATTCTCATTTCCAATAAACTTCCATATTCTTTTTCAAATATTTTGAGTTTCAGCTTATTATAGCTATACATTTTCAAAAAGTTCCAACACGACTTTTAAATAATTGTCTTCACATACAAAACATATTAGTTATGTGTCCATGTCATATAACATGTATAGTTATATATTACATATCCATATTGGCCATATCCTCAACTTTTAATTCTCGTTTTTGAAAACTTCTTATATTCTTTTCAAAAACGTTTATTCTTTTACTCATGATAGGCTTGTATCGCTTTAACAGCCGTTGACATGATTTTAGTTCATGAATACCTCACACTTTCATTTTATAATTCTCTTGTATCTTATTACATGGGTATTCCATACTTTTTATACATACTTTAGGTATTCAAGGTGAATTCGAAACTCATTTTGTGCTTTGAGTGTAATTATAACTTGTATGGACAACGTATAGCTTTCGTAATACTTAATAGTTCCATTTAGGTCCACTAATGCTTCAAATATTGTTGTTTTTCATCATATTGACAAAACAAATTCCCTTGAGGCATTAATCTGCTTTCAAACTTGCTTAATGTTAATTTATATACCCAATATCTCTACTAGACTTTAACTTATAGATTATTAACTCAATGGTATTAAACCTGTAGTAAGTTGTAGATTTTATACACCGTCCATTTAGAGATAACAAACTCAACTTTTTGGATAAATTATTGAACTAAATTTCAAGCCAAGATGGCTCTTCATCATCAGTAGCGACTTCTTCTTCTTGTCTCATCGTTGTTTGTCACGCTTTAATGGTACAACTCTTTCCTTGCCCCAAACCTTATGCAAATTTTAGTTCCTAGTTTAATAATCCATTCACAATTAACTCTTAATAAATTATAGATGGTACACTCACCTATTAAAATAGCTAACAATCTGCAGTACAATATTATATATATGAACCCAATTGCTTTTCAAATTTGCTCCTTGTTGCTAATCTAGCTTTTAAATGGGCAACAACCCCTTCTTCTTTTCTCTTGTTTTGCTAGCTTTTTCGCTCCTCACGGCTTTGATCTATTCATATGGAATTTTGATATTATGTAGGTGATATACTCACTATTATAGTAAAACATTAGCCGTGCATCTTAAGCAATTTTAAGTTTGTTGGTGAGAGCCCAAGGAAAACCCCGACCATTGCCAAACATCACTTTATTGTTTTTGCCGCCATGGGCAACAAATGCTTCAACGTCTTGATTTTAAGACCTCATTACTTCTAGCTCAGATATCTTTTGATTACAACGAATTTTAAAGATGTTATATATAGTATATGAGACTATTTTTAAAAAATACAAGTCACCCAATTCGGGTTCATTAGGCAGCCCAAATAATGCGTCAAAAGTAGACGTTTATAACAATTTCAATTTCTTCCTAGTTGTACCCTCTCTCACTAAAACAGTCATAACTTTTCGTTTTTAAGCATTTTAAGGCGATTCTTGAGCCCACGCGAAGCTAACTTCCGGAACTACAACCTTTATTCTTTTTCCTTTTTCAAATTCTAAACACAGAATTCCAGAAATTTCGTGTAAAGGGACTGACCCGAGTCGGTTAGACAGTTTTGACACGACTACTTTGAAAGGTCATAACTCTTTGCTTTAAAGTCAGAATTAGCCCATTCCGGAGTCTATGGAAACCTTAATCAGCGTACTATACTTTCCCAAATGTCCAGAATTTTCTGAACAATCTACCAATATCCGAATTTATCTTTTAGGGTCAGCAGTCCACTAGTTTTTGACTTTTTGTTTTGCTTTTAAATTGCCTTCCTTCATGATTTGATTTGTCCAAGCTCTTTAATTAATCAATCATGTTCATGATGATGTGCAATAGTATTTACTAGCTTTGAAAACATTTCTTGCCCATGAGGAGATGTAGGCAATTTTTAGCACACGTGAACTTAGCAGAATACTAATCATGTTTCCTGCAATCTTTTAATATGAATTGAGTGAACCAAGAATGGGCAACATTAAGCTATTACATTAATCAATTCATTTAAGGAATCCTGCCCATGATATTTAATATAACAGACGTGGGAAACCTATGCTTGAGATTCCTTTTAGCAGCATGAGTTTTGATTAAATAATGGGCAACATGCTTGATGTAATAAACTATTCCTACCCACGATCAAATGTTAGGCAGCTTCAGTCGAATTCCTTAATGGGTAGCATTAACAATACTTATATTTATGTTAGACAAATGGGCAAAATGTTTTGCCCAATATAGTGCCAACCTTGGGAATTAAATAAAAAATGGTCAACCTTATTCTTAAGTGCATTAAACAAATTCTTCCCATAAAAAAATGTTGGATTAGCTTCTGCAGGATACTTAATGAGAGGATAATGGGCAAACATTAGATTTAAAGAAATAACTATCATGTTCCTCCAACTTTTCATTTTGGCTTGATATTGACTTGTGTTTCATACTAGTGTTTTTAAAATTGTTAATTATCATCACATGATATACATGAATCAATCCCCAGCCCTGAGTTTGCCTAATAACTGTCTTTTATTCAAAACAGTCCACTCTGGACTTTTACCAAACATGTGGTGTGCACAATTTTGTGTTACCGGATTCTTAACTATTGGTTTATATCATAAATCCATTTTATCATCCTTATGTCTCCTCAGCCCAACCTAAACGCCTTTGTTCTAATTCAGCTCACAACAATTAAATACACAACCAAATTCATACTTAATCAACGAGTTAGTAACTAGTTGGTTCATGCTACTGTTATACTATAACATTAGTTGGTTAATGTAATATGCAATATGAATTGAACATAGACTCCATATATATCACGGCTAGACATAAACCCATAACTTTTACTCCAGTCCATGAAAACCAACTAGCTAACTTTAATTCTAACAGAAAAGAAAAGAGAAGAATTAAGAGTATGATTATTTAATTCATACCTCTGGTTTGATGAGTTCTTAATCAATTCACAGCTCCTAGCTTCAGCACTTCTTCTTCTTAGGAGTTTTTCTTTCAATTGCCTAGCTAGTTTTGGGATAGTGAGAGAGATGGAAGAAATGAAACGTGAATGGGTGGAAAGGAAATAAGGTTAGCTGATGACTTCCCTGTTTTTTCTCTAGCCTTCCCCTAGCCTTGCTTTGTAATAGCCTAAGGGCTTAAGCTGGAAGGCACCTCCTGCTTGCCGAACACCAACTCAATTAACTTGCTCCCAAGTATACCCCAAATACATGTATATTATAATATACTAATATCAGTGTTCTAAAAATCCCCGCCTAGGTCCGCCTAGGCCCCGCCTAGGCGCTAGGCCCTCCCTTGGCACCCCGCCTAGGCGCTAGGCCCCCTGGTGTCTCACCTAGGCCCAAAGCGGCAAAAAAATCATTCCAGAAAATTAGGTGGGGTCTAGGCGGAGAGGTTTTTTTATTTTAATAACTACCCAAACCAGATCTTAATATATTTATTTTTCAAATGATTTACCATATTCATAATACATGTTGTAGCATATCAAATCACAACAAGTAAACAATATCAAGTCAAAATGGATAATTTTATTATAGCTGTAATTTTTTGAACTTGTACCAACTTCAAATTATATAAATGATGATACATTTGTAATATTTAGTTTAATTCAATATAATTCTTAAATTTATGTTTAGTTTCTTAAGTTTTAATATTGAATTAAATTTTAAAATTTAAAATTTATTATTTAATAGCAATCTTGTTTATGAATAAAACTAATACGTTAAAAATATTTTTGAATTTTGAAAAACTGCATGTTTGTGTTTGAACTTTGACATTAACAATATGGATATCTATTTGAACTTTAAGCAAATGTCTTTATTATCTTAATTATAAATTGTTTTGCTTTATATTATTGTTTTGTTTGGATAAATGTAAGATAAAATATTAAAATTAGCTTAAAATAAAAAAAACCGCCTAGGCCCCGCCTAGGTCCCCTAGGCACTAGGCCCCCCTCGGCCGCCCGCCTTCCGCCTAGCGCCTTTTAGAACATTGACTAATATAATTCATACATTATCCACTTAAAATATAAAGATATGATATATTACACCAAAATTTCCACACAAATGGAAATAATCATTTATTATGATAATTTTTCTTGATATTAAAATAACTTCCTCTTTTCTCTTGTCTCTCTCTAAATTTAGCTAATTTGGTTAAAAATGAATATAGGTAAATTTTGATTTTGCTTATATAAAAGCTACTTTCAATTTCTTATAAGTTGGTCACCCAACTTAAGTCTTCTCTAGTCTTCCCCCTCGTATTTAAAAGCTTGCAAATCACCCCCTGGCATATTCTTAGCATATTCTCAGAATATTCTTTATTCCTTAGCATATTCCTTAAGATATTTTTTTAAGCTTCAAATATTAGGTTTTTAACTCGGAGGTTTTCTTAACTCGCACAATTCTCCCTTAACTTTCATAATTCACTTTCATACTTTATTAAGTTATTTAATTACCCAATCTTAGTAACTTAATTTAATCAAATAAGTTACTACATAAATCTCCTTAATTTATTTTACCATCTTGAAATCATATAATTTACATAACCCATCTTTGATATATAAATTATATAAAATATAACATAACATATTTTCAAATTACATATTTATTTTATAATTATAAAATAAATATGCTACATAATTTTCTTATATAAATACAATTATTTACATAACAAAGATATTATAATATAATATCCTTACCTCATTATCGTAAATTCAATTAAGAATTTATTTACTTTCTTAAGATATTACGATAAAATAATATCTTTTCTTTATTAAAATAATTCATTTATTTTAATATTTATTTAAAGTATACAATAATTCTTGTATACTAATTACTTACTTTTCCTTCTCTAAATTGTTTTCAACAATTTAACTGTAATAAATATAATAATATACTTACTACATTAAAAACATACATACATTACGCCCAATAATGTAATACATGATTTCTTCAATAAAAGGGTGGTTATACATTAAGTATATATTTAATGCCACTAATTCACCACATTAAAATAATTTAATATTAGAGATTATTTTAATTCTATCCATCTCATTTCCTTTAATAAATTGCCTCTACAATTTATTTACATATAATAAATATATAATACCAATATATTTATTAAGCATAAGCATCACATATTGCATAGTTCATACCCACTTATGCAATATAATATCATACAACATATTATCTAATAAGAATTTTATTTATTTAATTCTTATTTTAATATTACCCAAAAATTTGGGTTATCACATTCTTTCCCCCTTATAAGGATTCCGTCTCCAGAATCACAATATCGAATCATTCTTAATCGGTTTAGATCTTATTCTTTCTCGTAACATTATCGTTGAATCATTTCAACGTACCATTTCCTTAGATTTTTCTTAAAAATTTTAAATAAATCTTCTATTTCCATTCTAGGCTTTAAACTTTAACTCTTAATTTAATCATTTAAGATTTTTTAAATTTTTTGGTTGTCACATTCACCCCTTCTTCTAAGAATTTCGTCCTCGAAATTACAGTATACTAATCTTTGTTTCTCATATTCACCGAAAATAGGTTTTCAATTTAACATTTACATTTTCCTCCTTTGAGGATTTCTCTTCTATCATCTCATTCAACCATTTCTACCCTTTTGAAGAAGTTAAAAACTTTTCATATTACGTTGAGGGGTCATATAGACCATGAACTCTTAGGTTTAACGGTATTCACCGCAACCAATTCTGTAAACATGTTGTACTAGGTGATCAGCCTAGTACAGATACGAGTACGTTAGGTAATCAGCCTATCGAACCCTACGTCGTGCACAACGTATCAATCTTGTTTAGCGACTATTTGCGCTACTTGATTGGATTATTCTATCCAATTGGGGTTGTTCATCTCAGACTTAGCATAAGATTCCGTACCAAAATAATTTGGTTCAAGAAAAATTCTCAAAGAAATACTTGAATTTTCATAAACATTTGTCTAGCTGAATCAAATAGCTTAGACGCATATCAATAATTCGAACATCAATCGAAACATTTGTCTAACCACTATAATTGGCATTGACTTTTCTTTAACTGGTTTAAAATTCTGAAAATTATTTTATGACGTTATGATATCGCACTGTATTTACAGTCCGTTTGAGAATTTTGTCATTTGGTGATTTTATCATACTACATCATACCATAGTGGGCTGACGATCCTTTGATCACATCCAACACTAAGTAATACTGCATTGATGACTCCATCGTTTTTATCATCTCTACACCAGGTTCCATGATGCATTGATGATATATAAAATACATTTTGATATATTTCAAATCATTTTTGTCTAGCCGAAGTAGTTAGCATAGACTCTTCTTTAAATGGTTCAAAACCATTGAAAATCAATTTTAGTGTTCTCATGTCGTAACAGATAACGAGATGTTAGTGGTTCACAGTCCACATACACACCTTTGTTACCATATGTTACTGATAAAAAAATTCGTTTTTAAAGGCACCATAGTGCGAATTTAGCTTGATGTCAAAAATTTTGAAGTCTAGCATAGCTAGAAGATTTGGAATACCTATGCTTCCACCATCAACTTCAATTTCTCTAATGATCCTTTGCTTAATAAGTCTATCTATTCCTATTATCCTCAATACTCCATTCACACGTAGTTATACCCCAGTTCATCAAACTTATCACACTTTAGAAATCCAGGAACTTGCCATAATCATATGAGTTTAGAAACTTATCCTAGTCAGACCATAGGCATCCATTCGCTGAGGGGTTCAAAACATACCATATGATTATGAGTCACGAACTTACCATATGCATTAGTTTTAAGAACCGTACCTAATCTTAATATCATCTAACCTAATCTTATATTCTCTACCTATCCGTTATACACATGAGAAAAGAATCACCTTCTCAACAAGTATATAGCAAATAGCGTGACACAAACATTTCAATGATTATCACTACCAGAAGCTAAGTGGTTGTTATACCAAGTACAATTCCCCACCCATACAAAGAATCATACAACTTAGCTGCTGACATGAGTTCTCAATTGAAATCCCACATAATTCTAGCTTTCTCTTTACTCAATACGAATTTTATTTAATCCGTATCTCGTCATCTACAACTCTTTTCTGAGTTTGCATAGTACCATTTCATAGTACATTCTCTTTATAGCGGTAGGCTATATCATTCCAATCATTTCACAGATTTTTTGCTATTCAAGCTGATCACGTCGTGATCTTATCTTATAATCGTGTTATATTACGATTCTCTTCTATCTTATGATCGTTTTGTTTTACAATCTCCTTTCCCTTTTTATTTTTAGTCTCATAGACTCTATTCATTATTACTTTTTGTCTTTAACATCAGAGTTAGGTAACTCTGGATCTTTATAAATTTTCAAGATTCTTTTTTGAATCTTATTTACTAAATAATGAATTTTCCAAATTCATCTCTTAACAAATTAAACTCTATTTGAGTTTATTCCTTATCCTCATCTCCGCGGTTATAGCCTAAGGTACACCTACCTAAGGTTTATAACCTACAGCTTTGATACCAACTATAACGCCCCCAAAATTGGGATTATTTTCCTTCCCGATCTTGTGCGTTAATATTATCTTGTTCTAGCTTTAAAATATTATTTAAGGTTAAAATAGCTAAAAATATGGAATAATTTTTTTTTCTTCCCATTCATTCATTCCCTGAATCGCAACCTTTACAATTCTTCTTTATACTAGAATCATATTTATTATATGATTTGTATAATCCATGTAAACGTATTAAAAGCTTAAGTCTCAATACTACATATCTTTTCTATCGATGATTCATTTATTTTAGAATCATATCTATACTCATTTCAGAATAAACATTCTTTATCCATTCCACATTTCAAACTATACATAACTGCCAATTACATTTGACAAAACTATCAATCATAGATTTATACCATTTCTAATTCAAGAAAATGTATTCATTTTCCACATCGTTCAATCTTCATCATTCGTATAGCAAGTAATATTGCTTAACATCATTAACCTGTAAAAAGTTTGTGTTTACAAGATTGAGTTCGACAGCCCAACAAATTTCACAGTCTATCATGTTTCACATAGCACACAATTCTATATGGACTATATTTCCTTTACTATGCATATCTGCATGCAACATAAATTCTTTACTATGCATATCCTACATGCAACAATAATTCCTTACAAAGCATACATTCATGCATTATACATTTCTAATTTATCGAGTTACTTCATACAACATGTGCTATCACATATCACATATAAATTGAGTTCCATAACCCAATTAACTTGGTCATATTTTGACTTTAACAATTCATAAAACATGGTATGAAGCTCACCACATAATCATATTTAATCCACAAACATAATAGAACTGAAAAACTTGCCTCGTTCAACGACCATTGATACAAACTTTAGTTTAACTTCGCTTCACGAATCCTACACAGTTATGTTCACATGTATGCATACATTAGCCACATACTGCTGTATAGATATTAAACATTCATATACGTTATATCAGTAACTGATACTCTCATTTCCAAGAAACTTCCATATTCTTTTTCAAATATTTTGAGTTTCAGCTTATTATAGCTATACATTCTCAAAAAGTTCCAACACGACTTTTAAATAATTGTCTTCACATACAAAACATATTAGTTATGTGTCCATGTCATATAACATGTATAGTTCTATATTACATATCCATATTGGCCATATCCTTAACTTTTAATTCTCGTTTTTGAAAACTTCTTATATTCTTTTCAAAAACGTTTATTCTTTTACTCACGATAGTCTTTTATCGCTTTAACAACCGTTGACATGATTTTAGTTCATGAATACCTCACACTTTCATTTTATAATTCTCTTGTATCTTATTACATGGGTATTCCATACTTTTTATACATACTTTAGGTATTCAAGGTGAATTCGAAACTCATTTTGTGCTTTGAGTGTAATTATAACTTGTATGGACAACGTATAGCTTTCGTAATACTTAATAGTTCCATTTAGGTCCACTAATGCTTTAAATATTGTTGTTTTTCATCATATTGACAAAACAGCCCCTTCGAGGCATTAACGGTTTCAAACTTGGCTTAACAGCCCCAATTTATATACCCAATATCTCTACTAGACTTTAACTTATAGCAATTTAGATACCCAATATCTCTACTAGACTTTAACTTATAGATTACTAACTCAATGGTATTAAACTGTAGGTAAGTTGTAGATTTTATACACCTGTCCATTTAGAGATAACAAGCTCAACTTTTTGGATAAACTATTGAACTAAATTTCGAAGCCAAGATGGCTCTTCAACGCTGCTGTAGCAGCTTCTTGCTGCTGTCTACTGTTGTTCGCTGCTGCCTAATGGTAGCAGCTCTTTCCCTTGCCCCAAACCTCAAGCAAATTTTAGTTCCTAGTTTAATAATCCATTCACAATTAACTCTTAATAAATTATAGATGGTACACCCACCTATTAAAATAGCTAACAATCTGCAGTATTATATAATATATATGAACCCAATTGCTTTCCAAAGTTGCTCCTTGTTGCTAACTGCTGCTGCCAATGGGTAAAAGCCCCTTCTTCTTTTCTCTTGTTTAGCTAGCTTTTCGCTCCTCACGGCTTTGATCTATTCATATGGAATTTTGATATTATGTAGGTGATATACTCAGCTATTATAGTAAAACATTAGCTGTGCATCTTAAGCAATTTTAAGTTTGTTGGCTGAGAGCCCAAGGAAAGCCCCCAACCATTGCCAAACATCACCACTACTGCTGCCATGGGCAGCAGCTCTGTTTCCAACGTGCCGATTTTGCGACCTCATTACTTCTAGCTCGTATACTGGATTACAACGAATTTTAAAGATGTTATATATAGTATATGAGACTATTTTTAAAAAATACGAGTCACCCAATTTGGGTTCATTAGGCAGCCTAAATAATGCGTCAAAAGTAGACGTTCATAACAGTTTCAATTTCTTCCCAGTTGTACCCTCTCTCGCTAAAACAGTCATAACTTTTTCGTTTTAAAACATTTTAAGACGATTCTCGAGCCCACGCGAAGCTAACTTCCGGGACTACAACTTTTATTCTCTGACCTTTTCCAAATTCTAAACACAGAATTCCAGAAATTCCGTGTAAAGGGACTGACCCGAGTCGGTTAGACTGTTTTGACACGACTACTTTGAACGGTCATAACTCTTTGCTTCAAAGTCGGAATCAGTCCATTCCGGAGTCTGTGGAAACCTTAATCAGCGTACTATACTTCCCCAAAATCCCAGAATTTTCTGAACAATCTAGCTATATCCGAATTTATCTTTTAGGGTCAGCAGTCCCCTAGGTTTTGACTTTTTGTTTCGCTTTTAAATTGCCTTCCTTCATGATTTGATTTGTCCAAGCTCTTTAATTAATCAATCATGTTCATGATGATGTGCAATAGTATTTACTAGCTTTGAAAACATTTCTTGCCCATGAGGAGATGTAGGCAATTTTTAGCACACGTGAACTTAGCAGAATACAAATCATGTTTCCTGCAATCTTCTAGTATGAATTGAGTGAACCAAGAATGGGCAACATTAAGCTATTACATTAATCAATTCATTTAAGGAATCCTGCCCATGATATGTAATATAACAGACGTGGGCAACCTATGCTTGAGATTCCTTTTAGCAGCATGAGTTTTGATTAAATAATGGGCAACATGCTTAATGTAATAAACTATTCCTACCCACGATCAAATGTTAGGCACCTTCAGTCGAATTCCTTAATGGGTAGCATTAACAATACTTATATTTATGTTAGACAAATGGGCAAAATGTTTTGCCCAATATAGTGCCAGCCTTGGGAATTAAATCAAGAATGGTCAACCTTATACTTAAGTGCATTAAACAAATTCTTCCCATAAAAAAATGTTGGAGTAGCTTCTGCAGAATACTTAATGAGAGGATAATGGGCAACATTAGATTTAAAGAAATAACTATCATGTTCCTCCAACTTTTAATTTTGGCTTGATATTGACTTGTGTTTCATACTAGTGTTTTTAAAATTGCTAATTATCATCACATGATATACAGGAATCAATCCTCAGCCCTGAGTTTACCTAATAACTACTCCCTCCGTCACATAGTTATAGGCTGATTTCTTTTGGCACATAGTTTAAGAAAATCAGTTTATGTGGCAATTTTAACAAAAATTTTCCACATATACCTCTTAATATAGAATTAATGAATAAGTTAATTACTCCTTACTTATCACACTGAAACTCTCAAATTAATTGATCAACGTGTACTGACCATTAAAATAGAACTTTAACCAAAGATGAATTTTTAATCTACATAAACTTTCAACCAATCACAAAATGTTTATGTTATTCCAAATTCATTTATTGAGCCTAAAAAGTTGAATTCTTTTATTGAGAATACAACAACATTAAATGTGATGATAACAATAATGACATTGAATGTTGTTTCTTCAAAAAAAAGAGTAATGGTTGAATATTAATTATAAGGGCATAAAAGTAAAACAATGAACCAACTAAATTTTATAAATAGTAAGTAGCCTATATATTGGGACATCCCAAAATGGAAAATCAGCCTAAGGAGGGAGTATCTTTTATTCAAAACAGTCCACTCGGGACTTTTAACAAACATGTGGTGTGCACAATCTTGTGTTACCAGATTCTTAACTATTTGTTTATATCATAAATCCATTTTATCATCCTTATGTCTCCTCAGCCCAACCTAAATGCCTTTGTTCTAATTCAGCTCACAACAATTAAATACACAACCAAATTCATACTTAATCAACGAGTTAGTAACTAGTTGGTTCATGCTACTGTTATACTATCACATTAGATTCAAGTTAATGTAATACGCAATATGAATTGAACATAGACTCCATATATATCACGGCTAGACATAAACCCATAACTTTTACTCCAGTCCATGAAAACCAACTAGCTAACTTTAATTCTAACAGAAAAGAAAATAGAAGAATTAAGAGTATGATTATTTAATTCATACCTCTGGTTTGATGAGTTCTTAATCAATTCACAGCTCCTAGCTTCAGCACTTCTTCTTCTTAAGAGTTTTTCTTTCAATTGCCTAGCTAGTTTTGGGATAGTGAGAGAGATGGAAGAAATGAAACGTGAATGGGTGGAAAGGAAATAAGGTTAGTTGATGACTTTCCTTTTTTTTTTCTAGCCTTCCCCTAGCCTTGCTCTGTAATAGCCTTAAGGGCTTAAGCTAGAAGGCACCTCCTGCTTGCCGAACACCAACTCAATTAACTTGCTCCCAAGTATACCCCAAATACATGTATATTATAATATACTAATATAATTCATACATTATCCACTTAAAATATAAAGATATGATATATTACACCAAAACTTCCACACAAATGGAAATAATCATTTATTATGATAATTTTTCTTGATATTAAAATAATTTCCTCTTTTCTCTTTTCTCTTTTCTCTTTCTCTCTCTAAATTTAGCCAATTTGGTTAAAAATGAATATAAGTAAATTTTGATTTTGCTTATATAAAAACTACTTTCAATTTCTTATAAGTTGGTCACCCAACTTAAGTCTGCTCTAGTCTTCCCATCGTCTTTAAAAGCTTGCAAATCACCCCCTGACATATTCTTAGCATATTCTCATAATATTCTTTATTCCTTAGCATATTTCTTAAGATATTTTCTTAAGTTTCAAATATTAGGTTTTTAACCCGGAGGTTTTCTTAACTCGCACAATTCTCCCTTAACTTTCATAATTCACTTCCATACTTTATTAAGTTATTTAATTACCCAATCTTAGTAACTTAATTTAATCAAATAAGTTACTACATAAATCTCCTTAATTTATTTTACCATCTTGGAATCATATAATTTACATAACCCATCTTTGATATATAAATTATATAAAATATAACATAACATACTCAAATTACATATTTATTTTATAATTGTAAAATAAATATTCCACACATAATTTCTTATGTAAATACAATTATTTACATAACAAAGATATTATAATATAATATCTCACCTCATTATCATAAATTCAATTAAGAATTTATTTATTTTCTTAAGATGTTACGATAAAATAATATCTTTTCTTTATTAAAATAATTCAACTCTAGAATTTATTTTAATATCATTTATTTAAAGTATACAATAATTACAGATACTAATTACTTGCTTTTCCTTTTATAAATTGTTTTCAACAATTTAACTCGTAATAAATATAATAATATACTTACTACATTAAAAACACACATACATTACGTCCCAACAATGTAATACATGATTTCTTCAATAAAATGGTGGTTATACATTAAGTATATATTTAATGCCACTTAATTCACCACATTAAAATAATTTAATATTATAGATTATTTTAATTTTATCCATCTCATTTCCTTTAATAAATTGCCTTTACAATTTATTTACATATAATAAATATATAATACCAATATATTTATTAAGCATAAGCATCACATATTGCATAGTTCATACCCACTTATGCAATATAATATCATATAACATGTTATCTAATAAGAATTTATTTATTTAATTCTTATTTTAATATTACCCAAAAATTTGGGTTATCACATTTTTTCCCCCTTATAAGGATTCCGTCCCCGGAATCACAATAACAAATCATTCTTAATCGGTTTAGATCTTATTCTTTCTCATAACCTTATCGTTAAATCATTTCAACGTACCATTTCCTTAGATTTTTCTTAAAAATTTTAAATAAATCTTCTATTTCCATTCTAGACTTTAAACTTTAACCCTTAATTTAATCATTTAAGATTTTATAAATTTTCGGGTTGTCACATAAGAAGTATCAGTAAACTTTAGGAAAATTAATTGGCATGTCAATTAATTTATATATATATATATACGGTCTGGATTACAAGCTCACCCCTTATCTAACATACCTTGCATACCCTCCTTTAGCGACGGATCGTGCGACGATTCGGTTCATCGCTGTAGGTTCGGACCGTCACTATATTTTGTCCGTCGCTAAAAGCTAAGATGGCATTTCTATATAAAGCGACGGACCGAATTATCGCCCGGTCCGTCACTAAAAGGGGGTATACAAGGTATGTTATGTGACGCCCCCAAAATAGGTATACATCACCCATCTTGAGTCGCCAAATACATGGTACATAAATGAAATACAAACTTTTTTAATACAACTATCGTGTAAAAATACGACAAAACATAGCTGAGTTTTTATATGAATATTGTCTCATAGACAATATCCAAACTCAAATTCAATTCTCATTACTTTTATTATCACACTAAGTAGTGAGGACTACTAAAATAACCATCTCGGACCGTCACTCCATTTTCCGACTAGTCCCGGCTACGTTCTCATTTCCTGAAGAGAACAATGAAAGCAAAAGGGTGAGCTCAACTAGCCCATTAAGAAATATTATGACTAAGATAATGTAGAATAAATTATCATTAGCCTTCAACGGTGTAAAACTGATAAAATACAATAAACATCAAGTTTAACTGCAGTGGAACAAGCAATCTATTAGAAGAGTCAAGTAAAGCATGATATCTACTATCTTTTATGATTTAAAAAGTTTTTCATCCACTTTATTGCTGAGACTTAGCTTAATAAATAAACCACATCATTGAATCATCCCTGCACTACGGGCCAAGGATATTCATGTAATCATCAATGGTCATGATTATACCAAATAATCCCTGGTCATAATCATACCAACAACTGTCCATCTATGCATGTAAGCCAAAGATGACTTTCATCACAATATAAGCATGAGGATGATGACAATGATATAAGCATTAATCAAACGAAATCAAGGATAAATAATAAAAAAAATTATCTAGAGTTTAAAAATATCCAAATTGTCAACATGATACTACTTTGTGGAGTAAAATTCAAGAATAATATTCATGTATCAAAAATAATTTGGACAGAAAAGAAATATATTTTTCGAGTGAATAGTACCCCGTGAATAGTATCCTGTGAATAGTACTTCAGGAATACTACCTCGTGAATAGTACCCCGGCATGAAAAGTACCCCGAATACCCGAGTGAATAATATTCGAGTGAATAGTAACTGGGTTAATAGTAACCCGTGAATAGTACTCCGGTATGAAAAGTGTCCCGAATACCCGAGTGAATAATATTCGAGTGAATAGTAATTGGGTGAATAGTAACCGTTAAATAGTAACTCGTGAATAGTATTCCGGCATGAAAAGATCAATAATTATCAAGAAAGCTCAGAATAATATTTCTATGATAAGATACTGGATGAAGCGTAAATATCAAGGATATTCTAATAATTTCGCGGAGTATAGAAGCAATACTTTAAAAGAATGAGAGTATAATCAAGAATATGAGATGAAATAATATTACTCACATACTACAGAGTACGGAAGAAAATATTATTCCTTATGAATACTGAAAAAAAAAATATCCCTTACCTCAGAAGAAAACTTGATACTGAAATATTAAAGTAGCAGACTTCTCTTCTTCTTTCTCTCTATAGCTTCTCTCTCTATAATTTCTCTTGTGAGTCTTAGTGAATTGGTGAGAATGAAAGAAGAATGAGCTTCTATTTATAGGAAAATATAGTTTCGATAATTGCACGTTTTGGGGCTCGAAATATTAGAGTATAATACATTCATCTTTTCCTTCATTTTTAATTTAGTCCTACAAGTATTATCAAACTTGAACGACCTTACCTAATAGTACATCATGTGAATCAATAGTTCAGTCATGTGAATCAATAGTTCTATACATGTGAAAAAAATAGTTACAGTATAGTACCTTCATCTATACCTCCATTTTTAATTTAGTCATGCAAGTATTATCAATCTTGCACCACCTCCCCTAATAATACATGCATGTGAATCAATAGTACATACATGTGAATAAATAGTTATAAGCATGTGAATTAATAGCAATTAATTGCTCATTTATCCGATTAATTACCTGATTGGTCAATATAACCTCCAGAAATCAATTATTATCGAAATAAATGTCGATTTTCACAAACACAAATAATCCCAACACAATGGAACTATCAATTTCATCTTTAATCAACACGAACTTATTCATCATTAATATTATAACTCACAATATTTAACAACTAGATCATTCCCGGAAAGAGGGGCTTTCCGATAAGGATTTCTCCCTATCAAGCACAATTAGGTGATCAAACCTCTCCTCGATAGAACTTTCTGACATCGTCAATATTGCAAATAATAATATGAATAACTTTATCGTCTCAATTATTGAATTAATAATATAAAATATTATGCGAGATGATCTTTGTGACAATAATTGAATTAATAATATGAGAGATATTATGCGTAAAATTATCGAGCAATAATTGAGTATAACCGGTGACTTATCACGTAAGCATCAATAATCAATACCGTGTGCTACTATGTAACCACGCCAGACATCGCATTTTTTTACCAATTTGTATTTAAATAATTTTAACGATAAACCTTTCGCCGTTATTTTTATAACAAAGACATTTCTGTCATTTTCTAACTCTGACAATACTTCTGTTGTGGGGTCCACCAATGATTGTGTCGTTGTATGAATATTCCCTGTTAAAACGAATATTCCCCGACCAATCAAATATTTAATAACCACTTACTTACTTTGAAAAATTTGTAATTATTACCCACAACTATTATATCAAATCCACACCATAATATTCAAAAATATATTTTGAGAAAAATTAATCTTTATTCATAAAAGTTGGGGTCTTACAACCTCCCCTTCTTATGAAATTTCGTCCTCGAAATTAGGGTACGTACCTGGTATGTCAAAGAGGTGAGGATACCTTGACTTCATTTCAGATTCTAACTCCCAAGTCATTTCCTCAATATCGTGGTTTTCCACAAAACTTTGACTTGAGGTATAACCTTGGAGCGTAAAATATGATCCTTCTTATCCAAGATTTTAACAGGTACCTCTTCATACGTTAAATCTTCTGCTATCTCGTCCGGTTATAATTCAATAATGTGGTTCGGGTCTTTCACATATTTACGTAACATAGATATGTGAAAAACGTTATGAACATGAGACATACTTGGCGGTAAGGCGAGTCTATAGACCACAGTTCCTACTCGATCGAGGATTTCGAATGGCCCAATGAATCGAGGATTGAGCTTTCCTCTCTTTCCAAATCTTATAACTCTTTTCCATGGAGTAACACGTAATAACACATGCTCTCCAACATTGAATTCCACGTCTCTTCGATGAAGATCAACATAACTCTTTTGTCGATCTTGTGAGGTTTTTATACGTTGCTGGATCATTTGAATCTTTTTCATTGTCATGCATACCAAATCTGGTCCCAACAACGTTGCTTCACCTACCTCATCCTAGTATATTGGAGAATGACATTTGCGTCCATACAACGCCTTGAATGGAGCCATGCCAATACGTGTTTAATAACTATTGTTGTAGGATAATTCCACTAATGGCAAGAACTTATCCCAACTTCCTTTGAAGTCAAGGACATAGATTCTTAATAAATCCTCAATAGTTTGAATAGTCCTCTCCGACTGCCCGTCCGTTTGAAGATGGTATGCCGAACTAAATCGTAAATTTGTGCCCATTGCGTTTTGCAAACTAACCCAAAATTGTGAAGTGAATCTTGGGTCTCGATCAGAAACTATGGATACTGGCATACCATGCAATCTTAAAAGTCCATGGTAACGTGCTCCCAATTCCATTCTGGAATTTCAAGTGGTTGCAACGGACCTTTTGGCACTTGATGCTCTGTCTTGACACGTTGACAAGTTAAACAACTTGATATAAACTCCGCGATCTCTCTTATCATATTGCTCCACCAAAATGTATGTCGAAGATTACGGTACATCTTGGTACTCCCATGATGGATTGCAAACGGTGTGTTGTGCGCCTCCATCATGATCTTATACTTCAAGTCAGAGTCATTTGGAACACAAAGTCTGGAGTTGACTCGAAGTATTTCTTCTTCATCGATTCTTTCTTCCGGAATAGCACCTTCCTGTACTTTCTTCCTCATACGTATTAGCTCCAGGTCTGTAGCTTGAGCAGTTTTAACTTTATCGATTAAAGTCAGTTCTACTCATATATTTTCCATCATCACATGGGTCCCTAGAGTCTTTAACCCTATCTCTATCCTCTATAAGTCATACAAAATGGGCCTTTACATTGACAATATCGCACTCGTACTCGCATATGATCTTCTACTCAACGGGTCAGCTACTACGTTCGTTTTTCCAAGATGGTATTGAATTGTATGGTCGTAATCTTTCAACAGCTCAAGCCAACGTCGTTTCCGCATGTTGAGCTCCTTTTGGGTGAAGAAATATTTGAGGCTTTTATGATCCGTATAGATCTCCACTTTCTCCCCATACAGGTAATGCCTCCAGATCTTTAGTGCGAAAACGACTGCTGCCAACTCTAGATCATTAGTAGGATAATTCCTCTCATATTCTTTGAGTTGTAGTAAGGCGTAGGCTATGACTTTCCCAAGTTACATGAGAACACATCCTAACCCTCTGCCTGAAGCATCGCTATAGATGACAAATCTCTCCGAATTGGATGGTATTGTCAGAACATGTGCTGAAATGAGCCTCCTCTTGAGTTCTTGAAAACTCTTCTCACATTTCTCGCTCCAACCAAATTTTGTATCTTTTCGAGTCAATTGAGTTAATGGAGTAGCGATTCAAGAAAATCCTTCCACGAATCTCCGATATTCAAAATATCCAAATTGTCAACATGATAATGCTTTGTGGAGTAAAATTCAAGAATAATATTCATGTATCAAAAATAATTTGGACAGAAAAGAAATATATCTTTCGGGTGAATAGTACCCCGTGAATAGTATCCTATGAATAGTACTTCAGGAATAGTACCTCGTGACTAGTATCCCGACATGAAAAGTGCCCCGAATACTCGAGTGAATAATATTCGAGTGAATAGTAACTGGGTTAATAGTAACTCATGAATAGTACTCTGGTATGAAAAGTGCCCCAAATACCCGAGTGAATAATATTCGAGTGAATAGTAACTAGGTGAATAGTAACCCGTAAATAGTAACTTATGAATAGTATTCCAGCATGAAAAGATCAATAATTATCAAGAAAACTCAGAATAATATTTTCATAAAAAGATACTGGATGAAGCGTAAATATCAAGGATATTCTAATAATTTCACGGAGTATAGAAGCAATACTTTAAAAGAATGAGAGTATAATCAAGAATATGAGATGAAATAATATTACTCACATACTACAGAGTACGGAAGAAAATATTATTCCTTATGAATACTGAAAAAAAAAATATCCCTTACCTCAGAAGAAAACTTGATACTGAAATATTAAAGTAGCAGACTTCTCTTCTTCTTTCTCTCTATAGTTTATCTCTCTATAGCTTCTCTCTCTATAATTTCTCTTGTGAGTCTTAGTGAATTGGTGAGAATGAAAGAAGAATGAGCTTCTATTTATAGGAAAATATAGTTTCGATAATTGCACGTTTTGGGGCTCAAAATATTAGAGTATAATACATTCATCTTTTCCTTCATTTTTAATTTAGTCCTACAAGTATTATCAAACTTGAACGACCTTACCTAATAGTACATCATGTGAATCAATAGTCCAGTCATGTGAATCAATAGTTCTATACATGTGAAAAAAATAGTTACAGTATAGTACCTTCATATATACCTCCATTTTTAATTTAGTCATGCAAGTATTATCAATCTTGTACCACCTCCCCTAATAATACATGCATGTGAATCAATAGTACATACATGTGAACAAATAGTTATAAGCATATGAATTAATAACAATTAATTGCTCATTTATCCGATTAATTACCTGATTGGTCAATATAACCTCCAGAAATCAATTATTATCGAAATAAATGTCGATTTTCACAAACACAAATAATCCCAACACAATGGAACTATCAATTTCATCTTTAATCAACACGAACTTATTCATCATTAATATTATAACTCACAATATTTAACAACCAGATCATTCCCAGGAAAGAGGGGGCTTTCCGATAAGGATTTCTCCCTATTGGCGCACAATTAGGTGATCAAACCTCTCATCGATAGAACTTTCTAGACATCGTCAATATTGCAAATAATAATATGAATAACTTTGTCGTCTCAATTATTGAATTAATAATATAAAATATTATGCAGATGATACTGTGACAATAATTGAATCAATAATATGAGAGATATTATGCAGAAATTACTGTAGCAATAATTGAGTATAACTGAGTGACTTGTCACGTAAGCATCAATAATCAATACCGTGTGCTACTATGTAACCACGCGTATTACTGTACTTTTACCACCGGGTATTTAAATAGTTTTAACGATAAAACTTTCGCCATTATTTTTATAAAAAAGATATTTCTGTCATTTTCTAACTCTGATAATACTTCCGTTGTGGGGTCCCACCAATGATTGTGCCGTCGTACGAATATTCCCTATTAAAACGAATATTTCCCGACCAATCGAATATTTTATTACCACTTGCTTACTTTGAAAAATTTGTAATTATTACCCACAACTATTATATCAAATTCACACCATAATATTCAAAAATATATTTCGATAAAAATTAATCTTTATTCATAAAAGTTAGGGTCTTACATGTTAGATAAGGGTGAGCTTATGATCCTGGATCGTATATATATATATATATATATATATATATATATATATATATATATATATATATATATATATATATATAGTAATGTCATCATAGATAGCAAAACGTTTATTTTTTTACTTGTTAATAGTTACCAATGTTCCTGTTGTTCCAAGAAGCATTAACTGATATAATGTATATTTGTATGTTGTATATTAATTAGTAATTGGAGTGGTGAACTGAATTCTTCATGCAGACATGAAGCATTGTTTTAATTATTAACAGATATTCAAATTGAATTACGTTTCATACCTTTGATGGATAGTAATTGATGTAATTTATAGGTATTAAATAAGTAAAATCATACATATTATTTTGGAACGAAATATATAGTGTATATATATTTTACATAATTTGCATCCTTGAACCATTAAGTAATGTAAAAATAATAAAATAACATATCTTGGGAAAATGGAATTATTAATTAGTAATTTAACATATTATTTATTAATTTATTTTTGTTAATTTGTGTAATTAGTTCAGATAGAAGGAATTTAACGAGTCACATTTGGAATAAAAAATTTGGGTATTACATTACTTAATTCAGGTACGGATTCCATACTATTTCAGCGATAATCTTTTTTATTTTGAGTTGTTCATTTTTGTTTTTTGTTTAGAAGTTAGTTATTGTTTCACCTAATTGTTTCTTCTCGAATTTGTATAACTATTTCATTTTGACATTGATACTTAGAACTCGTATTTATACTATTTGAACTAGTTTATCATGTGTAGTTTTTATTTTGATCTTTGTAGAAAAGTTCATGTCAATATATTTTGGAGACTTATGTTGTTGATTCATTTTGATTTGACATGTACTTATTAGAAACTCTTTGTGTTGATATTGTGTCGTATGTGTTCTGACATTATATCTTTATTAGAATTTACTGTGGAGTATACCTGAGCTATAACCACTAGTGGGGGTACCACATGTATTTCCTCTTGGCACCGAGCCATAACACCTTTCGTGGCGGTGTGATCAGTCCATGGCGTCTCCGTTTTGTGCTCTAATGAGAGTTGGCCATTTGGTGATTTTATTCTGGGAGGCGTATGGGTCAACCCAAATTTTTGTTTTGTTCTAAAGATTGGTGATGTTTGTACCAAACACGCCTTCTGATTTTACATGCATCTAGATTGAACAGTCCGTTGTGGGATTGCTTGTATGGCATTATTTGATTTGTCTATGTGGCAAGGTATATTTTTGTTTTGTTCTGAGCTTAGTATGAAATAACTGCAGTTTGATTTAGCTTATTATTTTGTTGTGTTAATTTTTTTCGTTTCAGTGTTGGAAATAAAAACCTCACACACACACTAGAGAAAATGGAGAAGATGTTATCACAAAAGAAATCTTATAATTTTGCTCTTCAAATGAATTGAGTACATAGGTATTTATAGGAATCTTCATACATGTATAAACTCAAATACATGTATAAACTCAAATACATGAATAAACATTTAATGAAAAAGAACTTCCTAGACACCTTTTCAACTAGTTTCATGAACCTTCAAATACTTGAACCAACATAGCTTCATAAATATTAATTAAAACATAAAAATGTTAAATACTTAATTACTTTGGGACACGTTTATTTTTCAACACCCCCTTTTAAACTTGTCACACCAAGTGAGTTCCGCAATTTGCAAAATAATTTGACTTTGAGTGGCTTCATAAAAATATCAGCAATTTGGTCTTGCGTCCTCACAAATACAAGTTTAACTTCTTTCTTTGCAACACATTCTCTTATAAAATGATACCTCGTATCAATGTGTTTGCTTCGATCATGAAACACCGAATTCTTAGCCAATGCAATTGTTGACTTGTTATCGATATAAATCCTTATTGGTTTCTCTTGTTGCAAATTAAGATCTCTTAAAATATTTTGAAGCCAAATGGCTTGACAAACACAAGATGTAGCAGCAACATATTCCGTTTCACAAGTAGAGAGGGTCGCAATAAGTTGCTTCTTTGAGGACCATGTAAATGCTGAATTACCCATAAAGAAAACAAATCCAGTTGTACTCTTTCTATCATCAACATCACCAGCCCAATTGCTATCACAATATCCCTCAAGCTTGAAATTATTTGAAATTGAATAAAGTAAGTTAAAATCAAGAGTACCTTTTATGTATCGGAGAATTCGTTTAGCAACCTTCAAATGAGTTATTGTGGGGGTTTCCATGTAACGACTAACAAGGCTAACTCCATATACAATATCCGGTCTTATGGATGTTAAGTATCGCAAACTTCCAACAAGACTCTTGAAAAACGTTGGATCGACTGTATCTCCTCCTTCATGCTTTGACAATTTAATACCACATTCAATGGGTGTGCTTACTGGCTTACAATCAAGCATTTTAAATTTCTTGAGAAGGTCTTTAGCATATCCTTCTTGAGAAATAAAAATTCCTTCTTTACTTTGCTTCACTTCATGACCAAGGTAGTAAGCCATAAGACCCATATCCGTCATCTCGAATTCACGTGCCATAGCCCTCTTAAATTTTTCAAACATGCTAGGATTACTTCCAGTAAAAATCAAATCATCAACATACAAGCACACAAATAAAATATCGCCACCATTCTTTTCGACCTTCGAATAAACGGTATATTCAAATGGGCATCTTTTGAAATCATTGTCTTGGAAATATTTATCAATTCGGTTATTCCAAGCTCTCGGTGCTTGCTTCAATCCGTATAACGCCTTCTTCAATTTCAAAATTTTATCTTCTTCTCCTTTGACAATGTAGCCAAGAGGTTATTCCACGTACACCTCTTCTTCAAGAGATCCATTTAAAAATGTGAACTTCACATCCATTTGGTAAATCAACCAACCATTTTGAGCGTCCAATGAAATAATCAATTTTATAGTTTCCAAGCGAGCAACAGGGGCAAATACTTCATCATAGTCAATTCCGGGTCTTTGACTGTACCCTTTGGCTACTAATCTTGCTTTGTATTTCTTCACTTCACCATTTTCATTCTTCTTTGTCTTGTACACCCATTTCACCCCAATTAGTTTTTGGCCTTTTGGAAGTGTAGTAAGTGCCCATGTTTCATTCTTCACAATGGCTTTGATTTCTTCATTCATGGAGCTTCTCCATTTCTTGTCTTTGGATGCTTCTTCAAACCCCATAGGTTCACAATCCGCAAAAAGACAGAATAAATTCAAATAATCAATATTTAACTCCTCCGTAGTATCAAGAATTTCTTGCACACTTCTCATCTTTTGAGGTCACTCACTTGAACTTGATTGAGATGAAGCTGGACTAGATTGTCCATTGGATGCTAGTGGAGATGGAGATGGAGGTGGAGAAATAGGATTCCCTATGATCGCTTCTCTTTCTTGTGCTTCCTCGTCAATGAAAAGAAAGAAATTAGAATTTTCCTCCGAATAGTTCTAATCCCACGAGCTTTCTTCATTAAATTTCACATCTCTACTTATCATAATTTTTCCGTTTCTTGGATTGTATAATTTGTAGCCTTTGGATCTTGTATCATAGCTGATGAAAATATGTTTCTCACTTTTATCATTGTAGACACTCAAAATTTTTCATTCCTGTTACTAATCTTGCAGGAGGGCAAAATCGTCTTCCAGAGATAACCCTGGAAGTCAAATCAGCTCAATCCCGGAGACAACCGTGGGATACTCTATTTTCCATCTCAGAGATAACCCCGAGATACTCAATTCTAGTCCCGGAGACGACCCCGAGAGTTTCAGTTCCAACCTCAGAGACAACCTCGAGGACTGTAGTTCCAATTCTGGAGATAACCCCAGAAAATTCTGGTCCCAACCCCCAGAAGTCAGTTCCAACCTCGGAGATGACCCCGAGGCACTCAGTCCCAACCCCGGAGATAACCCCGAGAGATCAGACACACCTTAGAGATGACTCTAAGGACATTCAATACTCACATCAACCCAATCTTAGAGATAACCCTGAGCAAAGACTGCAAAATCAGCCCAGAGCCAGAGATAACCCTAGTGAGGGGTAAAATCATCATTTTGCCACCTCGATCCCATATTCACGTCGTCTAAACAACAATTCAACCCACATTTTACACGAAAGTGTCCCACAAGAACCATAGCTCAAAATTATGAGTGACTATTACACAAGACAGTACACCAGATAGAATTTGAAGACCTGAAGATCTGGTCATGGACCCATCTTCCCGGCTTTGTACAACCTCTTATCCTATGTCATTGTGTATCTCTTAATAAAAGCTTTCTGGAAAGGTATTATACGCCTCAATCAGATGCCTGGATTGAAATTTATGAAGGTTCAAGCGGACAACGCCTTGCATGCGTGCACGTACTTCGAGATGGCGGGGCACATGAAGCCCGGGGAACCCCGGGTAGCCGCAGGTGGATATGCGACTGCCGCATGTACACCCGTGGCTCCCCGTCTATAAATAGAGGGCTTGGAGTGGCTATTTTAAGAAAAGAAAAGGCGAGAAAGCCCTATCCATTTCAATCTATACACAGTTCTAAGAGAAAAAGGAGAGGAAACCCTGTCCATTTTACTCTGTAAACACTTTAAATTTAGTGCTTTCTCTTTTCAAACACTCGTGAGCTTATGTTTTGCTACATTTAACCGGTGGAAACCGATTATTCATTCATTATAAAGCCATCTGAAGTCTTCTTGGCAGCCCACTGTAAGACATCTCAGATTTTAAAGCCTTTTTCCCACTTCCATCCACACACTTATTCACGTTGAGAGTCGTGTTGTGTGCGTATGCGCGGATCGTTGATCCGTGGCTTTTATTGCTTATATATATATATATATATATATATATAGGAAATGATCCATAGCAAGTATTTGGTATGGATAAAAATTGGGCAAATAGCATATCCACCACACATTATATAAATCAAGCACTGAGATTAGAAATAGTATACTACCGTCCCCCAGACGAAGTAGCGGACCATGAGAAACAATAAAGTCCGTTCACTCGACGAACAAGCGGATTCTAACAACATAGAACAACACAAAAACACAAGTTTGTTTGTTTAAATTAAGTCAAGGTGGCAAAAAAGCTTACTTGTTAAATCAAGTCAAGCTAGCAAAATATCTCAGCAACATAAGCTCTTAAATATCTGAAATTGGGTCTTGTCCGACAGTGAGTAGCAAGGATATGAATCGCAACAACATAAGCTCTTAAATAATTCACCCATGCACCGCAGAAAAGAAAATTAAAATAATAAGTACACAATGATTCTTTTAAAAAATTATAATTAAATTTTAGTCTAAATAAAAAAAAGGTTATATATATGGGTGTACCAGATTTAATCTTTTCGAGCGATTCAAATAAAGCTCTCTTTTGTTTCCTCTTTAACCACTGGAAATAAAAATGTTGAATGAATATATAGAGAAATTTAACTAAAATGAGAAAAATTAAGTAGTAAAATGGATCAAATCTTCACCAGAAAATGTATTCAAACTGCAAATATTAATTGAATATTGGAAAAATGAATGTTGAAATAGTACATACTTTTCCAATGACAATGCAAATGTGAACATTATCTGGAATATAATTTCATAGTCTGTCTAAATGCTTAGGAAATTGTCATATTTTTTCATTGTCATACTCTATCTAAATGTTTAGGAAATTGTATAACTATTTGACTATTCAGGAAAAAAAATTCATTATCTGGAATATAATTTTATATTAGAATTTTATAAATCTTAAGTAATTTAATAATTTTAAATAATTTGCATATTACTTAATTATTATTTTTTATTTTTAAATATTATTTTAATAATGAATATTTTGTTTAGTATCCATGTATTTAACTTTGACTTGATTTAAACTTGATGTGTTAATAGTTGTTGCTGTCAAGTAAGATTTTTTGCCACCTTGACTTAATTTAAACAAACAAACTTGTGTTGTTGTGTTGTTCTGTGCTGTTAGAATCCGTTTGTTCGTCTAGCGGATGAGCTTTATTGTTTCTCATGGTCCGCTATTTCGTCTGGCAGACGGCTGTATACTATTTCTAATCCCAGCGCTTGATTTATATAATGTGTGGTGGATATGCTATTTGCCCAATTTTCATCCATAGCAAATATTTTCTATGGATCATTTCCCATATATATATATATATTATAATCGATTGAGCCTGGATAGACACATCAGGTGTGTTTAGTGCATTTATATATATTATTATTCTTGAATCCGAATTTGATTGAGCCTGGATAGACACATCCGGTGCGTTTACATCTTATATATATATATATATATATATATATAAATCACAACTTTTGTACATACCGCATCATCATGTGAGCCTAGGAATCATGTGATCACAGCATTCGATTCTGAATCTAGATTCTGTTCCGTGATGGACATTTTTAGCTGCAACCAGCTTGTAAATTATTCACGGTGTTGGAATTTCCTTAGATGGCTTTCATGCCCACAAGGAGTTTGGCACTGCTATGTATCTTATTTTCTCGAAGATGCTTCACATCTCAAAAATAATAAAAGCAATCAAGCCGACACATAATAAAATGGAAGTATCAAAGGCCTCAATTACTATTGAGCATAAGGACTTAAAAAATCTGTTTTACAAAACATCATTGCTATATCTTGTTAAAATTGAACTTTTATACAAAATTCAAACCCTTTGTATATAGGTGCAAACGAGGCATAACACTACTTCCAGACAACATCACATTAACCTACACACACACACATTCAGATAAAAGTTTAAATTGAAAAGTGGTGGTAACCATGTCACCACGAAAGTTGGGGGTTTCCTAAAACCTTCCCTCTGCTTAATCAAGCCCCCGGACCCTAACGAATCTTGGTTTCATGGACCAGTTAAGCAGTGTCACATCACTAAGTCATTGTGCAAACCTTTTCTCGGTTGAGTTGGTGCAACCATTTAAAAATACCAACTGGCGACTCTTACAGTCCAATCGTTGACATATACATGTCGGACCTTTTCAAAGTTGTTTTTTCAAACAAATCTCACCTAACATGAGAACACCAAGAAACAAGAACATAAAGGGATAAATAAAAATCCTGATGTCGACAGGTGGCGACTCTGCTGGGGACATCCAGTAAGAGGGCTTAAGCCGCTATTCAAATACTTTTCAAACCTTTTAACTACTTGTGTGTGGATGTTGCATTTACATTTGAATGAATGTGTAATAATGCATTTACTTACTGCACTTAGTGCTTCGCGCTATATCTACCTGTGATATTAGTGCTTCACACATGTCATCATTTTCATACGGTGAGACGTATTGTATGTGAATGTATGTTGTGTGGTCCCTCCACCAGGAGGCTATCCTGTCAGTGTTTGATTACTGGACTAGTAGGAAGACTTATTCCAACGAGGCTCAGGAAAGGCACCACCTAGATTCGCTCCAGTTAAAAGACCGGATTAACTTCCCGTCAGGTAAATTGCGATGATCTGAGAACCTTCATGCCAAAAAGCCGCGAGAGTAGCCTAAGATAGATCAGCCTCTGATAAACCAAATGCTGAGGGAAGTCTCTTTATACCTTCCCATTTCAATTACTTGTAATTTCATTTCCATGTCAATATCAATGTAATGAAAAGTATAAAGGAATATGTGTACATGCATTCCCTTTTATATCAAAACTTGTCATGCTATCTTGTCATTAAAACAAACTGACCTCCGTTTTGCAGGATAATACTCCTAAAAACAGACATATTACATAGCATGTAACATTTATACATTCCCTAAGACTAAACTACATAAGTCTTTTTGTAGGGAAGCAATTGGTCCTGTTACCCGTTCAAAGTCCAAAAAGGCAGTAAGCCTACAGCCAAGCATGGCTACATCTGGCCAGTCTAATCCTACTCCTGTCTCTCACGAGGAGGTCGAAGGATTAAGCTACAAAATTATAGAGTTAGATGTTCTGCTCAAAGACCTACACAAGTCCGCCCAGGGTCCACAAATACCCATCCATACAGAACCCTCTGCACATGGAGGAACCCAGAGTCCGGACAAGGAAATTACAGCACCTGAGTCTCAGTTTGATAAGACCAATAAAACCCCTGAAATCACCCATCTCAAAGAAGATCTAGACACCGGTGATATTCGGAAGAAAGTCCTACAAATGGAAGAGACCATTCGGTCTATCAAGGGGATTGAAGCACACAAGAGTGTTTCATATTCAGACCTTTATATATTTCCTGGTGTTCATTATCCAGTAAAATTTAAGACTCTCGATTTTGAAAAATATGATGGATTGGGAGATCCTTACACACATTTAAAAGTATTCATTGGAGAGCTCGAATCTTTTGCTGAGGATGAGTAGCTTAGAATGCAGCTGTTTCAGAAAAGTCTGACTGAAGAAGCCAGGGCATGGTACACCAGATTAGACAACTCCAAGATTCATAGTTGGGAGGAGTTAGCCCATGCTTTCCTCAAAACTCAGATGGTTCCAGACTGGTATCAAATTACCAAGGTCAAGAAACAAGTTAATGAGTCATTTAGAGAGTATGCCTAAAGATGGAGGCATTTGGCTGCTCAATTTATTCCATCTATGACTGAGTATGAAATGGTGATAACCTTCATAGACATTCAAGAAGCTCCTTTTTATGAGAGGGTCTTAGCTGGCATATGAAAACCATTCTCTGAAATGATGAAACACGGAGAAATGGTTGAGATGGGATTGAAATCAGGGAAGATTCAAGACCTAGCCACTCTAAAAGCTGTAGCTGAGCACATCCATTCTAGAAGTTATGGAAATAACCCCAGGAGGGTCCATAAGAAGAAAGAGGATGATGTTTCCTTGATACTACAAAGACAAAATGGCAATCAAAACCTGCCCATTCAGAGGAGAAATTATTCCCCTTTTCAAGCACAGTCTTCAAACGCTCCATTGCTAAAAAGTGGAGTAGTTAGACGTACCAGAGTGTTCAAACCCTTAGGGGACTCACTCGAAAACATTCTCAAACTTCTGACAGCTCAGAAGAAAATTACTCATATTCTTCCACCAGCCAACCCGAGTGGAAAAGGTTTTAATGTAAGCAAGAAATGTGCTTATCATGCTAGAGCTCCAGGCCGTGACACTCAGGATTGTTGGGCCCTTAAGCATAAAATCAAGGATTTAATTGACAATGGTGAGATCGTGGTAACTAAACCCGACCAACCCCATGTGCAAGACAACCCTCTCCCTCAACACAAGGAAGAGGAGGTTAACATGATTAATTGGAGAAGTGGACAGAACTCCCATTATGTTGGTGGATCATCCCAAACCAGCAAGGATAATGCTGAAAAATGGGATTATGCACAGTTCTAGTTTATGATGGAACGAGAAATGAAGGCTCTTGACGAACAAGTCAACCAATTGGCAGAACTGGTGGTTCATCAACACCAAGTCACACGTCAATTATTCAGCCAAGAGCATGCTAGCCTCCTTCCTCTTATCACAAGTACTCCATCACTTACTCTAAAAAGTGAAACATTGGAGGATAATATTGCAAAAAGAGCAAAAGCTAAAGCCTGTTGGGATTTCGCCAAGGGAATTCACCTATTTAGGCCAACCGATGGAAGAGATATTGCAGATATTGAATAATGAGGGAAGAATTACAGCTTTGCTACCTCCAATTAACCCACGCTCAAGACGATTTAATTCTAATGGAGTATGTCAATACCACTCCCACTCTCACGGTCACAGCACTGAAGAATGTTGGGCACTCCGCCATCTTATTCAGAACCTGATTAATAGCGGTGTCCTACAAATGGCAAATGATTACGATGTATTACTTGAGAGTGGGGACACATTTCCTACAAGATGGAAGGATGTCGTAGCAGTTATATCCTTTGAGGGAGATTTGGCTACCACAAAACTTACTATTCAACCAATTCAGCTCAAAGGCGTTGAAAATCCTTTGAAAGTGGCTGCACCAAAGCCAATCATATTGCCATTCAGGGCCACAGTATCCTGTTGTCAGCCTCAAGAAAGTGCCATGGAATTATGGAGAGGCTGAAGGATCCACATCCAATACAACTGTTGTAGTGTTAAATGAAAATCCAATGTATCTTCCCCAACGGGTGATGAAGCCTACCATCAAGTTAAAGGGGAAAGTTCCCATGGAGAAGATTGAAGAATTCCTCCATACAATAGGACACAATGAAGCCAAGGTGGTTTTAAACTTGAAAGAAGTTCCACAATAGATTTCTATACTGGACTTGGTTTTCTCTTCAGAAGATCACAAGAAGGTCTTACTGAGAGTTCTAGAAGAATCCCACTTGCCAAAATCAGTGGATGTTGAAAAGTTTCATCATCTGGTTGATTACATCTTTAACATTAATGTGATATCCTTCACCGATGATGACATACCTCCCGAAGGGACGGGTCATTGCAAACAGTTGCACATAGCGATTATGTCCTCTGGATATATGGTGGGAGGAGTTCTGATAGATGGAGGATCATCCTTAAACATTTGCCCCTAGGCCACCTTAAAGAAAATGAACATCAATCTCAACAGGATCCGAAATAGCCATACAATTATCAAAGCTTTTGATGGATCCCGACGAAATGTTATCGGAGAGATTAAACTACCCGTGGATATTGGTCCACATACATTCTGCGTATCCTTTCATGTGCTCAAAATAGCTACAGGATACAACCTACTTTTGGGAAGGCCGTGGATTCACATGGCTGGAGTCGTCCCTTCCAACCTTCATCAGCAGCTCAAATACATCATTAACAATAGCCTGGTCACTATTAATGCTGAGCCAGAATGTCTTGTATAAGGTGACATACCACTCATCAGTTTCAATGCAAAAGTTGAGCTTGTCAGCTTTCAGGCCCTTAAAGTGAGAAACACTCGCTATCAATCCATTGGGGCGCCACCTCTGATACCCAGAATTTCTGCTGAGGTAATGTTCACAAGTCAAGAGATGATATCCTTGGGTTTTCAACCTGGAAAAGGGTTAGTAAAGGATCATCAGGGCATCAAATGCCTAATTCAAGTTCCCAGTTAAATAGGGACAGCCGGACTAAGCTATTCTCCTGGTTCTAGTCACAGGAATCCTCACAAGCACAAGCCGGTTCCTTCATCTTCAAGGCGATTGCCTAAAACTATAGAGGCTGAGCCTGTACGGCCTTCATTAAAGGTTCCTGCCCATGTGGTACCTATGTTATTTCCTAAGCCGATACCAGTCAAAGGAAAGGAAGTCTTGATTCCAGACCCGTAGGTGGAAGAAAGGAATCAAAGGTGCAAAGAAGAGATATATAAACATCTGTCAAACATGCGCGTCCTAGTCCATACGGAGGGTATAAACAGAGACATTCCGATGATGATTGTCCAGACATCGTGGTCATCATTCAAGAAAAGGAGGACAATAATAGCCCATTTATCACTGATGTCCACCAGGACTGTTAGGAATAAGCATGTGAATGATATTCCTATTTATATAAGATTTGATTATGATCATAATGAATGAATATGCAAATATGTCTACATTGAAATAAGTTGTAAAGTCCTTGAATAGATAATAGGAATATATGTACAAGGACTTAGACTGAAATGATCAAATATGTTAGGTTGATCCTACATGAATAAAATAACTTTATGAAGTCCTTTAAAAGAACATGATGTACAAGGACTATATATAGAAAGATAAAGCTTGTTAGGTTGATTTTATATGATGTCATAGATAGGCATGTCTTATCGTCGAGCACTGCACCAGCTCTTGAAGTCTGCCAGAAGAGACAAGGAACTCGAAGACTATCAAGGCAAGATCGTAGTCTGTCGAGCTAGCCGAGGGATTGCAGAAGGCAAGGCAGAATCATAGAGTAGCAAGAAAGTGGCTATAGATCGTAGTCTGTATTGGAGGGCCTCACTCAGAATCGTAGAGTTGGTCCAAGTGCCTACCAAGCCAAGTCAAGAATCGTAGACCACACTTGAAGTCGTGGAGTCTACTTATCATATTAGAGGCAGAAATCGTAGTAGAGCGAAATTAGACAAGGACAACAAATGTTAAAATAGAAATCGTAGTTGGGTATACAATCTGCTCTTGGAGTCGTAGAGTCTGCAGAACTAAAGCTAGATCGTAGTCTGCAGAACAAAGTCTTCGAAAAAGCCTATCAGTGCTCACAACGCCAAGGAAGAATCGTAGTGTTAACACGATTCTCAACATATGAGCACTCCCAAAGCATCCAAAGAATGAAGTCTCTGGTCAGAACTGTATAAAAGGCAATCTACCTAAAGGAAGCCAGAGAGCATTCACCAAATGGCTTGCAAGCAAACAGAAGATCAAAGCACCAATTCCATTATCATCTTGATTGAATTGGTAAGATAGTTGAGGGAAGTCTTCCACAAGCAACAGTGAGAAGACTTCAGATAATGTGACTGATAAAAGAAAGTCAGCAATGCAGTAGCTGTTAAGATAAACAAAAGATAACAATCTTAGGTATAACCATGATCGTAGTGCTAGCCAGATTAGAAGCAGGAGCTGATGTGGTCTATAACAGAGATATTGGTAAACCTATAAAGAATAGACAAAGAAGACTAAGCATGGGTCAGAACATTAATGATTATGTGAACGGGAGATCACAAGGAGAAAGAGAGTTGAGCATGACCAATTCGATGAGTCTTGAAGTTAAGGAGGGTTAGAGCATTCAAACAATTTGTTAGTGTCTAATACAATTCAAGGCAAGCAGAAGTATTGAAGCACTACAAGAGTAAAGGAAGAGAGGTTCTGCATTGCAAAGCTAGAGAACACTCTCAGAATCTTAGAGTTCGATCATCTGCATCAGAATCGTAGAGTTCGATCATCTGAGTATTGAAGCCTTGGCAACGTCTCAATACAAAGACTGACATTTGAATGTTGTTAATTAAAGACATCAATGCAGAAGGACTACTCCTGATGTTCTGATCGAGGAAACAGAAAGAAGAAATAAAGGTGACTACCTGACGCGTTGAAATGAAATTTCTAATGTGGTAGGTGAAATAGTAGACTGCAGTGTCAAAAAAGTTAAAAAAGGGCTGTCATATCACATTAGCAGTCTGCACCAAATAACTCGAGATTTCTGAATCAATTCAAATAGCTTTCAATGGCTATATTCCAATGGGAAGCTTATGGAAGGATATTTAAATAGTTGAAGCCCGAATGAAGAGGGTTGTTGGTTTTGACGAGTTGTTGACTCTACGAGTTCTACAGAGCAAAACAAAATATGTCTTAGTGGAAGTGAGACTACGAAAGTAGAAGTGAAGCAAGAAAGGAGACAAGCTCTACAAGAAAAAGGCTTCACTCAACAACAATGAGAATACCATTGAGAATGTCAGCCAAACTGAGAGCCGAGAAGGCCAAGAAAATAGCATTCAAGAGATTGGCAGATCAGAGAGAATATTCAAAGAGCCAGTCTACAAATCACTATGAACCACCAAGAGCTAAAGAAGAACATATATAGAACAAAATCTGTACATAAGCCAACCAAGGTTCAGAGGATGCTAAATGCCAGACACAATCTATCAAAAGTGCAAAGACTTAGCAAACCTCAAGTGGTGAAGGTGTGCAAGCTGAGATCAGATCAGTTGCACCAAAGAAGAAGGGACAAACTATTAAGTACTCAAAGAGATCGAGCTTCATAAACAACTTAGTAGTCAGTCCAATGGTGATCTAGTTTCCAAGCAGAATCCAAAGAGGATCACAACAAGCTTCCAAGTATCAAGGATGAACAAGCTGAAAGTCATCTTGGCATCTCAGAACCAAAAACAACAACAATAAGAAGCCAGGACCAGAAGAGTCCTTGTCCAAGGGACTAAATTGAGTTACAAGTCTACCGGCCTTGAAGAGTTTTTAGTGAACTGAAGTTCCAAGCTTGCTGGACTTGAAGAGTTCTTAGTGAACTTGAGTTCCAAGGCTGCTGGCCTTGAAGGAATCCTAGTGATTCAAAGATGTAAAGACTTTTTTAGTGGAATCCCTGCTTGTTGAAGCAGAATAGTAGATTAGGAGCTTGAGTCTCTGAACCATTTAAAATCCCTTGTGTCTTTTACATTCTGTCATTTACATTATAACTGCTATAACTGCTATTAACATGATAACTGCTTACATCTAAACTAACTCTAGAAAAATAGTCAACATAACATCTATGAAGGGGAACCTTAACTTATTCCACTGTGTTTGAAATAACTATTAAGTTTGTCATCTGCTATTTACTTAGCAATGTAAACTAAAATGGAAAAGATTTTTGAAATGAAAAAGGATCTATTCAACCCCCCCTTCTAGATCTATTGTGTTCCCTCTGAGAACTAACAATTGGTATCAAAGCCGGTTCTCATATTACATTCTAAAAGCTAACGCTTTGAGTCCTATCCGAGGCACAAACCATGTTCTAAACTTAGTTTAGTAGTAAGCTATTTGTAATTACTGACGAGCTCACACGTTAGAAATTATGCATACAGGTAAATGTACACATTCACCTAAAGCTGCTCAGATTGGTCCCTATTCCAAATTAATGTAGCTACAAAACCAATCCATGTCCAAGGAAAATCAGCAGTCTGCAGAATTGATATTGAAAGTCAAGAAGGGCATCAAAAACAAAGAGTTTGTCATCCATTGTTCTAAAAGATCAAACCCTATACATGCAATTTAATGTCTATTCAAGAGAAGAAAGAAAATCTCGTTCAATATGTACTTGGCTAATGAGTTGGATCTGATCCTTGAGACTCAAGATTATCAAAGAACTAAAGCTGCCAAGACTTTTCTATGTTATCAACTCCAACACGATGCCTGATGGATCTAAGGTCAAATAAAGCAACAAGATGTCAGTAATGAACGTAAAGATTTGCACATAAATGCCTAACATCATTATAGCAAGACAAATGATTGTCAAGAAACTGACAGTGTAAAGGTACTATTCCTCATTAATACTTGCATGAATGTTATGTTGCATCACCTTATGTACTACAACAATACTCTATCAAGAGACCATACTCTTCCTGAAAAGGGGAAGAGATAGAGTACATTAAGGTTGGATACTTAATTGTCAACAAACTCTCTCTCCACTCAAAGTTCAGGTTGAAGATAGCTTCTGTAAAGAAGTCTGGAGTATGTCATAAGTTAATATAAATCTTATAAAGCCTAAGTGGATTAACTCTTGCTAAAGGATTGGAATGTACGTAAATATATACAAAACCAATGTTCTGTGTTCTTGAGAAAATGTAGAGTATGATCAACACTAGAGGAGTATCTTGAAGATTCTTAGAAACTGATCATCTCTATGAATCAACCATATGCAAATAAATAATAGAGTTGACTCCTACTTTGAGAACATTTAAGATCTATGAACACAACCAAGCAAAGAGTGAAACAATCAAAGAAAAAGAATGTCCTATCAAAATACTTAATCATTCACACACTCATCATCATGCATCATAAATGTAATATCTAAATTCAATATATGCATAAATATGATTATTGATGCAAATATGACATAAATTTAAGAATATGAGGGATTGAGATCTTGAGAAAACTGATCTAGCAGGACCCAAACAATCATGGGTACCAAAAATAGAAACTTACCTAACCTGCAGGTACTTGATCTATCTGACCAAACAAGGATTCAACCAGCTGAAAGGTCAGCTGCGTAAGAAGGGAAAACGCAGTCATAAATCAAAGAAGTCTTCACTCATCTCGATCATAGATTCACTACCGATCGTAGAGTTCAGACTCGCCAACCCATTAGAGGTAGATGCTACAACGACTATTCATACCAAGATAAAAGAGATCTACTGGTCTTATCCATACAAAGCTTATCATTCCAAAGGGAACATCCAGGAAGTTAATATCAAAGGATCTTTAAACTAATAATGAGGAATGCACCACTGAAGAATACTTTCACGAGTACAAAAGATACTAAAGCCTGAATAAGAAAGACTACGTTTGTAGTCTTATCAACAATCGAGGAGTGATCAGTTCTGATGATACCTTCCTATGACTCATTTAGGTTTATACATTTATGATGATTTCAGCCTGAAGTTGTTGATCAGTCTGAGGAAGTTCTAGATGCAAATGATGAAGATGGTAAAGCTTGGGGAGCAAAATGAAGAAGTGGAATACTTGCAAGAAGATCTGAGATAAGCTTAAAGGATAGGTCAATCAGGGTACGTGTCTGTTAACCACTCCACAAATACCAAGACCACTACTGTCAAGATCATAGAGACAGAAGCTAATCCAAAAAAGAAATATCACAATTAAAGAGTCCCAAAACTCTATGATTGATGAACCAAACAAAGATCCATAGTCAGTAGTAACGTCCCAAAACGTGCTACTGATAACCATATCAACCAAAAACTCAAATTATGGAGTACTTTCGATCAGTCTCAGCGATCGAAGTATAAGAGCATGATGACACCACGATTGCAGCCTAAACAAATACCAAAGCCAAAGAGTATCCAGAGTTAGTAAGTGAACTCTCCAGCAGAAAAGACCAATGTGATGTCATTGTAGCCACCATACTTATAAAGCTTTTCATCTAATAAGCGCCTCAGGGACAAACCTAACCCTTAGTCTTAGACTAAAAGGTTGGCCCTTCCCGAGTAACCTTAACCCTGAAGAAATGCTGAAATTGACTAGCATCACAAGAATCTCTGCTGAAACAAGCAGTAACTCCTTAGAAGAATACAAACTGAAAATAAGTATTGTCACTCTCTTAAAGCCTATTGAAGAAGTTTTCTATTGAAGCATACCCACAAACTACGATCATCGAAGAAGGCAAAAAGGCTATATATCAGTCTAAGAAGTCGTGGGGTACTAAGCTAAGTCATAAGGCCACTCCATGAACTGAAGAAGTCAATAATCAACTGAAGATAAGTTAAATCTGATAAACTGATGTGTTAGAAGAAGTTACAGACTATGACATGTCAGAGTCTTACAACTGTCCCACTAAGAAATGTGGATGGAACAACTACAAGAGGGAAAATTCAAATCAATGGCATGCATACTTTTGAGAGTTCATCAAAAGCTGCAAGCCAGTCTAATTTATACACTCTATTCTCAAGCCAAAACCTAAACACATCTAAACTGTCAAATCCTCTCAAACAACCATCTATCCTCAATTTGCTTCCTGATATCTCACAATACTATCACAAAGACATAAACCCAGAATTCCATAACTCTTCAAATGGAAGATGTGCGTGTAATCACTGGTATTCAACTCGAAACTAAGAAATCTGAGAAATCTGAGAAGAAGTTCAGAGATATTCTTCAGTTGGTAGAGAAAGATGGATTCTATGAATGCTTGGAATCAAACACCAGAATCTACTCTAAACTTGATGAGAGAGTTCTACTCCATTGCGACTATGAGTTTTGGAACTCTATCGACTAAGGTCAAAGGCCAGATCATGAAGTTAAAGACTACATACATTAATCAATGCTTAGGTATTCCAGACTCAAGTCTGAAGAACCTTGAAGAGGTCAATATTGAAGAAGGGAAGAAAGCTATACGCTACAAAAGAAACCCTATTTTAAAGAATATGAAGAAGAAGGAGTTTCCTGAAGAATACGAGTTTCTTGCTGAGATAGTAGGAAAGTGCATACTGAGCAAAGATACTGCTCATGGTACAGTAAGTGATCATCAACTGAGAATCTTGATTGCCATTGTTCTCCACAAGCAAATCAATTTTGGTGCCATACTGTTGGACTTAATGTCTGAATGGCTAGACAAGGCGAAAAATAAAAAGACCACTTACCAAGGGTTTTCAAAGGAGATTTCTAAGCATCATTATGAAGAAGCTGAAGAATAAAATTAAGGATGATGAGGGTGAAGTTCTAAACAGTCAGAAAGTGTTGTCCCCAAAATTGTTTGATAACTGGAAGAAGAATCCAATGGAAAACAAAAGGCTAGTGACATATGGCGGCAGCAGCAACAAGATCACCACTAAGAAGAGGAAGGAAAATAATATGGAGGAGAAGCTATCATACTATGAGGATTCAATCATTTTAGAATCCAAGTTTGAAAGGTCATTCAAGAAGAAAGCAAAGGTGATGAAGAAGTCAAAACTAGTTCCCCAAAGAAGTCTATTTGCTGAAGAGAAAACAGTAGACTCAGAGGAAGAAAAGAAAACTGAAAACTCTATAAATGAATTCTCAAGTAACCATTCTGCTGATAAGGAAGGGTCTAAATATGAAGAAACTAGATCTCCCACTGCCGAAGCCCCAAGGAGTTCTTTTGCTACTTTAGAAGACTCGGGGTCTGAAGAAGAATTATCTGCCCCTATGACTGAACCCCAAAGAAGCTCATCTAATTATTCAAAGGCTTCAAAATCTGAATATGAAGAAAGAGCAATAGATTGCTTGATAGATCTTTCCTAAAGAAGAAAGGAGAATCTTCTACAGTAATCATTGAATTAAGTGGTAATGAGTCTGAATACAAGGAAGAAAATGCTAAGGGAAAAAGAAGAAAAATATCTGCAAAGGCTAATAGCAAGAGACTAAAAATTGTAGAGCACGAGGTGTCTAGTGGATCTGCAAAGACTGGCTCTGCTCGAGATAATGATCAAATGCAGGAATATTCTTATGAGTTAGTTGAAGAAAGTCTGCACCAATCTAACTCCAGGTCAAGACAGGAAGAAAGTGAAGAAGATTCCAGTCTTGTGGATGAGATACTGGAAGATTTTTATATCCTTTGCCCAGTTCATCGTAAGAAAAGAATAGTGGTGGAAGTTGATGATGAACCACTAGATGTACTTCCAGGAAAATGGGTTAACCTTGGAAGTGAAAGGCTAAATGTGGTGAATATGACCACAACAAATCTGCTCAACAATCTCAAGGCTATGAAGTTGGATACTTCATCTCTGATATATGAGCCTGAAATTAAGGATCATGCAATAAAGTGGTTTTATCCTGACATGCCATGGGCAAAGGCATCCATCAATGGTGATAACAACTACTTCTCATGGTGTTTCTCTCATATTCCCAACTTGGAGCTGGTATCACAAAACTTTCCAAGAGTAAAGAAATTTGCAACACTGCTAATCAAAGACCAGTCTCACTTCAAGGTCTATTGACAAGCTGGCAACCACTACATTCCCTACGATTATAGAGTAGGTTCAGATGGCAGAAGGATTATACCTAAGTTTATGATCGTAGAGTCCTTTCACTCTACCATTGAAGATGATAAAGCTCCATTTGAGAAACTCTACTCTGCTTAAGCAGAATTGTTTGATATTCCCTCATTCTCCAACAGTGATTGGCACTCAATGGTTTATCAGATTCTCACTACACTCAAAAATCTATCCAAGAATGAGAATCGTGGAGTCCAATCATGTGTTCAGCAAAAGTCTGCTGAACCAAATGACCAAACTCCTCAGAAGCAAGAGTTACTGAAGAATTCTAACGAGTTGGTTGAAAAGATATCTCTCATTACTGCAGAAGCAAAGTTGTTGTCAGAAGAAGGAGATAGTGTGCCTCAAAACAGATTTCAAGCCACAATATCAGATATATCTCTCAAAATCAAAGAGAGAGATCAAATCTATCTGAACTTTATCAATGATCAGAAGGAAGAAGCTCTGCAAGCTCCGAAGGATAATGCAGAACAAATCCTGTCTCTCTCTGACAAGTTTGACTTCCTAAAATAGTCTCTCTCCCTACAGTTGGAACTATGCCAACAACAACTCAAGACTAAAGTTAGCAACTCATCGTATATGATAGAGCAGCTTATGACAAATGTCTAACTGTAATAACCCGATAATTTTGATATAATTAAATAAGAAATTTTGCATATAAATTTTTTATATATATAAAGGTGGGGATACGTACAAGGCAAAGTGTATATGTATATGTGATAAATAAAATTTATTTATTACACGAATAATTTCAAATAATTTTTTTAGAATTATTGATCATTATAAATTATATTGTTATAATTAATTTTATAGTAAATATATTTTTAATATTTATTTTCCATAAAAATATGATTATATATTATTTAAATAATATAGGAAATGATTATTAGAATTATTATAATAACTATTTTATTATATGCATTTACTTCAAATTAATTAAGTTAATTATTTTAACTTAATAATGGTGTATATGAATGTTATGTCAGATATGGATTCAAAACCCTAATTTTGAATTTTGAATAAAGAATGAGAATAATAATATAATATTATTATATTTCAGTGCTATGAATATGCATGGTATGTTTGTAATGATAATTTGTGGAACAGTTTTAGTGTAGTATGATAAAATCCTAGGATTACTAGGATAAACCCTAATTTGAAATTCAAACCCGAGTTTAAGATCGGTCAAAAATTGTGTTAATGTGATTAATAACGAGTATTAGAATTATAATCTAAATTAGGGAAACCCTAATTATTAATTGATTCAAACTCTAATTAGTAATTAAAAACCCTAATTGCTAAACTAGAAAGCTTAATGATAATTATTAAATCTCGAACCTAAATTCCAGGACCTAAGTGATTAGGAAACCTAATCTAATTTTAATTATGTTAATTTATATTTTTAGGAAACTAAAATTTCCATATTGGTCAAATTAGAAATCCTACAAAAATTAAAATTTTGTAAAACCTTAGGGTTAAACCCTAAGGGTTTGCCGAGTTACATTTTAGCCATTAAATTTGTTAACAAAATGACCAAACTACCCTTTTGTACATTTTTTATTAGATTACTTGTAGATCTTACCAATATATGGAGTTGGTGACCTAATAGATCAACCACGTGACTGAAATCAACAAATATCAGCTATATATCTTAGCTAATTCATTGCATCTATCATATATATAAGGAGCAAGAGAGAAAAATTCATAATTAAGCCCATTTGTACTCAAGCTCTCAACCAACTCTCTGTCTCTCGAACCCTACGAACTTCTTTAGTAAATCAGTCCCAAAAATAAGTCCCTAGTTCATCTATATCAAATCAGAAAGCCAGATTTAAGCATAGCGTAAGAAAGGTATAAACCTAATTTAAGAATATGATCCTTAATGATGTGTTAGATGTTAAGTTTTTTTTTGTGTAAAACATATTTGATGTAGTTTATACAGTTGATCTGGGTTAGTATCTTGTAGATCTATAACATCTAAATGTAAAAATTTGGTGTTTTTCAAAATCTGGATATTTTTTTTAAAGTTGTCTGACAACCGAATGTCAGACCCCATAGATTTCATTCTGTTTATGTTTTGGTTGTTTAAATGTTTGAACATGTAGTATGCTATGAGATCTTTGATCTAGAACTCGAATCAGGGTCAGATCTGGTTTATATTTCATGTTATTTTTCATCAAACTCAGTTGACCCAGCATGACTGGGCAATTCTAGGTAACCCAGAAACTACCCAGATCATGTCTGACAAGGTTTTCAAACGCCTTGATCTGTCACATGTTAGGAGATTTGATGATGTTGTTACAACTAAGTTGTAGCTTGCTAGTTAGACTATAGATCAAGGCCTATATATTACTTAAACAATCAACATATTGTAAGTAGTGGACGGTCAAAGTAGCCTACTCGACCCTGACTTTGAATTTCTCATAATTCTAGAAATCGGTTGAACAAGCCCCCTGACAGGGTTTGACCAGATTAAATATAGAATCTGTGATGTACTTGAACTGATTTGTTGATACATATGTGTTCCTTGCCATGTGTACTACATTCTTGGATCATAAGAACAACATTTTAATGACCAGAACCCTAAGATTATTGAGCCTCAATGAGGACCCTCGAAGCTGTCTGAGTTTCTAGGTAACCCAGAAAACACAGAAAGCTCTGACAATGAGTTTGAAGGGCCAGATCTCCTTGTTGTGATGTTGTATGACTTAAATGATGGTTGGATCTTGTATTATTACAACAATACAACAATATTCAGTGTCTTATTTAGCCTAGAACATGTTTAGGCTGAGAATTATGAATGGTCAAAGTGAGACCCTTGAACACTGGCTGTCAGTGTTCTTGGTGCTCAAGAACACCTTAGGTGAAAGTTTATGTCGCTAAAGGCTATAGCGACAGATTTAATAATTTTATTTAATTTATTTTCTAAAAAATCATTCAAAAATAGAAATTAATTTACAAAAATTACAAAGATTATTTTAAGTTATAAAAATTAACTTTTAATAATTTGACATATTTTTCATAAATATTAGTATTTATTTGACTATTATTGATATTTAATTTATTTAATAAATATATTAAATAAATTAATTAAAATGGTTTTATTATATTAAAAATCATTTTAAATGATAAAAAGCTATTTAAAAATATTTTAAGTTATACAATATAACTTTTAATATTTTAAATCAAATTTATTAATTATTTAATATTAATGATATTAGATTTATTTAATAATTATATTAAATAAATTAGTTTTAAAATAATTTTAATATTATAAAATTCATTTTAAATGAAAATAAAGAGTTTAAGAATATTTTAAGTTATAAAATATAACTTTTAATATTTAAAGGTAAATTTTATTAATAATTTAATATTAATGATATTAGACTTATTTAATAAATATATTAAATAAATAGTTTAAAAATTATTGTATTGAATTAAAAATCATTTAAAAAGGATATAAATGTTTCAAAATATTCTAAGTTATAATTAATGACTTTTAATATTTTGATGAATAATGCATTAATATTTAAATATTAATGGTAATTATTTAAAACCCATTTTAAATATTTTAAAAATCATTTAAGGATAATATTAATACTTTAAAAATATTTTGAGTTATTATAAATAACTTTGATATTTTGGCAATGGTTTCATTAATATTTTAATATTATTTAAATATTAATGATAATAGAATTATTTAATATTTAAATCATTTAATAATGATTCCAGTGTTTGAAAAATTATGATAAATTATAATAATTGATTAAAAATTATTATAAGTCTATGAAAATAATATAATTGATATTTAAATTATCTAAACAAAGATTGAACTGTAGAATAGAGTTTTAAATTCGATAATTACCTGATAAAGTCGTCGGTACACCAAAATGCTACCAAAATTAATCTGAATCTGTACAGGTTGACCTGATGAGTGTTTACTTGTGTTTCAATAACTGTTAAATATATGTGATAATATGATTAGTGTAAGACCCCGACTTTTATAAATAAAGATGAATTTTTCTATAAATATTATTTTTGAATATTATGGAATAAATTTGATATATTTTTATAGTTGTGGGTAATATTTATAAATTTTGCAAAGTATGCAAATTGTTATAAAATATTCGTTTGGTCGGGGAATATTCTTTTTGTTAGGGAATATTCGTACAATGGCTCAATCATTGGTGGACCCCACAATGTAATTATTGTCGATTGAGAAAACGACAAAAATATTTTATAAAAATAACTACGCGGGAGGTGTTATCGTTAAAAGCTGCTGAACTACCCGGGTAAAAGTACGAAAGTACGCCGTAGTTGACATAGTAACACACCATTATTGATTATTGATGCTTATATGAGAAGTCACTTAGCTATGCTCAATTATTACTACAATAATTGCTTTGCATCATATCTCTTATATTATTGATTCAATTATTGTCACAAAGATCATCTCAGATAATATGTTATAGTATTAAATCAATAATTGAGACGACAAGTTATAAATGATTAATAATTGTTGAAAGATTAAATATGTGTTGATGAAAAAAAAATGATTTGTGGTAAGTTTGATTATTTTATGGGGGGCTCATATGTCATCATCTAAGAGTCTCTTCAATCATAGTAATTACCCTTGTGAATAGTATTTACCTTCGCTAATAAGTAATTACCTTCGTCGATAGTAATTACCCTTGTGAATAGTATTTACCTTCAAATAGTATTTACCTTCGTTAATAGTAATTACCTTTACCGACGTCGAACCACTTGTCGCTTCACATTACTGTGTGTCGAACCACTTGTCGTTTCACATTACAAAGCGCCGAACCACTTGTCGTTTCACATTACAAAGGCCAAACCAAATCGTCAAGCCACTTGCCTTTTCACACTAAGGTGCTGTTAAGCTAGAAATCTTCTATAAATAGAGGCCTAGGGCTTCATTATTTTTCACGAATTCATTCAAGCTATAGAGAGAAAAGTATAGAGAAATAAGAAAGAAAGAAGAAGAGTATTTTGTTACTACACCGCCTGCAAGATTCAATCTCCTACCAAAAGTAAGGGGTGTTATTCTTTCTTATTCATGAAGAGAATTGTTGTTATTCCATTGCTTATTATTCTCGCTGGAATAACTCAGTATACGCTGCGTTTTTACCTATACTTGGTGACATTCTTCTATTATTCATTTGGAACATCTTGTCATGTTTTTACACCTTTACTTCGGTTCCGCCTCTTTATTATTCTGTTGGAACATCCTCATGCGCAGTGTTTTACACCGGACACTGGTTACTGTCTTTTTATTATTCGCTGGAACATCCTCATGCATGTGTTTTACACCGACCGGGTTCCGCTCTTTATTATTCTCGCTGGAATATCCTATCGTGTGTTTTACACCGGATCCGGTTCCATCTTTATTATTCTCATTGGAACATCCTCGCTTGGTGTGAATTTCACCCGACTGGTTCCGTTATTTATTATTCTCATTGGAATAACACATGCATGCGGTCTATCGCATGCATGGTGATTTCTTTTGTTATTCCATTCTTTATTATACCTAGTTGGTTAAAACTTTGACTTCTATACTCCATGAAATTAGTAGAATATCCTTGATATTTGCGTTTTCATCCAAAGATCTTTTCATGAAAATATTCTTCCGATCATTCTTGAATTTTACTCTACAAAAATAGATCATATTGATAATTTGGACGTTAATAATTCCTAGATAAAATAATTCTTGAACTTGTTTTATTGAATCCTTATATCATTGTCATCATCCTCATGTTTATATTTTTTTAAAGTCATCATGTGGCCAGTAGTGCATAGATGGACTTGGTATGATTATGACCGAGAGACTATTCTTGTAATCATGGCCGTAATGTTACAAATGATGTGGTAAAAATCCTCGATGGTCGTAGTGCATTGATGGATGATTGTTGGCATGATCATGACCATTAATGAATACACAAATATTCTTGGCCCGTAGTGCATGAATAATTGTGGTCGTGATACTAAAGAATATCCTCGGCCAGAAAAGGGGGGTGATTCGATGATGTGGAATATTTATTAAAGTTTGAGTCTCAAATATATAACAAAGATGAAAAACCTTTTAAAACCTAAAAGATAGTAGACTTTATTTTCTACTTGACTCTTTTTAATGGATTGCATATTCATTGCAGCTTAAACCGGTTGTCTATTGTATTTTATCGGTTTAATATTGTTGAAGACTATTGATAATTTATTCTCGCATTATCTTAGTCATAATATTTCTTCTCGGGCTAGTTGAGCTCACCCTTTCTTTCACTTTGTTCTCTTCAGAAATGAGAATATAGCCGACTTACGCCTCGGAAACGAGTGATGGTCCTCAAGATAGCATAAGTAGTCCCTCACTATTCGTGAAATAGTGTGATAATAATTGTAATGAGGACTCCTTTTTGAGTTTGTATAATATCTAGTGGACGATATTTGTATTTAAACTCACGCTTATGTCGTATTGTACACCTACAGCTTATGTTAATAAGTTGTATTTAAATTATGTACCATGTAAGTGGCGACCCAAGATGGGTGATGTATACCTAATTTTGGGGCGTCACAACAGGTATCGAGCTTAGGATATGATCCCAGCTAAGATGTGAGAATAGTACTAGGAGGGAGAGACGGGAATACCTTCGCTAGTATGACCTACCTAAGTTTATGTGCTATTTTATTGGTTGGTCGGAAGATAGGGATAATTTGTTACATGACAATTAACCTTTTGTTTTGTGGCGATTCGAAAATGACATCCGAGAATGTTGAGAATAGCAATGGAGCGCAGCGATCGCCGATTCACCGCATATCAATAATCGTGGATAATGTGCATCGTGAAGGCGATAATCCTCATGCAAACAACAACACCGACCAAATGATGAATGATCAAATGTTCGTAGGCTTTATGCAATTTATGCAACAAAGAAAGAGAGCGACTCCTCGTCCCAAAACGTAGGTGGAAACACGGAAAACTCTCGGGCGGTCACCGCTAAACAATTCAAGGAGCCGGGACCACCGGAGTTTAAGGAGAGCCAAAACCACTTCGCGAAGCATGGATAAAGCAGATTACCAAGATATTTGATGTCTTGGGATGCTCCGAGGAGCAAAAGGTTCCCTTCACGCCTTTATGTTGGCGCGAGAGGCGGATTCTTTGGTGGGAATCGGTAGAAACGTACTCAACCTCGCTTCTACATCAATATATCTTGGGAGAAGTTCCAGAGGTCGTTTCAACGACAAATACTTTCTGAAAAGTATTCGCCACACGAAGGAGGTGGAATTTATCAAGTTGGAACAAAACAATATGACCGTGTCGCAATACGAGGCAAAATTTGCGGAGTTATCACGGTTTATGCCTCACTTGTGGATAATGAAGAGAGAATGGCGCTAATGTTTTAAGAGGTTTAAAGTCGGGAGATACGCCAACATCTTATTTCTCATAAACCGTGTTTGTATTCGGATGTTGTAAATAGGGCTCGATTAGTGGAACGCGATAATGAGTCAACACAACTAAAAGAGAGCAAATTAAAAAATTATATTACCAAATGAGAGTAGTCATCGAAGCGGTGACAACAAGCGTGGAGGAATCAATGGGCGATATGGTAACCACTTCGGTGGTAATCGTACAAAACAATAAGAATGGACATTTCAAGAAACGGAGATTCAACAATGGTGGAAAGACGTCAAGACCAAAGACCCATTGTTAAGGAAGGAGAAAGACCACCTATCATATGCTTCAAATGCGGAGGAGAGGACACATCACCAAAACTGCGTCCATGCCGTCCAAAGCATGTTATAATTGTGGAAGAGAAGGTCACTTACCTCGATTTTGTCATTTATCAAGACAAATTCAGCTAGGATGGAGGCACCAAAGGCCATCCCGTAAAATTCAAAACCCAGAGTGCAAGGGAGAGCGTTTGTTGTGACCTCCCAAAGAGCAAGGAATCCGAATGAGGTCATCACGGGTAAGCTTATCATAAACTCTAATGAAGTCTATACTTTATTTGATACCGGGTTCTACCCATTCTTTTATTTCTCCTACTTGCGCTCATCGATTAAATTTGACTCGGAGAAATTAGACTTTGACTTATCTCGTGAAAACTCCGTTGGGAGAAACCTTCATTACATCCACTGCTTATAAGTCTTGTTTGGTTCAAATCGGTACCCTCACATTACTCATCGATCTTATTTCATTAAAAATACTTGCATTTGACGTGATTCTAGGGATTGATTGGTTAACTACTTATCATGCAAAAAAATTGATTGTTTTCGTAAGGTTGTTAGCTTTCATATTCCTAATCAACCTATTATGCTAATTCAAACGACCAAACCATTAAAATCAATCACGGTCATCTCAAGCCATAAAGCTATTCGTTTATTGAAAAACGGATGTCAAGCTTTCTTAGCTCATGTCACGATTTAAATAAAAATACGCCGCTTTTAAACGATATTCCTATTGTTAATAAATTTCCCACGTATTCCCTCAAGAACTTCCTGGCCTACCCCGTAGCGTGAAATTGAATTTTTATCGACCTTGAACCCTAAGATAAAACCTATTTCCAAAGCCCCATATCGAATGGCTCCTATTGAACTTCGTGAGTTAAAGACCCAACTGCAGGAATTGTTAGACATCGGCTTTATTCGTCCCTAGTACTTCTCCTTGGGGTGCTCCTGCTCTATTCGTGAAGAAGAAAGATGGGAGTATGCGACTTTGTATTGATTATCTGGAGTCAAATCATGTCACCATCAAAAATAGGTATCCATTGCCACGTATTGATGACTGTTTGACCAATTGCAAGGAGCCAAATTCTTTTCAAAGATTGATCTTCGTTCTTGGATATCACCAATTGAAGATTAGAACCACCGACATTCCAAAGACGGCTTTTAAAACTTCGAAGACGGGCATTATGAATTCCTAGTCATGTCCTTTGATTGACTAATGCTCCTACCGCCTTCATGGATATGATGAACCGAGTATTCAAGGAATATTTAGATCACTTTGTGGTCGCCTTTATTGATGACATCCTTATTTATTCCAAAAGCCGTGAAGATCATGAGCAACACTTGAGGTCGACACTCCAAAAGCTTCGTGAATATAAGCTTTATGCCAAGTTGAAGAAATGCGAAGTTCGGCTTGAAGAAGTAGCATTCCTTGGGCACGTGGTATCAAGTCATGGAATATCTGCTGACCCAAAGAAGGATTGAAGCTATTCAAAGTCGGGAACAACCTAAATCGATGACCAAGCACGTAGCTTTCTGGTTTAGCCGGTTATTATCGGAGATTCGTGGAAGGATTTTCTCGAATCGCTACTCCATCGACTCAAATTGACTTTTGAAAAGATACAAAGTTCTATGGAGCGAAGAATGTGAGAAGAGTTTTCAAGAACTCAAGAGGAGACTTATTTCAAAGACTGCTCGACAATACCATCCGCTCTTGAGGGATTTGTCATCTACAAAGATGATGCTTTGGGCAAAGGGTTGGGATGTGTTCTTATGCAAATATGGAAAAGTTATAGCCTATGCCTCATGACAACTCAAAGAATATGAGAGGAATTATCCTACTCATGATCTAGAGTTAGCAAATTGTTGTCTTCAGCACTTAAAATTTAGAGGCATTACTTGTATGGGGAGAAAGTGGAGATCTTTACGGATCATAAAAGCCTCAAATATTTCTTCACTCAAAAGGAACTCAACATGCGACAAACGACGTTGGCTTGAACTGCTGAAAGATTATGATCATACCATCCAATACCATCCTGGAAAAGCGAACGTGGTAGTCGACACATTGAGTAGAAAATCATATGCAAGTACGAAAAGCGATGTTGTCAACGCAGCGGCCCATTTTGTGTGACTTGCAAAGGATGGAGATAGAGTTAAAGACTCGTGGACGCATGTGATGATAGCGAGTATACTGAGTAGAACCGACTTTAATCGATAAAGTTAAAGTCGCTTCAAGCTATAGACTCAGAGTCGATGCGTATGAGGAAAAAAAGTGCAAGAAGGTGCTATCGCCGGAAGCAAGAATCGATGAAGAAGGAATACTTGAGTCAACTCCGCACTTTGTGTTCCTAACGACCACGATTTAAAGTATAATATCATGATGGAGGCGCATAACACACCATTTGCAATCCATCTCGGGAGTACCAAAATGTATCATGATATTCGCCATACATTTTGGTGGAGCAATATGAAGAGAGAGATATAGCTGTTTATCTCATCTCAAGGTGTCTAACTTGTCAACGAGTTAAAGCGGAGCATCAAGTACCAAAAGGTCCATTGCAACCACTTGAAATTCCGTAATGGAAGTGGGAGCACATTACCATGGATTTCGTTCTACGGTCTTCCTAAGGTTTCTCAAGGCATTGATGCGATTTGGGTCATTGTTGATAGATTGACCAAGTCTGCTCATTTCTTACCGATCGAGAAACTTATACACTTGAACGCCTTGCTCAGATATACATAAACGAGATTGTAAGATCGCATGGTATGCCTTAGATCCATAGTTTCCGATCGAGACCCAAGATTCACTTCACGATTTTGGGTTAGTTTGCAAAAAGCTATGGGCACAGACTTACAATTTAGCTTCTAAGATATCATCCTCGGATTTTACGGACAATCGGAGAGGACTATTCAAACTCTTGAAGATCTATTAAGACTCGTGGTCCTTGATTTCAAGGGGAGTTGGGACAAGTTCTTACCATTGGTGGAGTTTTCCTACAACAACAGCTTATCAAGCAAGTATCGGCATGGCTCCATTCAAGCGTTGTATGGAAGAAAGTGTCGCTTCCAAAGATCTTTGGGATGAGGTGGGTGAAGCAACGTTGTTGGGACCGAAGTTGGTACGTATGACTACTTTTAAAAGATTCAAACGATCCGACAACGATATAAAACCTCTCACAAAATCGATAAAAGAGTTATCCGATCTTCATCGAAAGGACGTGGAATTCGATATAGAGATCATGTGTTGTTAAGAGTTGCTCCATGGAAAGGAGTTACAAGATTTGGAAAGAGAGGAAAACTTAATCCTCGATTCATCCGGTCCATTTTTAATCCTCGATCGAGTAGGAACTGTAGCTATAGACTCGCTTTTACCACCAAATATGTCTCGTGTTCATAACGCTTTTCACATATCTATGTTACGTAAATATGTGAAAGACCCGAACCATATTATTGAGTTAGAACCGGACGAAATAGCGGAAGATTTGACGTATGAAGAGGTTCCTGCTCAAATTTTGATAAGAAGGAACATATTCTACGCTCCAAGGTTATACCTCAAGTCAAAGTTTTGTGGAGGAACCACGATGTTGAGGAAATGACTTGGGAGTTAGAATCAAATGAAATCAAGGTATCCTTACCTCTTCGACATACCGTGTAGTATCGCACTATAATTTCGAGGGCAAAATTTCATAAGAAGGGGAGGTTGTAAGACCCCAAATTTTATAAATAAAGATGAATTTTTCTATAAATATTATTTTTGAATATTATGGAATAAATTTGATATATTATTATAGTTGTGGGTAATATTTATAAATTTTGCAAAGTATGCAAGTTGTTATAAAATATTCGTTTGGTCTGGGAATATTCTTTTGTTAGGGAATATTCGTATAATGGCTCAATCATCAGGACCCCACAATGTAATTATTGTCGATTGAGAAAACGACAAAATATTTTATAAAAATAACTATGAGGTGTTACCGTTAAAAGCGCTTGAACTACCCGGTGGTAAAAGTACAGTAATACGCGTAGTTGCATAGTAGCACACGGTATTGATTATTGATGCTTACGTGAGAAGTCACTTAGCTATGCTCAATTATTGCTACAGTAATTGCTGCATCATATCTCTTATATTATTGATTCAATTATTGTCACAGTATCATCTGTATAATATGTTATAGTATTAAATCAATAATTGAGACGACAAGTTATAAATGATTAATAATTGTTGAAAGATTAAATATGTGTTGATGAAAAAAAATGATTTGTGGTAAGTTTGATTATTTTATGGGGGGCTCATATGTCATCATCTAAGAGTCTCTTCATCGATAGTAATTACCCTTGTGAATAGTATTTACCTACCTTCGATAATAGTATTTACCTTCGTTAATAGTAATTACCTTTACCGTAGTATTTACCTTCGTCGAACCACTTGTCGTAATTACCTTTACCGGACGTAACCACTTGTGTTTCACATTACTGTGTCGTCGAACCACTTGTCGTTTCACATTACAAAGCGCCGAACCACTTGTCGCTTCACATTACAAAGGCCAAACCAACATCAAGCCACTTGCCTTTTCACACTAAGTGCTAAGCTAGAAATCTTCTATAAATAGAGGCCTAGGGCTTCATTATTTTTCACTTAATTCATTCAAGCTATAGAGAGAGAAAGTATAGAGAGAATAAGAAAGAAAGAAGAAGAGTATTTTGTTACTACACCGCCGCAGATTCAATCTCCTACCAAAAGTAAGGGGTGTTATTCTTTCTTATTCATGAAGAGAACTCGTTGTTATTCCATTGCTTATTATTCGTTGGAATAACTTTGTATAATGCCGTTTTACCCTATACTTGGTGACATTCTTCTATTATTCTGCTGGAACATCTTGTCTGTGGTGTTTTACACCTGACCGGTTCCGCCTTTTTATTATTCTCGCTGGAACATCCTGCTTTGTGTTTTACACCGGACCGGTTCCGCTCTTTATTATTATGTTGGAACATCCTCGCATGCATGTGTTTTACACCGACCGGTTTTCATCTTTATTATTCATTGGAATATCCTATCTGTGTGTTTTACACCTGATCCGGTTCCATCTTTATTATTCTGTTGGAACATCCCGCTTGCAGTGAATTTCACCGACCGTTCCGTTATTTATTATTCTCGCTGGAATAACTCGCTCTGCGCGGCCTATCGCATGCATGGTGATTTCTTTTGTTATTCCATTCTTTATTATACCTAGTTGGTTAAAACTTTGACTTCTATACTCCATGAAATTAGTGGAATATCCTTGATATTTGCGTTTCATCCAAAGATCTTTTCATGAAAATATTCTTCCGATCATTCTTGAATTTTACTCTACAAAACAAAGATCATATTGATAATTTGGACGTTAATAATTCCCCGGATAAAATAATTCTTGAACTTGTTTTATTGAATCCTTATATCATTGTCATCATCCTCATGTTTATATTTTTTAAAGTCATCTCGTGGCTCAGTAGTGCATAGATGGACTTGGTATGATTATGACCAGAGACTATTCTTGTAATCATGACCGTAATGTTACAAATTATGTGGTAAAAATGCTCATGGTAGTAGTGCATTGATGGACGATTGTTGGCATGATCATGACCATTAATGAATACACAAATATTCTTGGCCCGTGAGTGCATGAATAATTGTAATCATGATACTAAAGAATATCCTCGGTCAGAAAGTGTGGGGGTGATTCGATGATGTGAATATTTATTAAAGTCGAGTCTCAAATTATAACAAAGTTGATGAAAACCTTTTAAAACCTAAAAGATAGTAGACTTTATTTTCTACTTGACTCTTTTAATGGATTAGATATTCACCGCAGCTTAAACCGGTTTGTTTATTGTATTTTATCGCTTTAACATTGTTGAAGACTATTGATAATTTATTCTGCATTATCTTAGTCATAATATTTCTTCTTGGGCTAGTTGAGCTCACCCTTTCTTTCACCGCTTTCTTCTTGAAATGAGAATATAGCCGGGACGAGCCTGGGAAACGAGTGATGGTCCTCAAGATAGCATTAGTAGTCCTCACTATTCTCGTGAAATAGTGTGATAATAATTGTAATGAGGACTCCTTTTTGAGTTTGTATAATATCTAGTAGATTTATATTTGTATTTAAACTCACGCTTTATGTCGATTGCATACCTACATACGCTTATGTTAATAAGTTGTATTTAAATTTCGCACTACATGTAAGTGGCGCACCCAAGATGGGTGATGTATACCTAATTTTGGGGCGCCACAATTAGGTTATGTTTTCGATCGCAAATAGCAAAGATCATGTGTTATGATATATTATTCTATTCGATAGAATGATCTTATTAATGATTGGTCTCGATATAAAAGATAAAACTAAGTTGCGTAACTGTAAGTAGCAAACCAGGCAAGTATCTAACCCTTTGCATTTACTTTATGCAATGGACATGTGTAAGTCGGTTTCAGAACTATATTATTATTGTTATTGTTCATGTATCTATCCGATCATTATTTATCATTACAGTATTGTTATATAATCCAGATATATATTCTGTTCGTTAATTTCTAAAATTGGTTATACAAGTGTCCTCACTTGGATAATTTTTGTAATTGTTGATACATACTTATTAAATTTTGGTATGAATACATTGATTAAAAGTTGTCTAAGCTATTTGATTCGGCTAGACATAGATTTATAAATAGCGTTGAGATATGTCTTAGCTAATTATTCTGGCTAGACGAACATTTGTTAGAATTTGATAGGTTTGAGAATAGAACTCAATTATTATTACCAGGTCAATGCCAATTGTTTCTGCTAGATCGAAAAAGTGATTAGATATTGAAATCATTGAATTTCGTTGTTTTGATTCAAACTCTAGTTATAAGACTGAGAAGAACAACCTTTTATATAAAGGGAACCTTTTGGCCATATATTTAGCCTTTGCGCGCGTGTAAGTATTATGCATAATATAGGGTACAAGGAGTTGCCCGCTCTAAGTACTTGCAGAGGGGTATGATTTAATTTTTATGGTTATCTGATACACCTGGGTATATCAAAGTAAATCTTTTATAGTTACTCGAGAAGAGAAGTTCAAGATCCTTAGGGATCACTCAGCATAGACTCTGGAAAAATATTCGACTTTGTTATTGCGTATAATTAATTCTTATTATTCAATTGAATATTGAAAAATCGAGAACAAAGTTTGTAGTCTATCGTCTGCTCACCAATTATTGTCAGTACGTAGTTTTAAAATTTGAAATAGATTTGATATGCTGATTAGAATTGTTTCAGTTTACTTCACAACTGTTGATTCATTGTAGAAGTGCCTTTCAAAGAAAACATTTACTTCTTTCAGCTAACGTTTGTTGTCTGCTATTACTTGTTGGCCACCCAAATGCTCATTCTTGCTTTAAATGTAAATGTTTTCAGCTAAGCGTGATCAACCTGAAGGTTCAGATATGAACAAAGGAAAGGGAAAGCTAGCAAAATAAATTTTATAGTATCTTATGTAATATGTTAGGAATAAGCATTTGAATGATATTCCTATTTATGTATGATTTAATTATGATATAAATGAATGAATATGCAAGTATGCTTGTATTAAGAAAAGCTGTAAAGTCCTTTGATAGGCAATAGGAACATATGTGCAAGGACTTAGAATGAATTGATCAAATATGTTAGGTTGATCCTACATAAGCAAAACCGCTTTGTAAAGTTCTTAAAAAGAAATGATGTACAAGGACTATAAATATAGAAAGATCAAGCTTGTTAGGTTGATCTTATAATGTAATAGATAGGCTTGTTTGATCGTCGAGCACTGCACCAGAAATCGTAGTCTGCCAGGAGAGTCCAGGAAAACTCGAGAGCTATTAAGGCAGAATCGTAGTCTACAAGATAGTAGATCTCAGAGTTTGTAGACTGCCAGGAGAGACGAGGAAGGATCGTAGTGTGTCAAAAAGAACATCCTTGGAGCCATAGTCTACTGAGGATCTCATGTTCAGAATCATAGAGACAGCCTGTCTACAAGCGGACCGAGCAACTGCCGAAGCCAAGCCAAGAATCATAGACCATACTCGGAGTGGTAGAGTCTACTGATCACATCAGAGGCAGAGATCGTAGTCGAGCAAGATCAGATGAAGACAACAAGCATAAAGACAAAAAATTGTAGAGTGTCAAGATCTAATCTTGGAGTTGTAGTGTTTGCAGAACCAAAGCTAAAATCGTAGAGTGCAGAACTAAGGCTTCAATAGAAGTGCTCACAACGCCAAGGTAGAATCATAGAGAAAATATGATTCTCAACAAATGAGCACTGCCAGAATATTCAAAGTATGAAGCCTCTGGTCTGAGCTACAAAGATATATCCCACTTGAAGGAAACCAGAGAGCACTCAACGAATGGCATGAAAGTTAATAGAAGATCTAAGCACCAACCCAATCAGCATCCAGATTGAGTTGTAAAGCCATTCAAGATGAAGTCTTCTACAAGTAGATCAAAAAAGACTTCAGTAAAAGTGACTGACTAAGGAAAAGTCAGCAAGTGCAGTAGTTGTCAAGTAAACAGAAGACAACAATCTTGGAAGTATCTAGGATCATAGTGTTTTCCAAATAAAGAAGGATTTGATGAAGTGTACACAGAGAAACTGGTCAGCGTATGAAGAACAAGGCTAAAGTGATTAAGCATCGTGTCAGTTCATTGATGATAAGTGAACGGGAGATCAAAAGGAGAAAGCGAGCTGGACATGCCACAAATCTGAAGTGTCTTGCTATTCAGAAGTGGCCAGAATAAGAAGTTAAGCTATCAGTTCTTGAGATTAGTCAAGTAAAATAGAAGTGTTGAAGCACTGCACAAGAAAAGGAAGAGGTGTTCTATATTGAGGATCCAATGAACACTCTTCAGGATCGGAGTGTTGTCTCAACTAGTCAGTGAGCAACATTCAACAAGACACTATGATCAGGTCCAAGAACATTTGCATCACAATTGTAGAGTTTGGTCATCTGAAGATTGAAGCATTAGCAACGGTTCAATCTGAAGACTGATATTCAAACATTGCTAGTTGAGAGCATCGATGCAAAAGGACAATCTTTGATGTTCTAATCGAGAAGTTAGAAAGGATAAATAAAGAAGACTACCTGCCCGAGGCATCAAAGTGACATCTCTGACGGGGTAGGAGAAACAGTAGACTGCAGTGTCAGAAAGATGAAAAATGGGATGTCATGTCACATCTGCAGTCTCTGCCAAATAACTCGAGATCTGCGAAACAATTCAAATAACTTTCAACGGCTATATCCCAATGGGAAGATTGGGAAGGAGTATAAATAAGCCAGAGCTTCAAGCATCAAGAGTTGCTGAAGTTGCAGAATTGTTGAGTTGTTGGAATGCTATATTGTTGACTCTACGAGTTCCACTAGAGCTAAACAGAACAAGTCTCAGTGACAGTGAGAATGCAAAGGTGGAAGTGAAGCAGCTTTGAAGAAGGAACTGAATAGACAAAAACTTCACTCAACAAGAATAAGAATGCCACTGAAGATGGCAGCCAAGCTGAGAGCCGAGAAGGCCAAAAAGATAGCATTCAGAAAAGTGGCAGAGCACAAAGAAGATCCGGAGAGCCACTCTACAGATCACCATGAACCAAAAACTGAAAAAGAACAGATGCAGAATCATGTCTGCAAAACATTCAATAAGGGTTCAGAGATTGCTAAGTGCCAGATGAAGTCTATCAAAAGCTCAGAGACTTAGCAAATCCAGATGGTGATGGTGCACAACTGACATCAGATGAAGATGAGCAGAAAAGAGTGAAGATCAGCTGCACCAAAGAAGATGTGGTCCAGACTCGAAGCAGAATACAAAGAAGACCATGCCAAGCTGCTAAGTACAAAAGATGTTCAAGCTTAAAGATATCTTAGCAGCAAGGCACAAACAACAACAACACCACCAACAAGAAGCCAGTTCCTGAAGGGTCCTTGTCCGGAGGGATTAAATGAAGTTCCAAGCCTGCTGGGCTTGAAAAGTTCCATGGGAACTAGAGGAGTTCCAAGCCTGCTGGGCTTGAAGAGTTCCAAGGGAACTAGAAGAGTTCCAAGTCTGCTGGGCTTGAAGAGTTCTTAGTGAACTAAAGTTCCAAGGCTACTGGCCTTGAAGTAATCTTAGTGATTGAGGGTGCTGCACTTCCTTAGTGGAAATCTTGCGAGTTAAAGTAGAAGAGTGGATTAGGAGCTTGAGTCTCTGAACCACTTAAAATCCCTTGTGTCTTTTATATTCTGTCATTTACATTATGTTCCTAACTGCTATAACTGTCATGAATGTATTAACTGCTTACCACTTAACTAAATCTAAGAACAATGTATGTATGATTATGAATATATCAATGAAGGGAATCTTTTACTTATTCCACTGTGCTTGAAAAGATTCTTATGTTTGTCATATGCTAATTCATTAGCAATACAAAATAAAAGAGAAAAGTATTTGAAAATAAAAAGGATCTATTCACCCCCCCCTTCTAGATCTATTGCGTGCCTACTAGGAACTAACATTTGGTATCGGAGCAGGTTCTCATGCTATATTCAAAAGTTAATCGCTTTGAGTCTGATCTTAAGCACAAACAATGTTCTAAACTTAGCTTAGTAGTAAGTCATTTGTAAATGCAGATGAGCTCACAAGTTAGAAATATTATGTACAGGTAAATGTGTATATACACCTGAAGCTGCTCAGATTGGTCCATGTTCTTAAATGCCATAACAACAAGACCAATCCTTGCCCATAGTCAATCTTGTAGTCTGGAGAGCAGATATGGGAGTTGAAGAGGCACCAACAACAATGAGTCAAGCATCCACCAGACTAAAAGATGAAAAGGCCATATGTGCTAAGAAGTACTCATTCAGAGAAGAAAGAAGAATCTCTCAAATCTATATTTGACCAACCAACAGCTGGATGTGAACCTTGAGGAATCAAGGTTGTCAAAGAACTAATGATGTCTAGATTCTCTGATCCTACATCTTCAAGACTATGACTGATTGATCAAAGGACAACTAGAGCAACAAATTGTCAGAAGTAAAGGAAAAAGTATGCAGATCAATGCCTAACCTCAGTATATCAAGATAAATTACTATCAAGAAACTGACAATGTAAAGGTACGGTTCCTCATAAGTATAAATGTGTACATCATGTTGCATCACCTTATGCACTATAACAATATTTTATCAAGAGAGCATACTCTACCTAAAAAGGAGAAGAGAGAAAGTACACTGAAGTTAGAAACTCAAATGCTAAAAAACTTTCTCTCTATCCAAGTTTTAGGTTGAAGATAACATCTTGAAAGAAGTTTGAAATAGGTCATAAGCATACCAAGGTTTAATTATTCTTGAGTGGAGTAATCTTTGCTGATGGGTATGTATGTATGTATAAACCTATGTTCTAAGTTTTTGATAACACATAGAGTATGATCAGTTCTTCAAGAGTATCTTGAAGATTCATAGAAACTGATCAACTCCATGAATCAAAAAGATACAAATGAGTGACAGAGTTGATTCTCACTCTATGAACATTTAAACTCTGTGAACATAACTAAGCAAATGATAAAACCATCAAAGAAAAAGAGTGCTTTATTGAATTGATTGATCTTATACACACTCATAATCATGCATCTTAAAATGTCATATCTAAATTGGATACATGCATGAATATGATTGTTGGTGATCAATATGATGAAAATTTCAAATATATGAGGAACAAGGATTTTGAAAGCTAACCTAGCAGGACCCATTTAAATATGGGTACAAAAAATAGAAATTTATCTAACCTGCAGGTGCTTGGTCTATCTGACCATACTAAAGAATGCTGAAGCAAAAGACTTCAGTCAAAAAGATTCAACTAGCAGAAGGCTTAAGACATTTCAAAAGAATTTCTGACTAAATCTTTATTTGTCAAAGCCTGTCCTTGAAGACTTGCCGAGCTAACATGAATGAAGCTCACATGGTTGCTGGTCTTCATTACGGAAGCAGAACTCCACAAGTACAAACTGAAAAGGAAGACTACGTTCGTAGTGTTGTCAAATGATCGTAAAGTGATCAGTTCTGAAGATATCTACTTCTATGATCTAAGGAGGTTAAATGATTGTGATGACTTCAGTCAGAAGAAGATATGAAAGGCTGCCTTCTGATGCACATAAAGAAGAAGATCTCACACTCCTCTGAGAAGATAGTATAACCTATGGGGGAGCAGTGATCTGCTAAAGAACTGCAGCACTAAAGATATCAGAAATATACTATGACATAAAAATACCAAGTATAAAGTCCCAAAACCATGTGGCTGACGAACCAAATGAAGATCTATAGTCAGTAGGAACGTCTCAAAATGTACTACTGATAACCTTGTCAACCACCCAACTCAAAATCGTAGAGTGCCTACGATCAACCATCTGATCGCAGTGTAAGAGCAAAAGGACACCATGATTACAACCAATACAAATGTCTAAAGTTGGTTGATGAACTCCCCAGGAGAAAAGGTCAAATGAGATATCGGTGCTAATCACTTCTAAAGTTTTTCATCTGAAAAGCGCCTCAGGGACAAACCTGATCCTTAGTTCACTCTAAGAGGTTGGCCCTTCCCGAGCTACCTTAAATGCTTGAATGCTAAAGTTCATCTCAAGGACCAAACATGCATAACGATCGTAGAGTAGATTCTAAAGCAACCTCGATGATCGTAGTGCAACCTCAACAATCGTAGAGTAGGCTCTACGATCATAGTCTTCCTAGAGGATACACTAGCTTATGGGGAGCTCAGAAGATAAGAGTACATGCTCAACTATTCAGATCGTGTGGAGATAAGGTCGAAAGTGGTTTGGAAAGATGTCCTGCAGACTCACCTCAGAAGTTTAGTGCCCAAACTATCAGGAGGTACATCAGTGGTTACGCCATGCAACTTCAAAGATGAGGATCAGTGTCAAATCATCCACTGAAGCATCTCTCAAAAGACGATCGTTGAGTCGACAAAGAAAATCATAGAGTCCATAGCTACCTCAACAAGTTACTCTAAGTACTGAAATAGTCAACAGTAGAAAAGTCAAATATGAAGGACGGACACGATGAAGGACTTATAGATGATGAATTATCAGTGACTTACAACTGTCCCACTAAGAAACATGGAAGGAACAGTAACAAGAGGGAAATTCAAATAATTGGCAGTTTTATATTAGCGGGCTCTTCAAAATCTGTAAACCTGTCAAATCTATATCTAAGGCAAAACCTAGCTTGTGGTGCCCCCAAAATAGGTATACATCACCCATTTTGAGTCGCCAAATACATGGTACAAAATACAAATAAAAACTTAATTATACAACTGTCGTGTAAATGCGACAAAACAAATGCTGTGCGTTTTAATACAAATATTGTCATCAGGATAATATCCACACTCAATGGAGTCCTCATTACATTTATTGTCACACTATTTAACAAAATAGTGAGGACTACTAATACTATCATCCGGACCGCTACTCCGCTCCCCGACTAGTCCCAACTGCCACGCTTCTCATTTCAAGAGAACAAAGGTGAAAGAAAGGGTGAGCTTAACTAGCCCAAAGAAGAAATATTATGACTAAGATAATGCGAATAAATTATCCTTAGCCTTCAACAATATAACAACCGATAAAATATAATGTACAACAAGTTTTAGATCAACAACCTGCAGATTGAATAAGCAATCCATTAAAAAAGTCAAGTAGAGCATAAAATCTACTATCTTTTATGATTTAAAAAGATTTTCATCAACTTTATCGCTGAGACTCAACTTAATAAATAAAATTGAATCATCCCTGCACCACGGCCAAGGATATTCATATAATCATCAATGGTCATGATTATACCGAATAATCCCTGGTCATAATCATACCAACAACTGTCCACCAATGAACTACAGGCCAATGAGGACATTTACCACATCCTTCGTCACATTACGGTCATGATTATACCGAATAATCCTTGGTCAAAATCATACCAAGTCTATCTATGCACGTAAGCCAAAGATGACTTTAATCATAATAAAAGCACGAGGATGATGACAATGACATAATAATTCAATAAAACAAGTTCAAGGATAAATTTTAAAGATTTATAATTTAATTTATCCAGAAATCAATAACGTCCAAATTGTCAACATGATACTTCTTTGTGGAGTAAAATTCAAGAATGCTCAGAAGAATATTTCAATGAAAAGATACTGGATGAAGCGCAAATATCAAGGATATTCCACTAATTTCATGGAGTATAGAAGCCAAAACTTTAACCAAATGAGTATCATAGAATATATGAAACTGCAAATGGATTTTCACCTGCCATGAGATAATCCACGTAGGTAGATCATTTCCATAATTTAATAAGGAATGAATACGAAGGATCATTCACCATGCATGTGATAATCCACATAGACAGGTTATTCCAATAGAATAATAAAGAATGGAACCAGGTCATACGTAATCTGCACACATAGGATATTCCAACAGAATAATAAAGAATGGAATAATAGAAGAATTCACCATGCATGCGATAGACCATACAGACAAGTTATTCCAATGTAATAATAAAGAATGGAACCAGTGCCGTAATTACATGATGACATGTGATATTCTAACAGAATAATAAAGAATGGAATAACAGAAGAATTCATCATGCATGCGATAGACCGCACAGACAGGTTATTCCAACATAATAATAAAGAATGGAACCAGGTCTAGCGTAATCCGCACAGACAGGATATTCCAACAGAATAATAAAGAATGGAATAACAAAAGAATTTCACCATGTATGCGGTACTTCTCATAGACAGGTTATTCTAACATAATAATAAAGAATGGAATAACAGAAGCTCTCTTCATGAATACGAAAGAAATAATACCCCTTACCTTAGAAAGAAACTGGATACTATAGTAGAGAGGTAGCAGACTTCTCTTCTTCTTTCTATCTATAATTTCTCTCTATAATAATTGCTCTATAGCTTTAGTGAATTGGTGAAAAATGAAGGAAGAATGAGCTTCTATTTATAGGAAAATATAGTTTTGATAATTGCACATTTTAGGGCTCGAAATATTACAGTATAATACCTTCCTCTTTTTCTTCATTTTTAATTTAGTCCTGCAAGTATTATCAATCTTGCACCAACTCCCCTAATAGTAAATAATGTGAATCAATAGTAAATCATGTGAATCAATAGTTCTATACATGTGAAAATACAAATTACAGTATAGTACCTCCATCTATACCTCTATTTTTAACTTAGTCATGCAAGTATTATCAATCTTGCACCAACTCCCCTAATAGTAAATGAATGTGACTCAATACTACACACATATGAACAAATAGTTATAGTCATGTGAATTAATAGCAATTAATTGCTCATTTATCCGATTAATTATCCGATTGGTCAGTATAACTTCCAGACATCAATTAATATCGAAATAAATGTCGATTTCCACTAACACTAATAATTCCAACACAATGGAACTATCAAATTCATCTTTAATCATAACGAATTTATTCATCATTAATATTATAACTCACAATATTTAACAACCAGGTCGTTCCTAGGAAAGAGGGGGCTTTCCGATAAGGATTTCTCCTTATTGGCGCACAATTAGATGACCAAACCTCTCCTTGACAGAACTTCTAGACATTATAAATATTGCAATTTAATAATATGAATAACTTTGTCATCTCAATTATTGAATTAATAATATATCATATTATGCAGATGATACTGTGACAATAATTGAATATAACTGAGTGACTTCTCACGTAAACATCAATAATCAATACCGTGTGCTACTATACAACCACGCGAATTATTGTACTTTTACTACCGGGTAGTTCAACAGTTTTAACGGTAACACTTTCGCCGTTATTTTTATAAAAATATAATTCTGTCGTTTTACGACAATACTTTTGTTGTGGGGTCCACCAATGATTGTGCCGTCGAACGAATATTCCCTATTAAAACGAATATTCTCCGACCAATCGAATATTATATAACCACTTGCTTACTTTGCAAAATTTATAATTATTACCCACAACTATAACATTATATCAAATCCACACCATAATATTCAAAAATATATTTCGAGAAAATTATTCTTTATTCATAAAAGTTGGGGTCTTACATAGCTACCTCTAAACAGCCAAAATCTCTGATCAAGTTATCAAAAGCTATCGAACCTCTCTCTCCCTCTCTTGTCCAAACCCTAAAACTCTCTTCAAAGCCTAAATCTATCAAACCTCAAGCTTTGCCCTAAGTGTATTCAGCTACCTCTCATTAGACACCTGAAATTAAATACCCACATACTTTGAACTATTCAAATGGTAGATTGGCAAGTAATCACTGGCATTCAGCTCGGAACAAAGACTTTTGAGAAATCTGAGAAGAAGTTCAGAGATGTTCTTGAACTCGTGAAGAAGGCAGGATTCTCTAAATGTCTTGAGGCAAACACACGAATATATGGTGACCTGGTCAAGGAGTTTCACTCAAACACAACCATAGATTCTGGAATCCTCTCCACCAAGGTTAAGGGTCAGATTCTGAAGCTAAATTCTTCTGACATCAATCAATGCTTAGGCCTTCCTGACCAAGATCTGAAAAGCCTGGATGAGATCGATACTGAAAAAGCTAAGAAGATTATGCAGTACAAAAGAAAACCTAGTCTGGAGGACATGAAGAAAAAGGAGTTTCCTGAAGAATTCGAGTTCCTAAATATATCTTATGTAAAGACACTGCACATGATACTGTGATAGACCAAAAGATAAAGATCATGTCTGCTATAGTCCTAAAGGAACACATTAACTTTGGAGCTATCCTGCTTGATCAAATGTCTAAATGGATGGATAAGGAAGAAAAGAGAAGGTTAACTGAAAAACCCCTCACAAAGGTTTTTCATGGAAGGTTTTTAAGTATCATCTTGAAGAAAAAGTTGAAGAATAAAATTAAGGATGATGAGGGTGAAATTCTTAATGTTCATAAAATAATGTCTCCACAGCTGTTTATAAATTGGAAGAAAAATCCTAAGGAAAATAAGAGGCTAATAACAACTGGGAGCAACAACAAGGTCTCTATTAAGAAGAAGAAGGCACAAGAGGTGGAAAGCTCTCAATCTGATGACTCTGTATCGATAGCAGCCACACCAGCAAAGAAGAAGTCTAAGAGTGTGAGGAATACCGAGGCTCCATCAATCCATCTCTCCACTGACAAGAAGAGGCATGGAACAGGAGAAGAAAAAGTTTCAACTGCAGAAACCCCAAAGAGAAGAAGGAGTAATAGATTACTCCATGAGTCACAGAAGAAGAAAATAAAGGTGATGAAGAAGTTAGTTCCAGTTCCTCAAAGAAGCCTATCTACTCAAGAAGAAAGGGAAAATGTAGAGTGAAAATGAGAAGGGATCTGAAAGCCTCAAGGATAAATCATCGAAGAGTAATTCTAGCAATGAAGAAGAATGTACAAGCCCTATGGTTAACTCTCAAAGCATCCACTCTGATGATGAAGAAATGTTGCAAGTTGACACAACTGCATCTCTCTACTGAAAATGCTCCAACAAGTTCACATGATGGCTCCAAAGACGTTGAGTCTGAAGAATAAGGACCTTCCCCTACTGATGCTAAATATCTAGGAAGCTTATCTGATGATTCAAAGGCTTCACATTCTGAAGAAGAAGAAAAGTCTGTCTCTCCTATAGCTAAACCTCCAAGGAGAAGAATGAGAAACAGACTGCTTGCTAAATCTTTCTCAAAGAAGCAAGGTGAACACTCTACTGCAATCATTGAAGTCAGTGATGATGAGCCTGAATCCAAGGGAGAAGATGCTGAAGAAGGCACTAATGATGAAAACCAGCATGAAGAATTTTCTGATGAATCAAATGAAATGAGTCAGCATAATTCAAGCTTAGAAGGTGAAGAAATGGAGAATAATGATAAAATGAAGGAACAAACTGATGAGTCCGATAAGGGAAATCTACAAAGGTCTAACTCCAGTTTAGAAAAAAGAGAAGATGGAAGAAACTCCAGTTTACAGAAGAAGAACCAGAAAATTTTCACATTCCTAATCCTGTAAATCGCATGAGAAAGATTGTAGTCAAAATTGACGAATCACTAGATGTGCTTCCTGGAAGATGGATCAATCATGGGAATGAAAGGCTAAATGTGGTAATGATGACTGCAGAAAATGCGCTCAACAATCGTAAGGCTATGAAGCTAGACACCTCAACTATAATATATGAGCCTGAAGTTAAGAACCACACAATAAGATGGTTTTACCCTCATATACCATGGGTAAAGGCATCTCTCACTAGAGATAATAGCTATCTAACATGGGTTTTCTCTCATCTTCCCAACCTGGAGCTGGTGTCACAGAACTTTCTAAGGGTACAGAATTTTGCAATCAAGACGATCAAAGAACAACCTCACTACAAAGTCTACCGACATGTTGGAAATCACTACATTCCCTATGATAGTAGAGTGGGTTTAGATGGCAGAAGAGTACTGCCCAAGTACATGATCCTAGAATCTCTTCACTCTAACACTGAAGATCAAGTTCAGGCTGAGAAGCTTCCCTCCGCCCAAGTATAGTTGTCTGATATTCCTTCATCCTCCAACAATAATTGGCACTCAACGATTTATCATATTCTCACTATTTTTGAAAAACTGTCTGAAGATGAAAATCGTAGAGTCGACTCTGATGCTCAATAAGAGTCTGCCCAACCAAATGACTAAACTACTACGGAGCAGGAGTTACTGAAGAATTATGATGAGTTAGTCAAGAAGATGTCTATCATCACTAAAGAAGCCAAGATGTTGACCGAAGCAGGAGGAAATGCAGTTCAAGACAGACTTTAAACCACTATTGTAACGACCCCAAAATAGGTCCATTCCATCCAACCCATTCTGAGTCGCCAAATATATGGTACGGAAAACAACTACAACTTTATTATAACAATTGTCGTGCAAAATACAACAACACATATGCGGTGAGTTTGGATACAAATATATACCAAGCAGAGTACGTCACAATTACACCTTACATAAAGGTATAGTCAAAACTGTTTTAGAAATTAGAATCTTTGGGAAGTGCTCAAGAAACCTTCATACATGGGAGGCCATGCTTTTAGGTTATGGTAGATATCATATGGCCACGTAATTATCCTTGGTTGACCAATAGACCCCAAAGAAAAATGAGAAGATTACTATCATATTCCTCCCAATGGTGAGTCTTCTCTTGACATATCATTATCTCCATCGCTCTCTAATTGAGTATTATACTCCAAACAAACACCAAGATTATATAGGTAGTGCTTGTAAATATACTCAAAGAAGTGGATGAGCAAAACCATGTCTTATGATGACACGAGGTTGTATGTCATTAGACATCTTGTATGATAGTGGCAAAACACCCTTCCAAGTTAAATTCACCTCACCTCAACATCTATAGACCACCATTCTATTCCCTCGCTATCCCCCGCCGACCCAAATTTATATACTTTTATTACCCAAAGGAATTGTGAAACAAAAGGGTGAGCACAACTAGCTCAAGAAAAGAATATTATGACTAAAGATAAATAAATTATCAATAGTCTTCATCGATAATAAATCGAGATTTAGAACATATGGTAGATGATAAAACTTTTCAACCATAGTTGCGGCTGTGAACGACTAATCCATTAAAAGAGTCAAATAGACTATAAAGTCTATTGTCTTCTCCATGTTAAAAGTCCACCAACAATATTTTATCCCTCAGAACATCAATCAACAGCCTTTTCCACAATCATATGAATAACTCATAATCATAATTGTGATTCTAAATTCTCTTCTCATCCGGGACGAAGATAATTTTCATCACCGCCTTTACCTCAAAACATCAAATATCATGGTTATACCAAATCACAGCCTGCTTCATAATCATACTAATAAATTCATCTTTGCACCACGGGCCAAAGATATTCATCAACAGCTCATCTTTACACTACAAAGCAAAGATATTCAACAACAGTCATCTTTGCATTACGAGCCAAAGATATTCATCAATAATTCATCTTTTACATTACAAAGCAAAGATATTCAACAACAGTCATCTTTGCATTATGAGCAAAAGATATTCATCAATAATTCATCTTTGCACTATAGGCTAAAATATTCATCAACAAGCCATCTTTGCACTATGGGCCAAAGATATTCATATCTCAAATAAATACATAATCATTTCAGAAGTTATATAACAATAATTATAACCATGTTGATCAATTCACCTTTGCACTTAAGCTAAAAATATTCAATTGTAAATTCAATGGTCATGATCATACCAGTCAACAATTCAACTTTTGCACTACTGGCCAAAGAGAACCTATAGTCACGATCATACCAATAATCTACCCATCTTTACACTCAAGTCAAAGAGAAATATCATCATTAGGGTTATAAGAATGTTATATAAAAACAATATAATCAAAATATGGTTTTAATTTCAAGAGTAAGATTCATAAATCAACGATAATTTGGTCAAAGAAGAAACCAATTTGTCATGAATAGTACCCGTGATTCGTGACATAAAAATCGTATAATCGCATAAGTAATCTCTCGACACGAAAAGATAAAGTTTCATAATAAAATTCATATCCATATTTATAACACCTTAATCCAAATGTTATAAATCACTTAGAAATCTCTTAATCTAATATTATTAATATTATAATAATATTTTAATCATTTCTTAAACTTATAAATAATTTAATCCAATTATTTACACTTTAATAATTAATGCATTTAATCATCTAAAAATGCCAAACTCATAAGATTTCATCATCATTAACCAAAACCCTCATAAAAATCTGCATATACCTCATATATGATTCTCAAGCCAATAAATCATATTTTATAATTTTCTTACTTCACATAACATATTTAATTCATTTACTCATAACTAGAAAATTTTCATGAAAAATACCAAATCAGTTCCAAAAATATTTCTTTTCTGGGATTTAGCAGAATATAGTTCCATATTAAATATATATTTTCTTAGAATTTTTAAAATTCATTTACTATTTTTCACATGGCCAACACCACCGAATATTTAAACATTTATCATAAATTATACTTTTATCCAACAATTCTGAAATTTACACGGTATACTGATATTATATAGATGTACTCCCAATAAAAATTTCATCAATTTTGGAGTTAATCACAAGGAGTTATAAGCGGTTACTTTTAAAATAGTCTTTTCTCATAAAATTCATAACTCTCAATCTATACATCCAAAAACCGCCATTTTTGGACACAATATATAAAACTCATCAAATTATCATTTCAAATTTTTCCAGAATTTTTGAAGGTTCAGAAAAATTTTGAAACTAAAAACATAATAACCCTTAAAATCCCTTACCTCAAAAGAGCGTAGATTTCCGACTAGAATAATAAATGAAACGAACTTGCACCATATAGCAATACTCAAAGTATACTCAAAATACTCACAAGAATACGCTCGATATATAGAGAGAGAAAACTTGAGTTTACACATTGTGATTTTCAATTCTAACCTAAGCACCTATTTATAGAAAATTGCTTAGAACACCAAAGCGAAAAATTGAATATAATATTAATATAATTATACAAATTTTCCTTAGCCCACCTTTTGGTCAAAAACACCAGCCACACATGTTAATGATGTCCAAAAAATACAAAAAAACGTTTTTCTAACAAAAATAATTTAAACTCCAAAATCAATTCACACCCGATATATCGAAACTTCAATAATTCACAATAAATAGCTATTTTATCGTAAAATTCGAATCTCGTGGCTTTTTATAGGAAATTCAATTCTCTACAACTTTGCGTAAGAAAGTTTTCCAAATTCCAAATGTAAATTGACCAAAAATCACAAACTAATCGATTTTACGATCTATAATCAATTTTCACCAATAAATGGGGTCCACCGACATGTTTAACATATTTTAAACATTTATTGCAACAAAAATACTCTTCCTCCTCGTGATACTCATATATCCCACATTCGTTGTAAAAATATCACCATTATTATATTATTAAAATATAATAATATATTTAAATGAATTATTTTATCGAAAAAGATAAAATTTCAATTTTCAACAATTGTCACATTAAAATTTTCTCCATCTATGTCCATATAAAATAGATATTTTCCTCATCATAAAAATCAATAATTAATTATTCACAAATAATATTACATAATCACAATATTGATGATCAAAATCGTTCCTAAGAAAGAGGGGCTTTCAATAAGAATTTCTCCTTCATCAAGGCGCATGATTAGGTGACCAAACCTCTCCTTAGATGTAAACTTTCTAGGCATTGATAATAATGTTATCCAATAATATTATTCAGATAATATGAATTATTGTCTGATAATGGAAAATACTGTAATGACAATTTATTAAAACAACAGTAATAGAAAATATCAATGCAGCAATTATTGAATCAACAACATAAAATATTGAACAGTAATTACTGTAACAATTATTGAGTAATGCCTTCTTACAAAAAAAATTATCATGCTTCATGAATAGTACTCGTGAATAGTAACTCATGAATAGTAACTCATGAATAGTAACTCGTGAATAGTAACTCATGAATAGTAACTCGTGAATAGTAACTCGTGAATAGTAACTCATGAATAGTAATTATAAAAAATTGAATACTTTTATTTCATAAAATTCGGGGTCTTACAACTATGTCTGATATATCTCTCAAAATCAAAGAGAGAGATCAAATCTATCTGAAGGCTATAAATGATCAGAAGGCAGAAGCTCTACGAGCACAGAAGGGCAATGAAGAGCAAATCTAATCCCTCTTTGACAAGATTGACAATCTGAATCAGTCTCTCTCCCTGCAACTTGAGCTGAGCCAACATAAACGCAAGATTGAGATCGGTAACTCATCTTACATAATGGAGCAACTTATGTCAAAGGTGAAGCAGCTTTCACAAGTGATTAATGACAAAAAGGGGGAGAAAAAGAGGCATAAAAAGAGGCATTCAAGGAAGAGCAAGGAGAGTAGAAGAAAAGAAAACAAGAAGGCCAAGAGAAAGGTAAAGAAGAAAATAGCAGCTGTAGAAGCAGAATCATCATCTGAGGGGGAGTCAAAAGATGATCCCATGAATACAAAGTTTGAGGGGGAGCCAGAAAAAGAAGAAGAGTATGAATCTGAGGAGGAGAAGAGAAAAGAAATGAAGTCACCATCTCAGGGGGAGAAGGAGCAAAAAGACTAAGCAAAAAAATAGCTGATCAACAGACATCCTGGAAGACACATATGGAGCCAAATAGGTACATCTCTAACTAGTTAGGTATGTTCTGGATCCAGGATGTAAAGTGTCATAGCTTATATAATTCCACATTCTTATCAATCACATTCATTATTATCTGTTTTAGAAATACAGCTGCTCACTGTATATAAGATTCATTCATAACATGCATATGCACTAATTGTTTTTTTTCATAATCAAATAGGGGGAGATTGTTAGGAATACACATGTGAATGATATTCCTATTTATGTATGATTTGATTATGATATAAATGAATGAATATGCAAGTATGCTTGCATTAAGAAAATTTATAAAGTCCTTTGATAGATAATAGGAATATATGTACAAGGACTTAGAATGAATTGATCAAATATGTTAGGTTGATCCTACATAAGCAAAACAGCTTTGTAAAGTCCTTAAAAAGAAATGATGTACAAGGACTATAAATATAGAAAGATCAAGCTTGTTAGGTTGATCTTATAATGTAATAGATAGGCTTGTTTGATCATTGAGCACTACACTAGAAATCGTAGTCTTCCAAGAGAGACAAAGAAAACTTGAGAGCTATCAAGGAAAAATCATAGTCCACAAGATAGTAGATCTCGGAGTTCGTAAACTGCTAGGAGAGACGAGGAAGGATCGCAGTGTGTCGAGAAGAACATCCTCGGAGCCATAGTCTGCTGAGGATGTCATTTTCAGAATCGTAGAGATAGCATGTCTATGAGCCGACCGAGCATCTTCCGAAGCCAAGCCGAGAATCGTAGACCACACTCGGAGTCGTAGAGTCTACTAATCACATCAGAGGCAGAGATCGTAGTCGAGCAAGATAAGATGAAGAAAACAAGCATAAAGACATAAAATCGTAGAGTGTCAGGATCTGATCTTGGAGTCGTAGTGTCTGCAGAACCAAAACTAAAACTATAGAGTGCAGAACTAAGGCTTCAACAAAAGTGCTCACAACGCCAAGGCAGAATCGTAGAGCAAATATGATTATCAACAAATGAACACTCCCAGAATATCCAAAGTATGAAGCCTCTGGTCTGAGCTACAAAGATACATCCCACCTGAAGGAAACCAGAGAGCACTCAACGAATGGTATGAAAGCTAACAGAAGATCTAAGCACCAACCCAATCAGCATCCAGATTGAGTTATAAAGTCATCCAAGATGAAGTCTTCTACAAGTAGATCAAAAGAAGACTTCAGTAAAAGTGACTGACTAAGGAAAAGTCAGCAAGTGCAGTAGCTGTCAAGTAAACAGAAGACAACAATCTTGGAAGTATCCAGGATCGTAGTGTTTGCCAAACAAAGCAGGAACTGATGAAGTGTACACAGAGATACTGGTCAGAGTATGAAGAACAAGGCTAAAGTGATTAAGCATCGTGTTAGTCCATTGATGATAAGTGAACGAGAGATCAAAAGAAGAAAGAGAAATGGACATGCCACAAATATAAAGTGTCTTGCTATTCAGAAGAGGCCAGAATAAGAAGTTAAGCTACCAGTTCTTGAGATTAGTCGAGGCAAACAGAAGTGTTGAAGCACTGCACAAGAGAAGGAAGAGGTGTTCTACATTGAGGATCCAATGAACACTCTTCAGGATCGGAGTGTTGTCTCAACCAGTCAATGAGCAACATTCAACAAGACACTACGATCAGGTCTAAAAACATCTGCATCAGAATCGTAGAGTTCGGTCATCTGAAGACTGAAGCATTGGTAATGTTTCAATCTGAAGACTGATATTCGAACATTGCTAGTTAAGAGCATCGATGCAAAAAGACAATCTCTGATGTTCTAATCGAGAAGTCAGAAAAGAGAAATAAAGAAGAATACCTGCCCGAGGCATCAAAGTGACATCTCTGACGGGGTAGGTGAAAAGATGAAGCGCCTTTGTCGTAAAGATGAAAAAGGGGATGTCATGTCACATCTGCAGTCTACACCAAACAACTCGAGATCTGCGAAGCAATTCAAATAATTTTCAACAGCTATATCCTAACGAGAAGATTGGGAAGGAGTATAAATATGCCAGAGCTTCAAGGATCAAGAGTTGTTGAAGTTGTAGAATCGTTGAGTTGTTGGAATGCTATATTATTGACTCTACGAGTTTCACCAGAGCTAAACAGAACAAGTCTCAGTGACAATGAGACTGCAAAGGTGGAAGTGAAGCAGCTTTAAAGAAGGAACTGAATAGACAAAAGCTTCACTCAACAAGAATGAGAATGCACCTGAAGATGGCAGCCAAGCTGAGAGTCGAGAAGGCCAAGAAGATAGCATTCAGAAAAGTGGAAGAGCACAAAGAAGATCCGGAGAGCCACTCTACAGATCACCATGAACCAAAAGCTGAAAAAGAACAGATGCATAATCATGTCTGCAAAACATTCAAGAAGGGTTCAGGGATTGCTAAGTGCCAGACAAAGTCTACCAAAAGCTCAGAGACTTAGCAAATCCAGATGGTGATGGTGCAAAGCTGACATCAAATGAAGATGAGCAGAAAAGAGTGAAGATCAGTTGAACCACAGAAGATGTGGTCCAGACTCGAAGCAGAATGCAAAGAGGACCACGCCAAGTTGCTAAGTACAAAAGATGTTCAAGCTTAAAGACATCTTAGTAGTAAGGCACAAACAACAACAACAACAACACCAACAAGAAGCCAGGTCCTGAGGGGTCCTTGTCCGGAGGGAATAAATGAAGTTCTAAGCCTGTTGGGCTTGAAGAGTTCCAAGGGAACTAGAGGAGTTCCAAGCATGCTGGGCTTGAAGAGTTCCAAGGGAACTAGAGGAGCTCCAAGCCTGCTGGGCTTGAAGAGTTCTTAGTGAACTGAAGTTCCAAGGCTGCTGGCCTTGAAGGAATCTTAGTGATTCAGGGTGCTACCCTTCCTTAGTGGAAATCCTGGGAGTTAAAGTAGAAGAGTGGATTAGGAGCTTGAGTCTCTGAACCACTTAAAATCCCTTATGTCTTTTACATTCTGTCATTTACATTATGTTCCTAGCTGCTATAACTGCTATGAATGTATTAACTGCTTACCACTTAACTAATTCTAAGAACAATGTATGTATGATTATGAATATATCAATGAAGGGGATCTTTTACTTATTCCGCTGTGCTTGAAAAGATTCTTATGTTTGTCATATTCTAATTCATTAGCAATACAAAACAAAAGAGAAAAGTATTTGAAAATAAAAAGGATCTATTCAACCCCCCCCCCCCCCTTCTAGATCTATTGTGTGTCTACTGGGAACTAACATAACATTTAGACTATATTAAGACAATGATATTTATAATTATCATGTAATGTAATGTAGTAAAGGTTGAGAAGATGGGGATTAGACAACTCTGATATATGTAAAATAAGTTTGATATTTATGTTATTATTATTATTCCACTCAAAGAAATAGTATTGTGAAGCACTGAGTTCGGGTTTCAAGTACCTGAATTTGGGGGCGTCACATCATGGTATCAGAGCTTTAGGGTTAGAAACCTTAGGTGGGATAGACCTTAGGCTATAACCTTAGGACAAAGGGAAATGTTGAAAATACAAATAACTCATATAGAGTTTAAAAGGAGATGAATTAGATAAATTCATCGTAAAACAAAATAAAAGTTAATTTATATAAAACTATTATTTATTGTGTGTATATACTATATGCTAATCAAGATAATTTATGTGTAGATGTCAGGTGGAAAAGGATTAGGATACCCTCAGATCGTAAAGAAGGAGCCAATCTCCATAACCGAGCCAATATCAAAGCCAATAGCTGAAATAGAGGCTCACATTGAAAGCAACCCTGATGAGGTGGTTATTATGGAAATTATTGTACTGGATTCTAAAACGGTGGTATAGCAGATAACTAGAGTATAGTTAGAGAATATAAGGTTAAGTTTGAGTTCTTAAAACTCATACTTATGGTAAGTTCATGACTCATAATTATTAAAAATATTTTGAACCCCTTAGCGAATGGACGCCAAAGGTCTGACTAGGATAAGTTCTTAAACTCATATGATTGTGGCAAGTTCCTGAACTCATAAGTGTGGTAAGTTTGAAGAACTGGGTATAGTTATATTTGAATGGATTATTGAGGATAATAGGAATATATAGATTACTAAGCAATTGATCCTTAGTGAAGGCGTAAGAAATAAGTAGTATTAGTATTACATATATATGTGTGTTCTATATATGATGTGTATATGATAAGTATGTCTGTGTAATGTAATATTCTCAACTTTTGTATAAGTTATGGCAGTGATTCCCGACTTTTATGTCTCAAAGGGATAGAGGATGTTTAAAGCAGTATATGTTATGCTATATGGTGTAAAGTACTTTGAATTAGTTGGATGAACACAATTTTATTTAATCAGATAATTTCACCAAGACGATAATGAAACCAAAGGACAGAAGAACCTTTCAACAAAGCTGGAGGACAACCCGACCCGATACAGAATTTTGCGAATATAGTCGCTCAAGCTATACAGAATGGTATACCAACCGCGAGAAATCAGCCAGATAATCGATTGGCAAACTTCAAAGACTTCAAGGCAGTAGGACCACCAGGATTTAGAGGATCAACTGACCCTGTAGAAGCGTTTGTGATTGCTAGGGTAACGGAGGGGCAAAAAAACCTTTTGCCACCTATACGATGAAAGGAGAGGCGAATTTTTGGTGGGAGACAAATCAAGCTAGAGCCGGAGAAGGGAGTAGTGGTGGTAGGACTGGAAAAGGAAAAAGGAAATGAGATAATTTCTGGAATACCTAAAATAGGCCAAGAGGTGCAAAGAAACATGTTGTGCAATGTGGGAATTGCGGAAAGAATCACTCGGGAGAGTGTTTAAAGGGAAAGCTTGTGTGCTACAAGTGTGGGCAGAAGGGACATATCTCTCCTAACCGCCATAATCCTAGGATGAATATTGGGTGTTTTATTTGTGGATCAACAGAGCATAAGGTGAAAGACTGTCCAAAAGGGAGAAAGGAGGCAGGGAGTGCGAATACGGGTAAAAGCAGCGGGACATTGGCGATAACGGAACCAACTTCAATAAACAAACAAACAAAATCAATCGCTAGAGTCTTCAGCATGACAATTCAGGATACGGTAGCAGCCGGGGACAGAACTCCATGTATTATTCGTATAAATTATATTTTCCTATATGAGATTTTCTTATATATAGTAAATTATTTTATAAATAAATTTTGAAGGAGGAATTTGAGTTCTATTAGAAATCAAATTTCTGTTTAACCAGATAGACAAGCTTTAGGCTGAATAGTTAAAGATTAGTTGATCGAATCTGATCGAGATCTACTTGCAATGAGTGTGTATGTTATTTACCCTAGTATGTATAAGTTTTAAAACGGTGATTCTGGAGACGGAATCCTTATAAGGGAGGGTGAATGTAATAACCCGATATTTTTGATATAATTAAATAAAAAATTTGCATATATTTTTTTTTAATATAAAGGTAGGGATACGTACAAGGTAATGTGTATATGTATATGTGATAAATAAATTTTATTTATTACATGAATAATTTCAAATAATTTTTTTTAGAATTATTGATCATTATAAATTATATTGTTATAATTAATTTTGTAGTAAAAATATTTTATTGTTTATTTTCCATAAAATATGATTATATATTATTTAAATAATATATGAAATGATTATTAGAATTATTATAATAACTATTTTATTATATGAATTTATTTGATTAATTAAGTTAATTATTTTAACTTAATAATGGTGTATATGAATGTTATGTCGGATATGGATTCAAAATCCTAATTCTGGATTTTGAATAAAGAATGAGAATAATAATATAATATTATTATATTTCAGTACTATGAATATGTATGGTATGTTTGTAATGATAATTTGTGGAACAGTTTTAGTGTAGTATGATAAAATCCTAGGATTACTAGGATAAACCCTAATTTGAAATTCAAACCCGAGTTTAAGATCGGTCAGAAATTGTGTTAATATAATTAATAACGAGTATTAGAATTATAATCTAAATTAGGGAAACTCTAATTATTTGTTCGAAACCCTAATTAGTAATTAAAAACCCTAATTACTAATTATAAACCCTAATTGCTAAACTAGAAAGCTTAATGATAATTACTAAATCTCTAACCTAAATTCCAAGACCTAAGTGATTAGGAAACCTAATCTAATTGTAATTATGTTAATTTATATTTTTAGGAAACTAAAATTTCCATTTTTGGTCAAATTAGAAATCCTATAAAAATTAAAAATTTGTTAAACCTTAGTGTTAAACCCCAACCCTAAGGGTTTATCGAGTTACATTTTAGCCATTAAATTTGCTAGCAAAATGACCGAACTACCCTTTTGTACATTTTTTATTAGATTACTTGTAGATCTTACCAATATATGGAGTTGGTGACCTAATAGATCAGCCATGTGACTGAAACCAACAAATATCAGCTATATATCTTAGCCAATTCATTGCATCTATCATATATATAAGGAGCAAGAGAGAGAAAAATTCATAATTAAGCCCATTTGTACTCAAGCTCTCAACCAACTCTCTCTCTCTTCGAACCCTACGAATTTCTTTAGTAAATCAGTCCCAAAAATAAGTCCCTAGTTCATCTATATCAAATCAGAAAGCCAGATTCAAGCATAGCGTAAGAAAGGTATAAACCTAATTTAAGAATATGATCCTTAATGATGTGTTAGATGTTAAGTTTTTTTGTGTTAAACATATTTGATGTAGTTTATACAGTTGATCTGGGTTAGTATCTTGTAGATCTATAACATATAAATGCAAAAATTTGGTGTTTTTCAAAATTTGGAAATTTTTTAAAGTTGTTTGACAACCGAATGTCAGACCCCATAGATTTCATTCTGTTTATGTTTTTGGTTGTTTAAATGTTTGAACATGTAGAATGTTATGAGATCTTTGATCTAGAACTCGAATTAGGGTCAGATCTGGTTTATATTTCATGTTATTGTTGGTCAAACTTTGTTGAACGAGCATGACTGGGCAATTCTGGGTAACCCAGAAACTGCCCAGATCATGTCTGACAAGGTTTTCAAACGCCTTGATCTGTCACATGTTAGGAGATTTGATGATGTTATAACTAAGTTGTTGCTTGCTAGTTAGATTATAGATCAATGCCTATATATTACTTAAACAATCAACATATTGTAAGTAGTGGACGGTTAAAGTAGCCTACTAGACCTTGACTTTGAATTTTTGGAAATTCCAGAAACTGGTTGAACAAGCCCTCTGATAGGGTTTGACCGGATTAAATAAAGAAACTGTTATGTACTTGAACTGATTTGTTGATACATATGTGTTCCTTGCCATGTGTACTACATTCTTGGATCATAAGAACAACACTTTAATGATCAGAACCCTAAGATTATTCAGCCTCAATGGGGACCCTCGAATCTATCTGGTTTCTCCGTAACTCAGAAAACCCAGAAAGCTCTGACAATGAGTTTGAAGGGCCAGATCTCCTTGTTGTGATGTTGTACGACTTAAATGATGGTTGGATCTTGTAGTATTACAACAATACTACAATATTCAGTGTCTTAGTTAGCCCAGAACATGCTTAGGTTGAGAATTATGAATGGTCAAAGTGAGACCCTTGAACACTGGCTGTCAGTGTTCTTGGTGATCAAGAACACCTTGTATTTACTCAAGTTTACGTCGTTAAAGGCTATAAATACATATTTAATAATTTTATTTAATTTATTTTCCAAAAAATTATTTAAAAATAGAAATTAATTTCTAAAAATTACAAAAATAATTTTAAAAATTATTTAAAGTTATAAAAATTAAATTTTAATAATTTGACATATTTTTCATAAATATTAGTATTTATTTGAATATTATTGATATTTAATTTATTTAATAAATGTATTAAATATATTAATTAAAATGATTTTATTATATTAAAATTATTTTAAATGATAATAAGGTATTTAAAATATTTGAAGTTATAAAATATAACTTTTAATATTTTAAAGAAAATTTCATTAAGTTTTAATATTAATGATATTAGATTTATTTAATAATTATATTAAATAAATTAATTTTAAAATGATTTTAATATTATAAAATCATTTTAAATGAAAATAAATAGTTTAAGAATATTTTAAGTTATAAAATATAACTTTTAATATTTAAAGGTAAATTTCATTAATAATTTAATATTAATGATATTTGACTTATTTAATAAATATATTAAATAAATAGTTTAAAATGGTTTTATTGAATTAAAAATCATTTAAAAAGGATATAAATGTTTTAAAAATATTCTAAGTTATAATTAATGACTTTTAATATTTTGATGAATAATGCATTAATATTTAAATATTAATGGTAATTATTTAAAAATAATTTTAAATGTTTTAAAAATCATTTAAGGGTAATATTAATAGTTTAAAAATATTTTGAGTTATTATATATAACTTTGATAATTTGGAAATGGTTTTATTAATATTTTAATATTAATTAAATATTAATAATAATAGAATTATTTAATATTTAAATCATTTAATAATGATTCTAGTGTTTGAAAAATCATGATAAATTATAATAATTGATTAAAAATTATTATAAGTCTATGAAAAATAATATAATTGATATTTAAATTATCTAAACAAATATTGAACTGCATAGAATAGAGTTTTAAACCCGATAATTACCCGATAAAGCCGTCGATACACCGAAATGCTACCGAAATTGATCCGAATCTATATAGGTTGACCTGATGAGTGTTTATTTGTGATTCAATGACTGTTAAATATATGTGACAATATGATTAAGTTATGTGCTGACTGCAAATAGCAATACTGTGTGTTATGATATATTATTCTAATCGACAGAATGATCTTATTAATGATAGGTCTCGATATAAAAGATAAAACTAAGTTGCGTAACTGTAAGCAGCAGACCAAGCAAGTATCTAACCCTTTGCATTTACTTTATGCAATGGACATGTGTAAGTCAGTTTCAGAACTATATTGTTATTATTATTATTATTATTATTCATGTATCTATACCTTTATAGATATGCCAGTTCTTGAATTCTATACTATCATTGTTTATCATTACAATATTGTTATATAATTCAGATATATATTCTGTTCGTTAATTTCTAAAATTTGTTATACAATTGTCCTCACTTGAATAATTTTTGTAATTGTTGATACATATTTATTAAATTCTGGTATATATACATTGATTAAAAGTTGTCTAAGCTATTTGATTCGGCTAGACATAGATTTAAAAATAGCGTTGAGATATGTCTTAGCTAATTATTCTGACTAGACGAACATTTGTTAGAATTTGATAGGTTCGAGAATAGAACTTAATTATGATTAATAGGTCAATGCCAATTTTTTTGGCTAGATCGAAAAAGCGATTAGATATTAAAATCATAGAATTTTGTTGTTTTGATTCAAATTCTGGTTATAAGACAGAGAAGAACAACCTTTTATTTAAAGGGAACCTTTTGGTCGTATATTCGGTCTTTGCACGCGTGTAAGTATTATGCATAATATAGGGTACAAGGAGTTGGCCGCTCTAAGTACTTACAGAGGGGTATGATTTAATCTTTATGGTTATCTGATACACTTGGGTATATCAAAGTAAATCTTTGATAGTTACTCGAGAAGAGAAGTTCAAGATCCTTAGGGATCACTCAGCATAGACTCTGGAAAAATATTCCACTTTGTTATTCCATATAATTAATTCTTATTATTCAATTGAATATCGAAAAATTGAGAACAAAGTTTGTAGTCTGTCGTCTGCTCACCAATTATAGTTAGTACGTAGTTTTAAAATTTGAAATAGATTTGATATGTTGATTAGAATTGTTTCAGTTTACTTCACAACTGTTGATTCATTGTAGAAGTGCCATTCACAGAAAACATTTACTTCTTTCAGCTAACGTTTATTGTTTGCTATTACTTGCTGGGCACCCAAATGCTCATTCTTGCTTTAAATGTAAATGTTTTCATCTAAGCGTGATCAACCTGAAGGTTCAGATAAGAACAAAGGAAAGGGAAAGCTAGCAGAATATATTTTATGGTATCAAACTGACAACATGTTGACTATGGTGGGGTCCTCATATTAAAATAAAAGCCGGTACAAGTTGTTACGGCTGGGTATATTTATGTTTCAATCTCACCTTCCAATAAGTTTATCAACGGTCCAAAAAGGGGTGTTACAGATAAGACCATAAAGAACCTTTTACATGGAAGGGCTCCCATATATATATATATATATATATATATATATATATATATATATATATATATATATATATATATATATATATATATACTTAATTTTCTAATACTAAAATTCAGAATTAAGTAGAATAAACTTAATTAGTTTCCTACTAATAAAATAAAACAAAACAAAAATTTACTAAAATAATATATAATAAAAAAGAAATTAAATTAAATTAAATTAAGCAACTTAATTAAGTAAATATAATAAATGAAATAAATATAATTTAATAAATGGATTAAATTAAATTTAATAAAATAAAATGATAAATTAAATAACATAAAACAAATTTAATTTAATTTAATAAATAAATTAAATTTAATAAAAAAATATTTAAAAATATATAATATAATACTTAATAAAATAAAATTCAATAAAAATAAAATAAATAAAAATAAAAATAAAATAAAATTAATAAAATTTAATTTAATTAAAATAATTTAAATTAAATTAAATTTAAAATATTTTAAATTTAACGCCTTTAATTTAATTTTTAAAAATATTAAAATTATATAATATAATACAAAATAAAAAAAAATAAAATAATAAATTAAATCAAATGGAAGAGATTAATACCATAAATTAAATTAAATTGGAACTTATATAATATAATATAATAAAAATATAAAATAAAATAAAAATATATAATAATAAACTAAGTAGCATTTGCTTAGTTGGGATGCAATTCTAAGAGACTAAATATATAAGAATGTTGTTGTGGAAATAAAATAATATACTTTGGAACTTAATTAGAAACCCGTTTGAAAAAGTAGGAGTGAATGTCAATGGCAAAGAGTCTCTATAGATCCCAAATAACAATTCATAAAACTAAGTACCACTTACTTAGTTTATCATTGGCAAAATAAACTAAGTAGCATTTGCTTAGTTTGCCACAATTTTCAATAAATGCAATAATACTCTCCCTACATATACGTACTCTTTCTTGTATGCAGGTTTCAACATAGCAGTTGTAGCTAATAGTACTTCAATCAGCCTCCTCGGCAAGAATTAATTGGGGGGGTCGTAGTTTCTGTTTGTAATCACATACTCGAATAATAAAGGTAATTGAATTATCAGAGACATTCCTCATCGTTCTATCATAATAGATGGCAAGATCGTAAGGAGTGTCGATAAGTTGTTGAAAAAGTTCTAGGTTAAGCAACCCTCTAGATGATGAGCGATCACTTCTCTCATAGATTGAATCATCTCCCATATGGGTCCAATCCACGATATAAGCGACTTCTCACCACTCAAGAATTCTCGGATGCGTAGTTCTCACTGCAATGTCTCACTTCTTGTATGAGAACTATCCATTTGAGGAATTCAGAGTGGTGAGAAGTCGCCTATATAATGGATTGGACCATATGGGAGATGATTCATTCTAGCAGAGAAGTGATCATTCGCTCATCTGTAGGGTTGCTTGTCAAACTTTTTTCAATAGCTTAATGGAACTCCTTCTGGATGTTGTCATCTCATATGATGGAACACCGAGGAATGTTTGCGAGAATTGAATTAACTTTATTATTCGAGTATAGGACACAACAGAACTACGACCTTTTTTTTCTATTCTACCACTTCAAGTAGAGATTCCAAATAACAATTCTCATAAACTAAGTAAAGCATTTGCTTAGTTTGCCATAATTTTTAATAAACTAAGTAGCATTTTCAATTATATATGTACTATACTTTGAAACTTAGAAACCCGTTTGACATACACTCAATAGGGTGAATGTCTAACAGTCCCCAGCTTGGACCCATTATTGGATGTTATGTCTCTCACTTAGCTCAGTGCAAATACTGAAACGGACATTTTTGTTATTTTGAGGATTAATCGACTGTTATCTCTATATTTTCTCCGAGTGCATACTTAGATTAAGTTATCTTAGTCTATTTCGTGAGCTTGAAGACCATGGGGAGGTGCTACCGAAATTTTCTTGAAACTCATGAAACATACTCAACGTATTTGCACTAGTGACGAGACGCATCCAATAACGGGATAGAAGCCTTACCCCTGTCCTGTAGAGATACTAGGTAAATCTAATTCACGCATGAATATCCAAATTAACTTAATGCGTACTTCTATGTAGTTAAAAATATCAGTCGACCGGAGTTGGATGTACCGTAGGATACGCAGTGATGAGAGAGGATTAGTCTCAGCTTATCATGTTGGGGTTTTAGATTTCTTGAACAAAGAACTAGAACATACGGATGATCCGAACGGGAAGATGAGATGCCCGTGTGTTCAGTGTAAAAATCTAATTTGGAAGAAAGCCGACAAGATTAAATTCGACTTATTTTCTCGTGGATTTGTGGATGGGTACTTCGTATGGACTCATCACGGGGAATCAGAAGTGATTGAAAATATTTTGGAACAACCAATTCCACAGGATTCATACGTCTAAAACTATGATCCAGTTGAGATGTTGGTCGATGCTTATGGCCCTACTACTATTGTCTGGGCTGAATATGAACCTTCTTCAAGCAGTGCGAAGCAAGTGCCAAATGATACAGTTGTTGCCTTTTACAAGTTGCTATCTGAATCTGGGGTCGCATTATATCCGGGAAATGATACGGACACTTAAGCTTTCAGCGATTTAAGCTCTTACACTTCAAGAACGAGCACGACTATAGTGAGAGAGGTTTCAACGATTTGCTCGCTATAATTAGACGCTTCTTACCTAAGGATCGAGACTCTTCCTTCAATTATTACGAAGTGAAGAAGATGGTCAAGGGGTTAAATATAGGTATCGTAAAATCGATGCTTGGAGCGTGATTGCATGTTATACTATGGGGAGGACAGATAAGGAACAATATGATATATGCAAACTTATCGCGCTACAAGGTTACAAAACGTGGGGGAAAGAGAAACATGTTCCCGTGAAAATCTTATGGTATTTTCCACTTGCTACCGAGACTTCAATATTATTCATGTCGCCTCATACGACTCAACATATGAGTTGGCATCGAACAAGGGATGTCGGTATGCGGTCACCGACCACCCAAATGGATGGAGATGAATGGAAGAGATTTGATGTAAATTATCCCGAGTTTGCGGAAGAAGTTAGGAATGTTAGGCTTGTACATGGCTACTCGATGGCTTTTTGCCCTTTTAATAATTTTAGCCACCGCATTTTCGGTTTGGCCATCATTATGGTCGCTATAATCTTCCACCAACAATGTGCATGAGGGATCCATATTTGTTTTGACTTTACTCATTCTGGGGATAAAATACTACAAAAGACCTTAATGTGTACCTTCAATCGCTAGTGGATGAACTAAAGATATTGTGGGAGACAGGGGGTTCGAGACGTATGATAAATCGATATGCTGAGAATTTTGTGATGAAGGCGCCTCTATTATGGCCTATCACCGACTTTTCCGACTCTTGGGATGGTTAGTGGTTGGTCAACTCACTTGAAGTCATCCCGCCCAAAGGTGTAATATGGGGATTTGCAAGGCAACTAGTTGCGACATGGGTGGAAATGTAGTTTCTTTGGGCCCGCTCGTAGATTCTTGCCTCTTGATCACAATTACGAAAGATGTCCGCATACCAATTGTAAAAGATAGAGAAGAAGGGGGTTGTTGGTCTACCGTCAAGCGTAGTAAGGTCTTGGGTTGGTTGAATCAACTTGATTTTCCTTTATCGGGGAAGGAACACAAAGAAATTGAGAAGCGGTAAGGGAAGACTCATAATTGGACACACTTGCCTATATGGTTTGAGTTGTCGTATTGGGGCACACTTTCAGTTTGTCATTGTATAGATGTCATGCATACCGAAAAGAATGTTTTCGAGAACTTGTTTTACACCGTGTTAGATGCGAGTGGTAAAACTAAAGACAATGACAACGCTCGAAAAGATTTGGAGGCATTGAAAATTATGGCTTCGCCCTAACACTACGAAACCTAAAGCTCCATTTTGTCTTACTAAGCAACAAGTTGAAGATGTCTGTAAGTGGGTTAGTGGGTTGAAGCTCCCAGATGGATATGCGTCGAACATAACATGTTGTTGTAAGGTTGACCAATTGAAAATTTCTGGATTCAAGAGTCACGATTGTCATGTATTCATGCAGAAGTTGATTCTAATTGCATTTTGTGAGATGTTACCCAGAAAAGTTCTAGATGCATTGACCGAACTGTCAAATTTCTTTTGAGATATTTGCTCAACTATAATTAAGCATAGTGATGTCGAGCAGATGGAGAAGAATATTGTGCTTACCATGTGCAAGCTCGAAATGATCTTCCCTCCAAGATTTTTTGACTCGATGGAACATCTGCCTATTCATCTGCCGTATGAACTCAAACTTGGAGGACCGGTGCAATATCGGCGGATGTATCCTTTTGAGAGGTAATATATAAACCGCTAATTGCTCTATCCTGCTCATATTAATAATACTTCAATTTGTCTGCATATTATTTATCGTAGGTATATGCGCCGATTAAAACAAAAGGTCAAGAACAAAGCTCGTGTAGAGGGTTCTATTGTTGAACGATATACAGAGGAAGAGCTTGTCAACTTCTGCTCATTGTATTTTGACGATGTTGTCTCAACGAAGCACAACTGTTTAGGAAGGAATGAGGTTGTTGGTCCAATGACTCATGTTGATGATGAGTTAGCTATATTCACATATCCGGCTAAACCATTTGGCCCTAAGACGCTGACTTACTTAAGCGACAAAGAGTTGAAGATTGTATCTACATACGTGCTTCTAAATATGCCCGAAGTATCATCATGCATCACATAAGTCTAAGCTTATTTGCTCCATTTAGTACAATTTACAAGTGTAGTCATCTCTATATATGTTAAAGAAATTTTACTAATATCGCAGTTCATTCGAAGAGGAAGCGTCTGCTTCTAACCCAACTTTTACTGCAGCAGAATTAGAAACATTCACTAATGCTAATTTCCAACAGTGATTTAAGAAAAAGGTTGAAGTGGAGAATATTTATGTGCGTTTTATAGATGTCATCCAAGGACCTTACAAAGTTGTTAGTTCTTTTCCTAGTTGCATCGTGAATGGGTACAGATTTAGAGTCGATAATTTACATGAACTCACATCAATCAATTCTGGGGTTGTGGTGTTAGAAAGCTGCTACCAAGATTCTGAGTCCAATTACTATGGTCGTTTACAGGATGTAGTTGTGCTCAATTATCACGACGACAAAAAGGTAGTTACATTTAAGTGTAGCTGGTTTGATACTAAAAAGGGGGTTAAAGTTGATCGTAATAGAATCACAACCGTGGATATCAAGTCACTGTTAAAGTCTAATGATGTGTACGTGTTAGCAAGTCAAGTAACTCAAGTGTATTACGCTCCTAATGTCGTAATTTGTGACACCCCCAAACCAAGGTACTTCATTCCCACAGGATTTGGTGCTCACTAAATCAAACATTCATATCTAACTACCCATCACAGTAAAACTGGATAATTAAAACCTTTCCCATTTGAGGGTTATATAAAAACAATCTCCCAGGTTATCTAACTTTTAAATACAATCATTCAAATGCGGAAAATTAATAAACTTCTTTACAACCATTCAATTAAAAATCAAAATATCAACACATTATCTTCAACACTTCATCTTTCCTTTTCCCTTATCAAAAGTAGTACATCAACCTTCTCATCTTTAATAGTAATAGTATATAAGCAAGAGTGAGAAAAAAAGCTCACTTAAAACAACAATGAATGAAAAATCTTTACAACAACTATCAAATAAGAGGCTCGATAGAATTAAACAATATGATTTATCAACATTCTCAAGTATATAACCGAGGGTCCTAAGACCACTTAACTATGTCCATAGTTATAAGTAATTTTTCAACTTAAACTTTAACAAATATAAGACTATAGGGACTCCTCGCATTTAGGGGATCAACCCTTTGTACAATGTATTGTGCACAAACATTTCAATGCTTAGCGTAAGTTACCCCTAATAATAGAGTTGTTCATCTCAAAGATTTAGAGTACAAGTCCGCACTAAAGTGAGTTTGTCTTGATACATTTCGTGGTAATTTGAATTCAATCGAACATCAACTAAGGATTAGTTGAATGAAACCAATAACATCATACTATAGAATAATCGTAATTGAATCAACATGGTAAATTAAAGTCATGCTTTAGGAATAATCTAATAGCATACAAATTGAATAACTATAACACACCTTGCTTGAACAATGTTAAGCCAAGGTTATTTAAAATCGAATACTAAACATGCGTAGCAATTTGAACGATAAAACTATTCAACATTAGTATGTATAATTGTGCATGCTGAACAACAAGTTAAATACAAGAATAACTTGTTCAATATAAAAATCAAAGTTTAGAAAGCTTGCATCATTTATAAGGTAATCGAATTTGGAAACCATAATTGCTTCAACAAGAAAATAGATTAGAGAACTTGCCTTGCTCGTAGATTAAACCGAACAATTCGAATCACAATATCCTATATACATATGTCATCATGACATAGTTAGTCACTACCACTTTACAAACATAACTAAGTACATTCATCATGTAGGTTTGATTATTTAATCACATAATCAAATTATAAAACAAGTTAATTGTTAATAACATGTTCATTCTAGATATAGAAATATTAAAATCATAACTTAATAGTCCTATTATTAACACATAACCATTCCTTTAAACTTTGAGTACAAAATTAACACCGCTGTAATTATTCTCGCTAACTCATGATCATGCATATACCATAATTTATATCATGTTCGGTCATGTCATGCACACGACAGGTGGCATGGCGCTACACATTTATATACATTTATATTACATAAGACGCTGCCATTTTGCACATGTGATGTTGTGACATGCGTGAATTCATGGCATATTAAACTCAGAAGCTTCTTCGAATCGACAACTTCTAACATAAATAATGAACAAAAGCCAATTTTGGCCTACAAGCTACTTTCTAATAGTCTAATTAACATGTAATTCATATAGAGACTTCATATAAACATAATTCAAAGACTCTTAACATGTTTCTACCCATAAAACAACATAAACAACGAATTTACAACATACAATTCCACTATTTTTGATAAAAACTCACTTTTTAATGTTTTTAATGAAAATAAATACTGTGATTTTGTTTTTTTCCAACCAAAACAGTTTATTCAAAGCATTTTATCAATGTTTATACATACTCTATCAAATTCAATAGTCAATTTATCAATTAAGCAACTAATTAACCCTTAATTTCTACCTTAAACTAAACAATATATATTCACAAAAACTCTCTGTAAAAAACATAGCTTTTCTTCACAACCCATACATAATATGAATTCTTTGACTATTCTCAATTATAGCTTAAGAAAATAGTTTAACAACACTAGATTATCATATAAAATCACATACATAACAAAAAAAAAATCAACTTCTACAAAACTTTTATGGTGAAAATTGGGAGAGAGAATACAACTATAACTTTGAAAAGAAAAACAATAATAGAGTTTAGATGATACCTTGTTTGAAGAAGATGATGGCCAACCCTTTTGATTCTCAAGCTTTTTCTTCTCTCCAATTCCATAGCCTTTCTTCCTCTCTTCTTTTCTCTCTATAAATTCTCTTCTCCTCTCTATTATAATTCTACGTCTTAGAATATAACGTATAAGATATAATATATATTAATTATATAATATAAATATAAATATAAATATAACTGATATCAGTTATCCAAGTTTTGAAAACCAAAAGCCATAAGGCTTGTTTCGCTAATCACTAAAAAAAATAATCAATTAATCCTTATGCCTTGTTTGGTAAAACACAATTAGAATAAAGACTTAATAGTATATTAGGCCTTGTTTGGCAAAAAATCAATTAAACTCCTTTAAGTTATTTTAATAACTCCTTTATAAAAGGTTATTTGTCACACTTTTAATTAATTAAAATAATTCTAATAACAATTTATTAAATTACTTTAACACGTAAATCAATACCACAAAATTATAATTTTCTATATATTTATAACTTTATTTAATCAACTAACACATCCTTTTAATTACAAATTCAAATAAAAGAATAATAATTCAATTAATCAAAACTCTCTAACTTAATAATTAAATTAAATTAGCATATAATAATTAATTTCTTAATTATTTATTTAACAAATTATTAACAATTATTCAACAATGAACACATCCATTAAATACTTAAATAATTCAATAAATATTTAATATAATAGCTTAAAAAATTCTGAATGTTACATCATTCCTCCTTACAAGGATTCTCATCCCGTAATCACAACTCAAACAACTCATTCGTCACATTCTCCCTTACTTACAAAGATTCTGTCCCCGAATCAAGACACAGATTAAAAAATAACTCTGGGTAATTCTTCATCATTTCAAATTTCGAGTTCCCACGTAGCCTCTTCTTCGACATCAGGTTCCTCCATATTACCTTCACATGTAAGGTATCACTTTATTTTTGAGCACTTGTTCTTTCCTCGTCGACTATCCGGATAGAACCTCTTCATAGGACAAGTCTTTCTCAAACCGCAATGGTTCAGTACTCGATCACGTGTTTGTAATCGGACTTATATGGTCGTAACATCAAACGTGAAAAACATTATGAATGTTTTGCAATTCGAGGTAGAGCTACCTCGTAAGCCACCTCTCCAACTTTTCGCAAAGACTTCAAGGGTCCAATAAACCTCGGGCTTAGTTTCCCTTCTTACCAAATCAAATTTTTCCTTCCAAGGTGAAACTTTTAGAAAACATAATTTCCTACGTCGAATGCACGATCTTGTCTGCGGTTGATCAAAGATATTTCTTTTGTCTGACTTGAGCAGCATTATCAATCTTCTTGTTCGATGAGTTTGACAACCTCAAAGAATTTGTTGTACCAGCTCGCTCCCTAATAAATTGACGCTCACCGACTTCATCCCAAAGACAAAGGAGTTCTCGCACTTTCTCGCCAGATAATGCTTCAGAAGGCGGTATGCCGATGCTTGCATGGTAATCTCAAGTATTATAGGCAAATTCTACCAACGGTAATTGTTCATCCCAACTTCCTTTGAAATCCATGACGCATGCTCTCAAATATATTTCCAATGTCTCAATCGCTCGCTCACTTTGCCATCTGCTTGTGGATGATATGTCGTACTCATTCACAACTGTGTTCCCATACATTCTTGTAGTCTCTTCCAGAAGTTTGATGTGAACCTCGAATCTCTATCTGACACAATTGACACTGGAACTCTATGTCTCGACACGATCTCTTTAACATATAACTTTGCCAGCTGATCAAGATTGAATCTAACCTTTATTGGCAAAAGTGTGCGATTTTTTGTCAATCATCCACTATCACCCAAATCGCATCGTATCCTTTCGAGTTCGTGGGGAGACCTACCACAAAATCCATTGTGATATGTTCCCATTTCCATTCCGATTTCTAATGGTTGAAGTAATCCGCTTGGCCTTTGATGCTCTACCGACTGACTCTCCGACATGTTAAGCACTTTGCAACGCATTCTCGCAACGCCTCTTTTCATATTTGGGCACCAAAAATGTCGCCGCAAATCTTGATACATCTTCGCATTTCCTGGATGAATCAAATATCTCGAGCTATGAGCTTCTCATCAAGATGTCTTCTTTAATATCCGGTACTACTAGAACCCATTTCGTCCCTCGAATCTCAAAGATTCCACTCCAGATCAACCTTGATTTCACTTCTTTTCCCTCGACCACTCTTTCTCTTATTTTTCTCATTCCTCATCCTCAGCTTGAGCGTTTTTCACTTTGTCCACCAAAGTTGGACTGGCTTCCATCTGGTATAATTTCTCATCAGATTCTTTTGGAAATTTGATTTCCAACTCCAATCTTGACATTGCTTTTATAAGCTCCTCCTTATCAGTTAACATCATCAACTTTTCTTTGCCTTTCCTACTCAAGGCATCTGCAACCACGTTTGCTTTGCCTGGATGATAAAAGATCTCACAATCATAATCCTTTATCAATTCCATCCATCTCCTTTGACGTATGTTCAGGTCTTTCTGAGTGAAAATGTACTTTAGACTCTTATGGTCTGTGTAAATCTCACATTTTTCTCCATAGAGATAGTGTCTCCATATTTTTAAAGCAAACACAATCGCCGCCAACTCTAAATCATGAGTCAAATACCTTTTTTCGTAGTCCTTCAATTGCCTTGATGCATACGCGATGACTTTTTCGTTCTACATAAGGACACTTCCTAATCCTTTGTGTGAAGCATCAATGTACACCACAAAATTTCATGTATTATCTGGTAATGACAACATAGGTGCCATACTTAGCTTCTTTTTCAATTCCTAAAAACTTCCCTCACATTTCTCCATCCAAACAAATTTTACAGATTTCCTCACTAAATTTGTCAACAGAGTGGCAATCTTGGAGAAATCCTAGATAAACCGTCTGTAATACCCCGCCAATCCCAAGAAACTTCTTACTTCGATGGAGTTCTTGGTTGCTCCCAATTTATCACAACTTTCACCTTTGATGGATCCACCGAAATTCCATCCTTGTCAATTACGTGCCCAAGAAATTGTACACGCTTCTAACCGTAATTCACATTTAGAGAATTTTATGCATAACTTTTCCTTTCTTAACGCTCCAAAGATTAGACGTAAGTGTTCCACGGTTCTTCTTGAAGTTCTAGAGTACACCGTAATATCGCCAATAAACACCACCACAAACTTGTCTAAAATGGTTTAAACACCTGCTCATCAAATCCATGAACGCCGCAGGGCGCTTTGTCAAACCAAAAGACATCACCAAAAATTCAGTAATGTCCATACCGAGTTCTAATGCCGCCTTTTGGTACATCCTCCTTCCTTACTTTTAGTTGGTGATACCCACTCCTCAAATCTATTTTCGAGAAATATCTAGCACCCTTTAATTGATCAAACAAGTCATCTATTCTCAGCAATGGATATCTATTCTTAATAGTGACTTTGTTTAATTCCCTATAATCAATGCAAAGACGATTGACCCATCCTTCTTCTTTACTTTAACAACACCGTGTTCTCCCCACGACACACTCTACTTGAATATATTTCTTGTCCAACAGCTCCTCGCAGCTTGTACCATCATCGCCTTTCATCTCTACCGAGCCATTCTCAGACGGGCTTTTGATATCGAGCGGTTCTCGCACTAAGTCGATCACGAACTCGATTTCTCTAACAGGCAAAAGTCCTGGCAAATCCTTCGAAAACACGTCCATAAATTCCCTAACCACCGATATTTCTTCCAGTTTCGTACCCTTCTTTTGAGTATCGACTATGTAAGCTAAATAACCCACACAGCCTTGACTCAATAACTTCTTGGCCTGCATAATCGTCAGACATCTCATTTGTCTAGGCGATTTGCTACCATTGAAAACTACCTTTGACGGAGTCATAAGGTTTACACACTTCTTTTGGCAGTCAATTATCGCTCCACAATTGAACAACCAATCCATTCCCAAAATAACATCAAACTCTCCAAGCCTAATCGAATTAAATCTACCATCAAAATATTTCCCTTAATGTTCACCCTACAGTTTTTTTATAACGAACCTAACAGGAATTACTTCCTTATTCGCAATTTCTATGTTTAAAGGAAATTCAATTCTTCACTAGGCAATCCTAATCTCATAGCAAATTCATCAAATATAAATGAGCAAGTAGCACCCGAATCAAATAATACATAAGCATCAATATCATTGATTGGGATAATACCTGACACCACATCCTTTGATTGCACAAAGATCTTGCATACCATGTTAAAGGTTCTGGTCGCTGGTTTGTTTGATGTCGCTTGCCTATAATGGCCCAAGTACCTCCACCGCTACCTCCCTTGCTTCCCCGTTGTTTCTCCAAATTTTTTCTTAGGGCACTCACGAGCAAAGTGATCCTTAGACCCGCAAGTGTAGCAAACATTCTTCTTGGGTTGATTGTAATTTGGGGCGATGTGACCCTCCTGGCCACAGTTAAATCATACACGTTTCCCCATTAAGCATACACCCTTGTGAAACTTTCCGCATGTAACACATGCTTCAAACTTCTTATTCTGCTGGTTACCTTGTTGATTCCTAGCACCCACATTTCTATTCCACTTTCTTTTCAGATTATTATTACCATTCCCACTACCACCACCTCCATTCTTCACCTCTACTTCATTCTTCTTCTTTTTCTCGCTCCTCGATTGAACTTATTTACCGCCACCACCTTTCAAATGAGAATTGCCTTTTCCATTACTTACCAAGAAATGTCTTCAACTGGAACAAGGAAACCCTACTAAACAAATAGGGCTTCAGTCCTTGTTCAAACCTCCTCGCCTTGCGTTCATCTGTGCTTACTTGGTATGGCGCAAACCTCACCAACTCGTTGAATTTCGCAGCATACTCCAAGACCGTCATCGTTCCCTGCTTTAGTTCTAAAAACTTCACTTCTAGCTGACTCTTCGAACTCTCTGGGAAATAGGTCTTGAAGAACATCTCCTTGAACCTATCCCAAGCCATAACACCTGGTCCTCCTCGAGTTTTATTGGCCTGCCACCAATAACTAGCCTCTACTTTCAACATGAATGTTGCAAAAGCAGTCTTTTGATCTTCTCCTACTCCCGCAACATCGAACACTTTCTCTATCTCCAAGACCCAAGTCTGTGCCTTAATCGAGTTCATGGACCCACAGAATTCTGGTGGTCCAACTGCCTTGAAGTCCTTAAACGTTGTAGCTTGATTTTGTTGTTGGTTCTGCGGTTGATTCTGCAATGCACCTATCAATAACGTCACCAGCTGCTGAATGGGGTTAGCTTCAACATCATTATTGTTGGTTCCTTCAGTGGTTCTCTGTCTAGGTGGTTGACGTCTTGGAGGCATTTTCTGTTAAAAATCCACCCATTAGATTATTACTCAACTCTTTTCAAGTAATTTCTACTTAACTTGCCCCCATAAAAGTAATCACCACATAACACATAACACTTTGGATAAAAGAAGATAATAACTTTTATTTATTCTTAATTCTTTGAAAACATCATATCCATAGCATCACTGCTATTTACATTATTTTCCTGAACTACTAAAGTTTCAAGACATCATCATCATATCCCCTAAGTTGCATAACACTTTGGATTTACATATTATTTATCATAATATAAATCATAAATCAAGTACACTCCCTACGATGTCCTATTAAGATACTGCAAAGCCTTACAACGCTCTTCTTCCATAATTCGGAACATAGTTCGACGATCTAGTATGTACGATGGCAGCATCTCAAACTGAATTGGGTAACCTATAACCCGATCTTGAGCTCGATTGATCGCAATGTTGAACACGTTATCCATCTCTTCCATCTTCTTTCTCTTTGCTTGTGCGTCCCTCTCCGCTGTTCCATCTTGTTGATAAGCTTCACTGTACGCATCTTTGGCTTTTTCCCTTTTTGCAGATTCTTCTCTCAACTTGCTCTTCAACTCTGCAATCTCTGCTCTCATTTGCTCGTTCTCTCCTTCAATGTGAATCATCTTCTCTTCAACATTTTTCAGTCGTTCTTCTCGATCCTGGATCTCGTCGTCCTTCTGTGCCATCAAGGTCTGTTGTTCAGCTACTATCTGTTGCAATTCCTCGACAGTATCTTGAAGTTCCACATTGTGGTCATGCACCTCATCGTATATACGGCCATCTATTTAGTTAAGTGGAATCCTTTCCTCCTCGTCCTCTTCATCCATATGTGGAAGCTCCACTGAATCCTCCTCGTCTGTCTCTATCTCATCATCCTCATCAGGTACTCTCTCCTGCTCAACTACTGTGACCAACGAAACTATTTTCCGTGGTAGTAATTGTTCCCAAACTACCTGAATATCTCGAGGCTCCTCCTCCCTAGCTTGACTAGATCCTCCTATATTAGTCATCCTGCAACCAAAGTTTAAGTTTTAATTACTAATCATTACTACCCGACACTCACGAGCACATAAGTTGTAAACACATAAGCACATAAGTATTTTATTACTTCTTCCTTAAAAGTCGATAAGAGTTTATCATCACTATCTTTTCGAAGGTTACTTCCTAAGGCTTTTCCCCACCTAAGGTTCATAACCTAAGGCTTTGATACCAACTTGTGACACCCCCAAACCAAGGTACTTCATTCCCACAGGATTTGGTGCTTACTAAATCAAACATTCATATCTAAGTACCCATCACAATAAAACTGGATAATTAAAACCTTTCCCATTAAAGGGTTACATAAAAACAATCTCCTAGGTTATCTAACCTTTAAATACAACCATTCAAATGTGGAAAATTAACAAACTTCTTTACAACCATTCAATTAAAAATCTAATAATCAAATATCAACACATTACAAGTCTTCAACACTTGTTCATCTTTCCTTTTCCCTTACTAGTGCTAGGTACATCAACCTTCTCATCTTTAACTGTAATAGTTATATAAGCAAGAGTGAGACAACAAAGCTCACTTGAAACAACAATGAATGAAAAATCTTTACAACAACTATCAAATAAGAGGCTCGGTAGAATTAAACAATATGATTTATCAACATTTTGAAGTATATAACTGAGGGTCCTAAGACCACGAACTATGTCCATAGTTATAAGTAATTTTTCAACTTAAACTTTAACAGTCATAAGACTATAGGGACTCCTCGTACTTAGGGGGATCAGCCCTTTGTACAATGTATTGTGCACAAACATTTCAACGCTAAGCGTAAGTTACCCCTAATAATAGGGTTGTTCATCTCAGTATATAGAGTACAAGTCCACACCAAAGTGAGTTTGGCTTGGATACATTTCAGGGTAATTTGGAATTCAACGAACATCAACTAAGGATTAGTTGAATGAAACCAATAACATCATACTATAGAATAATCGTAATTGAATCAACATGGTAAATTAAAGTCATTCTTTAGGAATAATCTAATAGCATACAACTTGAATAACTATAACACACCTTGCTTGAACAATGTTAAGCCAATGTTATTTAAAATCGAATACTAAGCATGCGTAGCAATTTGAACGATAAAACTATTCAACATTAGTATGTATAATTGTGCATGCTGAATAACAAGTTAAATACAAGATTAACTTGTTCAATATAAAAATCAAAGTTTAGAAAGCTTGCATCATTTATAAGGTAATCGAATTTGGAAACCATAATTGCTTCACCAAGAAAATAGATTAGAGAACATGCCTTTCTCGTAGATTAACCGAACCATTCGAATCACAATATCCTATATACATATGTCATCATGACATAGTTAGTCACTACCACTTTACAAACATAACTAAATGCATTCATCATGTAGGTTTGATTATTTAATCACATAATCAAATTATAAAACAAGTTAATTGTTAATAACATGTTCATTCTAGATATAGAAATATTAAAATCATAACTTAATAGTCCTATTATTAACACATAACCATTCCTTTAGACTTTGAGTACAAAATTAACACTTGCTGACCATTCTCGCTAACTTCATACGCATGTACGCCACACAATTTATATTTTGGTTTCAAGTCTCATGCAAGACGAGAATGATCATGATGATATTATTTTATACTACATTTATACTATCGTTAGTATCTGGTAAATAATATCATACTGGCTTAAACTTAGCTTTCAATCGATAAATTTCTAAGAACAAGATGAACAAAAGCCAATTTTGGCCTACAAGCTACTTTCTAATGTCCTAATTAACATGTAATTCATATAGAGACTTCATATAAACATAATTCAAAGACTCTTAACATGTTTCTACCCATAAAACAACATAAACAACGAATTTACAACATACAATTCCACTGTTTTAGATAAAAACTCACTTTTTGATGTTTTTAATGAAAATAAACACTGTGATTTTGTTTTTTTTCAACCAAAACAGTTGATTCAAAGCATTTTATCAATGTCTATACATACTCTATCAAATTCAATAGTCAATTTATCAATTAAGCAACTAATTAACCCTAAATTTCTACCTTAAACTAAACAATATATATTCACAAAAACTCTCTGTAAAAAAATAGCTTTTCTTCACAACCCATACATAATATAAATTCTTTGACTATTCTCAATTATAGCTTAAGAAAATAGTTTAACAACACTAGATTATCATATAAAATCACATACATAACAAAAAAAAATTCAACTTCTACAAAACTTTTATGGAGAAAATTGGGAGAGAGAATACAACTATAACTTAACTTTGAAAAGAAAAACAATAATAGAATTTAGATGATACCTTGTTTGAAGAAGATGATGGCCAACCCTTTTGATTCTCAAGCTTCTTCTTCTCTCCAATTCCCTAGCCTTTCTTCCTCTCTTCTTTTCTCTCTGTAAACTCTCTTCTCCTCTCTCTTCTAATTTAATACGCCTTAGAATATAATGTATAAGATATAATATATATTAATTATATAATATAAATATAAATATAACTGATATCAGTTATCCAAGTTTTGAAAACCAAAAGTCATAAGGCTTGTTTGGCTAATCACTAAAAATAATAATCAATTAATCCTTATGCAAGTTTGGTAAAACACAATTAGAATAAACACTTTAATAGACATTAGGCCTTGTTTGGCAAAACTGAATTAAACTCCTTTAAGTTATTTTAATAACTCCTTTATAAAAGGTTATTTGTCACACTTTTAATTAATTAAAATAATTCTAATAACAATTTATTAAATTACTTTAACACGTAAATTAATACCACAAAATTATAATTTTTTATATAATTATAACTTTATTTAATTAACTAACACACCCTTTTAATTACAAATTCAAATAAAAGAATAATAATTCAATTAATCAAAACTCTCTAACTTAATAATTAAATTAAATTAGCATATAATAATTAATTTCCTTAATTATTTATTTAACAAATAATTAACAATTATTCAACAAATAATTAACAATTATTCAACAATGAACACATCCATTACATACTTAAATAATTCAATAAATATTTAATATAATAGTTAAAAATTCTGGAATGTTACATCATTGATGTACCTAACGATGAGGATGTCGAGGCCAACGTACACATGAATGATTATGTAGTCGTTGAGGATGATAACGATGGCGAAACTGATCTCGAAACTGAGGATGAGGAAGATACTGAATCCGAGAATGATATACACGTTGATTCTGATGGGTTTGATGACGTGCGTAATTGAAAATGAGCATTCATATTAGTACTTACCACATATTGTTACACCTTATATATTTGTAATCTACCAATTTTGTTATTGCAGTAGGATATTCATGGCTAGACATAGCGGTGGAGGTCGCCGAGGTGGTGGGCGATCCGGTACTGGAGACGGTAGCCACGATGGAGGCTCTTCTTCAGGCACGAGTAAGTTATCTTAACTAGGATTTAAATATATCTCAAGATGAATTAATTACAATGATTGTTGAAGTACTATGTTAACTACAATTATTACAGATGCACCTTGTCGACGACACCAAGGGATGAACCTCGGTATCTTTGGTCGTCCGTGGGCAGTGCCACTTACAGTATTGGTGTATGTCGTTTCCCAGCAGTAAGTGTTAATATATTCGTAATATTTCTATCAGTTATAGCAAAACACAATTCACATAACACATTTAAATTATACTTTTTCTGTAGTATACTAGACCTGGTGGCTAAGCACACCCTACACGCGATTTATTTGACGTATCTCCCGAGAGGGTGCATGTGGTTCAGTCAGTATGTGCGGTACGATGCCACTTTTATGCAGACCGTCTTGCGGGAGTTCCACATAAGTTAGGCATATTATCACTACATAGTTGTATTGGGATGACGAAATCAATTGTTCTTAATTTTAAATAATCTTTTGTTATAGGTTTATTATCGATTTGACCCGAGCATCTCTCAGTCAGCTGGCGATGATGTGATTGAGTATCACGTCACTGTGAATTACTCGGATGGTCAGTATGAGATCGACAGACGGAAGCGGCTCGGGCGATTTGTGGACCACCAGAGACCACCATCAGAGATCATCAGCCCCGCATAGTCTCTAATTTAACTTGGGAGGCTATATGTTCACACTGGAAGGCTGATGACTTCAAGAAAAAAAAATCTGAAAGAAAAAGAAGAACCGTGGTCACTCCGGATAGTACACACCACCGGGTTCTTAGTCGTTCGAGGAGGCGAAAGACAGTAAGTCTTGTTGATGTTAGTTATTTATATGTCAAGTTCTCACACAAATACTTAAGACCTATTTTATGAAAGTTTTTATTAGGCATTGGGGAGGACCTTGGGCCAAGATCCTACCATTCTAGAGTTTTGGGATCGAGCCCACATGCCTAAGGACGAGCGTGCTTTATCTCAGGCAGCTTTAGCTATACGGGTAAAACTCATCTTACTATTTAGCTTTTAATAATATTCAATAGTAAATAAAATGATATAATTAACATACATATACGGAATACATTACAGGACCAATTTTAGAGGCTTCGGAACGAGCGTATTGCTGAGCTGGAGACTATTAGGAGGGGTTTTAAGCCGTTAGATTCCACCACCCCTCTTCCCGATATTGTATTAGATCAGGATGAGGAGCTGAAACTATGGGTCGCGTCTCAGGATCCCCCTACTAGCAGTACCGGCAGATATCGAGTGTTGGGTCTTCTGAGGATACCCGCATATACACATCCTAGAGTTAATATTTTTTTATGTTTCACGAAATTATCCGAATTTATCACATTATATAAATTATTATTAGTAATCGAATTTGTATCTCTTTATAGGCTCCATCCAAATACTTGACGTCCGAAAAACACATGTCGGACCATCTCATACTGGGCGCCGGCTTGGATGAAGATATCTTCCATCTAGCGATAGGGTAGTGTCGGATAGGTTCCGTCTCGATCCGGTCTTTTCGGCGTTAGCAGTTGCCTTTCAGTTCTCGTCTTCACCAGATTGCTCAGGATATTATAGCAGGGGCCTCTGCAGAGAGTACGGGATTACCACGGGAGTAGTTCAACGCTTGGAGCACCGAGATCCTCCGGATGGTGATTACCCTCTTGGAGGAGGCTTATGGTCCACCCCCACCTACTCAGGTATTCTTATTGTTTATGTTTTTCAATTAAGGCTAGTTTGTTAATTCTCACACATATATATACGGTCTAATGATTTATATTTTTGATTCTATCAACAGGGTGGCTGTGACTCCCCCAAAATAGGTATACATCACCCATCTTGAGCCACCAAATACATGGTACAAAATATAAATAAAAACTTAATTATACAACTGTCGTGTAAAATACGACAAAACAAATGCTGTGAGTTTTAATACAATTATTGTCATCTAGACAATAGCCACACTCAATGGAGTCCTCATTACATTTATTATCACACTATTTAACAGAATAGTGAGGACTACTAATGCTATCATCTGGACCGTCACTCCGTTCCCCGACTAGTCCCAGCTATATTCTCATTTCCTAAAGAGAACAATGAAAGCAAAGGATGAGCTCAACTAGCCCAGTAAAAATTATTATGACTAAGATAATGCAGAATAAATTATCATTAGCCCTCAACAATGTTAAACTGATAAAATTTAAAAGAAAACAAGTTTAACTGCAGCGGAACAAGCAATCCATTAGAAGTGTCAAGTAGAGCATAAAATCTACTATGTTCTATGATTTAAAAAGATTTTCATCAACTTTATCGCTGAGACACACCTTAATAAATAAATCACATCATCCCTGCACTACGGCCAAGGATATTCATGTAATCATCAATGGTTATGATTATACCAAATAATCCCTGGTCATAATCATACCAACAACTGTCCATCAATGAATTACAGGCCAATGAGGACTTTTACCACATCATTCGTCACATTACGGTCATGATTATACCGAATAATCCCTAGTCATAATCATACCAAGTCCATCTATGCACGTAAGCTAAAGATGACTTTAATCACAATATAAGCATGAGGATGATAACAATGACATAATAATCCAATAAAACAAGTTCAAGGATAAATTTTAAAGATTTATAATTTAATTTATTCAGAAATCAATAACGTCCAAATTGTCAACATGATACATCTTTGTGGAGTAAAATTCAAGAATGCTCAGAAGAATATTTTCATGAAAAGATACTGGATGAAGCGCAAATATCAAGGATATTCAACTAATTTCATGGAGTATAGAAGCCAACACTTTAACCAAATGAGTATCATAGAATATATGAAACTGCAAATGGATTTTCACCTGTCATGCGGTAATCCACGTAGACAGATCATTTACACAATTTAATAAGGAATAAATACGAAGGATCATTCACCATGCATGTGATAATCCACAAAATAGGTTATTCAAACAGAATAATAAAGAATGGAACCAGGTCATGCGTAATCCGCACAGACAGGATATTCAAACAGAATAATAAAGAATGGAATAACAGAAGAATTCACCATGCATGCGATAAACCGCACAGATAGGTTATTCCAACAGAATAATAAAGAATGGAACCGAGTCTAAGCAATCACTTGCAGATGTGGATATTCCAATGAATAATAAAGAATGGAATAACGAAGAATTTCACCATGTATGCGGTACTTGGCATAGATAGGTTATTCCAACATAATAATAAAGAATGGAATAATGAAGCTCTCTTCATGAATCTGAAAGAAATAATACCCTTACCTTAGAAAGAAATCTGGATACTGAGTAGAGAGGTAGCGGACTTCTCTTCTTCTTTCTCTCTATAATAATTGCTCTATAGCTTTAGTGAATTGGTGAGAAATGAAGGAAGAATGAGCTTCATTTATATGAAAATAATAGTTTCGATAATTGCACGTTTTGGGGCTCAAAATATTACAATATAATACCTTCCTCTTTTCTTCATTTTTAATTTAGTTACTGCAAGTATTATCAAACTTGCACCACCACCCCCTAATAGTAAATAATGTGAATCAATAGTAAATCATATGAATCAATAGTTCTAGACACGTGAAAATACGAATTACAGTATAGTACCTCCATCTATACCTTCATTTTTAACTTAGTCATGCAAGTATTATCAATCTTGCACCAACTCCCCTAATAGTAAATGAATGTGAATTAATAGTACACATATGTGAACAAATAGTTATAATCATGTGAATTAATAGAAATTAATTTCTCATTTATCCGATTAATTACCGATTTGGTCAATTATAACTTCCAAACATCAGTTAATATCGAAATAAATGTCGATTTCTACTAACACTAATAATTCCAACACAATGGAACTATCAATTTCATCTTTAATCAACACGAACTTATTCATCATTAATATTATAACTCATAATATTTAACAACCGTGTCGTTCCCAAGAAAGAGGGGCTTTTCGATAAGGATTTCTCCTTATTGGCGCATGATTAGATGACCAAATCTCTCCTTGACGAACTTCTAGACATTGTAAATATTGTAATTTAATAATATGAATAACTTTGTCGTCTCAATTATTGATTTAATAATATATCATTTTTTGCGCAATGATCTTTGTGACAATAATTAAATTAATAATATGAGAGATATGATCAAACAATTCTTTGTAGTAATAATTGAGTATAACTGAGTGACTTCTCATGTAAGCATCAATAATCAATACCGTGCGTTCCTATGCAACCACGCGTATTATTGTACTTTTACTACCGAGTAGTTCAACAGTTTTAACAGTAACACTTCCGTCGTTATTTTTATAAAAAGATAATTCTGTCGTTTTACGACAATACTTCCGTTGTGGGGTCCACCAATGATTGTGCCATCGTACGAATATTCCCTGTTAAAATGAATATTCCCTGACCAATCGAATATTATATAACCACTTGCTTACTTTGAAAATTTTGTAAATATTACCCACAACTATAATATTATATCAAATCCACACCATAATATTCAAAAATATATTTCGAGAAAATTATTCTTTATTTATAAAAGTTGGGGTCTTACAATGGCGATGGCGAGCAAGCTGGCGATGATGAGCAGGAGCACAACCCTAATTTCCATACACCAGAGCAGCGTCGTTCACCTCCACTCGATGATGATACTTTTACTAGTTTATAGTTCATTTGTATATATTCATGTTATTGTAGAACTTTTGTATATATTGTGTTGTCTAATTACTTCTGTACAAGTATTGTAAATTATATTGTTTAACATTTATGGAACATTAGCTTATATTTGTAATTGGTTAGCTTATAATACGTTTTGGTGGATATTTGAATGCGAATGTGAATGATAATGAGTTGAAGATTACGTTTTAGTGCTACGTTGCATATTTGAATGTGAGATACAGGTTTATATTACTGTGTATTGGGTTGTGACATGTTACAGGTACATTAATGGGTAACACCTAGAAACTGAACTTTTAAAATCTGCATTTAAAAAAAAATAGTTAATTCCGACGGAATAGGGTATTCTCGACGGAACTTCCCTCGGAGGTAACAAATAACCAAATTTTAATAAATGTTGAAATATTCTAATTTTAGTCGTAAATACGTTACCTTCGACGGAATGTATCCGTCGTAAACACTCTATCTCCTACTCGGTCAAGGATTAAAAATGGGCCAATGAATCGAGGATTGAGCTTTCCTCTCTTTCCAAATCTCGTAACTCCTTTCTATGGAGCAACACGTAACAACACATGATCTCCAATATTGAATTCCACGTCCTTTCGATGAAGATCAGCATAGCTCTTTTGTCGATCTTGTGAGGTTTTTATACGTTCTCGGATCGTTTGAATCTTTTCCGTAGTCATACGTACCAAATCCGGTCCCAACAACATTGCTTCACCCACCTCATCCCAGCATACTAGAGAACTACACTTTCTTCCATACAACGCCTCAAATGGAGCCATGCCAATACTTTCTTGAAAACTATTGTTGTAGGAAAACTCCACCAATGGTAAGAACTTGTCCCAACTTCCCGTGAAGTCAAGGACACAGAATCTTAATAAATCTTCAAGAGTTTGAATAGTCCTTTCCAACTGCCCATCCGCTTGAGGATGATATGCTGAACTAAATCGTAAATTTGTGCCCATAGCTTTTTGCAAACTAACCCAAAATCTTGAAGTGAATCTTGGGTCGCGATCAGAAACTATGGATACTGGCATACCATGCAATCTTACAATCTCGTTTATGTACATACTAGCAAGACGTTCAAGTGTATAAGTTTCTCGTATCGGTAAGAAATGAGCAGACTTGGTCAATCTATCAACAATGACCCAAATCGCATATATGCCTTGAGAACCCTTGGAAGACCCGATGTTGAAATCCATGGTAATGTGCTCCCACTTCCATTCTGGAATTTCAAGTGGTTGCAATGGACCTTTTGGCACTTGATGCTCTGCCTTGACTCGTTGACAAGTTAGACACCTTGAGATAAACCTCACTATCTCTCTCTTCATATTGCTCCACCAAAATGTATGTCGAAGATCACGATACATTTTGGTACTCCCAGGATGGATTGCAAATGGTGTGTTGTGCGCCTCCATCATGATTTTATACATCAAGTCAGAATCGTTAGGAACACAAAGTCTAGAGTTGACTCGAAGTATTCCTTCTTCATCGATTCTTGCTTTCGAAATAGCACCTTCTTGTACTTTCTTCCTCATACGTATCAGCTCCAGGTCTGTAGCTTGAGCAGCTATAACTTTATCGATTAAAGTCGGTTCCACTCGTATATTCGCCATCATCACATGGGTCCCTAGAGTCTGTAACTCTATTTCCATCCTTTCCAAGTCATACACAATGGGCCTTTGCGTTGACAATAATGCACTCGTGCCCGCATATGATCTTCTACTCAATGCGTCAGCTACTACGTTCGCTTTTCCAGGATGGTATTGGATAGTGTGATCATAATCGTTCAACAACTCAAGTCATCGTCGTTGTCGCATTTTGAGTTCCTTTTAAGTGAAGAAATATTTGAGGATTTTATGATCCGTATAGATCTCCACCTTCTCTCCATACAGGTAATGCCTCCAAATATTAAGCACAAAAACTACTGCTGTCAACTCTAGATCATGAGTAGGATAATTCCTCTCATATTCTTTGAGTTATCGCGAGGCATAGGCTATGACTTTCCCATGTTACATGAGAACACATCCCAACCCTTTGCCTGAAGCATCACTGTAGATGACAAATCCCTCCGATCGAGATGGTATTGTCAGAACAGGTGCTGAAATGAGTCTCCTCTTGAGTTCTTGAAAACTCTTCTCACATTCCACGCTCCAACTGAATTTTGTATCTTTCTGAGTCAGATGAGTTAATGGAGTAGCGAATCGAGAAAACCCTTCTACGAATCTTCGATAATAACTAGCTAAGCCGAGAAAGCCACGTACTTCGGTCACTGACTTAGGTTGCTCCCAGCTTTGAATTGCTTCAATCTTTATTGGGTCAACAGATATTCCATGATTTGATATCACGTGCCCAAGGAATTCAACTTCCTCAAGCCAGAACTCACATTTCTTCAATTTGGCATATAGCTTGTTCTCACGAAGCTTTTGGAGTATCAGCCTCAAGTGTTGCTCATGGTCTTCACGGGTTTTGGAGTATATGAGGATGTATCAATAAAGACGACCACAAAGTGATCCAAATAATTCTTGAATACTCGGTTCATCATGTCCATGAAGGCAGCAGGAGCATTAGTCAATCCAAAAGACATGACTAGGAATTCATAATGCCCGTACCGAGTTCTGAAAGCAGTCTTTAGAATGTCTTCAGTTTTAATCTTCAACTGATGATATCCGAAATGAAGATCAATCTTTAAAAATTTGGCTCCTTGCAATCGGTCAAACAGTCATCAATGCGAGGCAATTTTACCTATTTTTGATGGTGACATGATTCAACTCCAGATATTCAATACAAAAAGTCGCATACTTCCATCTTTCTTCTTCACGAATAAAACAGGGCACCCCCCGGAGACGTCTTAGGGCCGAATGAAACCGATGTCTAACAATTCACAGTAGTTAGGTTTTAACTCCTCGAAGTTCAATAGAGCCATTCGATATGAGGCTTTGGAAATGGGTTTTGTCTGGGATTCAAGGTCGATACAAAATTTAATTTCACACTGGGTAGGCCGGAAGTTCTTTAGGGAATACGTCAGGAAATTTATTAACAATTGAAATATCATTCAAATCTGACGTATTTTTATTTAAATCCGTGACATGAGCTAAGAAAGCTTGACATCCATTTTTCAATAAACGAATAGCTTTACGACTTGATATGACAGTGATTGACTTTAGTGGTTTGGTTGCTTGAATTCGTATAATAGGTTGGTTAGGAATTTGAAAGCTAACAACCTTACGAAAATAATTGATTTTAGCATGATGAGTAGTTAACCAATCAATCCCTAAAATCACATCAAATGCAAGTATTTTCAAAGAAATAAGATCGACAGGTAACGTGCGGTTACCGATTTAAATCAAACAAGACTTATAAACGATGGATGTGATGAAGGTTTCTCCTAACAGAGTTTTAACAGATAAATCAAAGTCTAATTTCTCCGGAGTTAAATTTAAACGTTGAGCTCAAGTAGGAGAAATAAAAGAATGGTAGAACCTCGTTCGGATTCCTCACTTTTTGGGAGGTTACGACAAACGCTCTCTCTTGAACTATCGGTTTTGTCTTGTCTGGGACACCCTTTGATGCCTCCATCCCAGCTGGACTTGACTTTGGTGCACGATAAAATCGAGCTAGGTGACCTTCTTTTCCATAATTATAACACGCTTTGGACTGCATCACGCAGTTTGGACTGATATGTCCCTCCCCTCCGCATTTGTAACATACGATCGGCGGTCGTTTTCCTTCCTTAACAATAGGTGTTGGTGCTGACGTCTTTCCATCCTTGTTGAATCTCCTCTTCTTGAAATGTCCACTCTTATTGTCATGGCCATGATTACCACCGAAGTGATTATCATTTCTGGCATGTTGATTCCCTCCACGTTTATTGTCACCACTTCGATAATTGCTACCACTAGTATTATCAACTTGTCGGTTGCTCTCTCTTGGTTGGGTTGACTCATTATCGCGCTCTAATAACTTAGCCCTGTTCACAACATCTGAATACAAACACAGTTTATGAGAAATTAGGTATTGACGTATCTCAGGTTTCAAACCTCTTAGAAACATCCACTACAAGAAAAAGGCCTATCAGCGACCAAGGATATCAGCGACCGCATATCCGGTCGCAGATAATACTTATAGCGACCAACATCAGCGACCGTAATTGAAAATGGTCGCAATTTACTATCAGTGACCGCATGCGGTCGCTACTCGGTCGCTGACATTAGTTTCCCTCCCAAAAATTGGTGCGAAAAGGTGGCGCATTTATTTGTTGCGACCAATATATATCAGCGACCGCATTGTGGTCGCTAAAGGGGCCACGTCATAAAAATCGGAATGATCGCAAATGATTCATTGGATCTGATCATTGATCAACTAAAACTTATTCAGACTCAGGTTCGCGATATCGATGAAGAAAAAAAAAAGAAAGAGATACACGAGGAGAAGAGGGAGTAGGGGAAGAGAGGACTGCTTTTGCCGCACCACCACCGCACTACCCGCCTTCACCACCACCACCATGCACCACCACTTCACCACACCTAAACTAATTTTGGGTTTAATTTGTTTGTTTAATATGCTAGAATTTGTGTTTAATTTAGGGTTTTAATTTATTTTGTTATAAAATGATGAATCCTCGAATGAATTAGTGTTCAATTTGAGTTTTGAAATTTAATCTAGGGTTTAATTTGTTATATATTAATCATGGTGAATTCAACTTGGGTTTGATATATTGGAAATTTGGATTTGATATGTATTGTATTGTATCTTGCGCAATTAGTGTTTGATTTGTGTAAATACATATTCTACAATTAAGTTTTAATTTGTATAAATTTGAGTTTGATATGTAATGTATGAATGAAAAGAATGTATCAATTTTTGGTTTGTTTATGCATGTTTAGGTATAGTGTGTATATTTGATATATATATGGAATAGTAACATTTATCTCTCATTGATTATTTCATAGAAATTAAGTTTCATGCCCCACGACACGTATATCCCTAAATTTTTAGTTTCCTTATTCATTTTGCAATAGCAAATTTTGTAGGATTATTTTTGATTTTATTTCATGTCTCTTGATTCTTGGTGGTTCCCCGCTAATCTTCCTATAAATTCCATTCCTAAAACCCCATAGATCGCTTTGGTTTATCTAGTCTTGATCTTTGTTTTACCCATTGATGAACCTGAACCTAGATTGGATCTAGAAATGCGTAATTTGGTTTATTAGTGTGTTTTCTAGAGTCATGTAATTGGGTTTATCTAGTCTTATCTTTGATTTATCGTTATTGTTTTGGTCTTATTATATTGGGAATTTGTATATTTCTCTTGGTTTGTGTCTTGGGTGCCTAAAATGACTTTATATATCATTCTATCGTGTATGGCTAGTCCATATTATAGGGAGACTCGCTAATTTTTTTTTTATTAGTCGGGTAGTTGCGAACATTTATACTATTAACGAGCCTATTGTTGATCCACTAGAGCCTATTAAGGGGCTATTGGAGTTGATGGGTTGGGCTTGGGGCAACGAGGCCACACGAGGCCACCGCCCAAGCTTAGCCAAGCCTCACGAGGGCCAAACCAAAGCTTGGTTGTTAGCATAGTAAGCTATTGAAAACATTAAGCCAAAATAAGCGATCTTAGGGAACCTGTTAGTGCAACGAGAGAAGGTAACTAGACACACATGGTCAATAAAGAGACTGTTTATCTTTTAACAAGGGTATTTAACACTTATGTATATAAGAATAAAGCTACAAATGTTATAGAAGCTATAAATTGCTCAACCAAGTTATGCATGCTTACAAGTATGCTCAAGTCATATGGTTACAAGTATGCTCAAGTCATATGTTAATTAACATTTATAATGTTGTCTCGTAGTAGGTACCGTGGAATCATGGACCTCTATTATTGAATAAGTAGTTGGATGGCACGACGAAAGTCAAGTGCCCGGATAAATCTTCTGATTGAATTTAGATTTGGTTGCCAAGTGTTTTTGGAGTATCGTATAATCACCCGTAATGTATGAATGGTAAGTCGTGAATCGATGTCCATGTTTAAAGTGTAAGAATGTAAATTATATGGACAAAGACATGGTAAACTATCATTTACTTGTTTACGGGTTCATGAGAAATTACGAAGAATCTTTGGTGGGCACATGGGCGAGAGAAGAGATGGTGGCATCACACAAGTACACAATTGAGGCGATTAGTACTCATCGTATGAATGAAATGGTCCATGATATTGCGGGGCGATTTTGATTGGGAGCAAGCGCAGAGAGCAACCTATGAATTACGATGCCAAAGACTTCTTTAAGTTGTTAGGCGAGGGTATGAAGCCATTATGGCATGGTTGCACCAAACACACTACATTGTCTGCAAATGGCGACATTACTTAACATCAAGGTTGATCACAACATGAGCCATGAGTGTTTTGAGTCACTCTTGAAGGCAATTAAGAGTATGTTGCTGGCGGTGAGAAATTACACAGTAACTATTACTTTTGTAAGAAAATGGTGAAGAAGTTGGGTCTTAGATACCAAAAGATCGATCATGTCCCAATGATCGCATGTTATTTTATAAGGAAAATGAGCAGGATGACAAGGTGCACGTTTTGCGGTCATGATCGGTTTAGGCCTAATAAAGAGGGTGTGACTACAAAAAAATCAAGTATCTGGTTTAAGATTCTAAGGTATTTTCCAATAACACATCGACTAAAAAGATTGTACATGTCTTCAAGATCGGTGAACATATGAGTTGGCATGAAAATACCCGGCTAAAGATGGAGAACTAAATCATCCATGAGATGGGCGGGGCTTGGAAAGATTTCAACTTAGCACATCCCGAATTTGCATCGAAACCTAGAAATGTGAGGCTTGGATTGTCCACCGATGGTTTCAACTGTTTAGCCACTCAAATTTATTCATTAGACTCATGTTGGCATGTGATTGTTACTTCGTCAACTTGCCTCCTTGGATGTGTATGAAATGACCATACTTATTTCTTTCACTTTCGTGATTCCTGGTCCTAAGAGTCCTGGAAAGAACTTAGATGTTTACTTGAGACCTCTTATAGACGAGTTAAAGGTATTATGGGAGGATGGAGTACAGACTTGGGATGTTGCAACGAAAACAAATTTCAACCTTAGGGCAGTGGTTATGTGGACTATAAGTGACTTCCCAGCTTATGGTATGTTAGCTGGATGGAGTACACACGGGAAGTTGGCTTGTCCGTATTGTATGGAGCATACTGAAAGTCATTTAATCTATCAAAAGGTCGAAAGCCTTGTTGGTTTGATTTGTCATCATCGCTTGTTCTTCTAGGTAGATCACCCGTTTGAAGAAATAGAGAACACTTCGTGAAAGGGAAAGTAGATAATGATATGCCCTTGCCGCGATTGTCGAGGAACGGAGATGCGAGATCGTGTGATGAGATTACGGTTATCCCATTTGGTAAGGTTGATCGACAAACATAATCGATTGGGTTTGGTGAATCTCATAACCGGGTTCGGAGAAGCATCTTTTGGGAATTGCCTTATTGGTCTACAAATTTGATTCGTCATAATCTAGATGTGATGCATATTGAGAAGAATGTGTTTGACAATGTGTTTAACAACTTGTGATGAATATTACGGGAAGACAAAAGATAACGATAAAGGCACGTTTGGACATGAAAGATATTTGTAAGCGTCACGGATTAGAACTAAATGGTTGGCTCTCTCAGATTTGGTCTATCGGTAGCGCTTATGGAAAAGGGAAGCGCGTATTCCTCTCTCGAGCAAGAATTACATGTCATACGTACTTACATTCTTCTCAATTGTGAGGAGATTGGCCAATTTGTGAGGTACATATGTAAACTTGATATTTTATCTTTTAAGTTGAAAATTTATTCTAATATGTTAATGTTTATAACATGGTATAGATTATGCGATGATGAGTTAAAAGTGAAGCATCTTGACATAACCGATAAAGATATTCAAATCAATCGGGATAAAAACTTTGCACTTTGGCTAAAGACAAAGTAAGTTCAATTTTAAGCACGTAGTGTATATATATATATAATATATATACTCCATATGTTAACTATGACTTCATTTAATAAGATGGAGTTTTTGTAGGCTTTGGTTTGAGGGATCAACGATTAGGCTAATGTACAAGTCCTAGCTATAGGACCGAGACAAGGATCAAGTCGGTATGATGGTTACAAAATAAATGGTTGTGAATTTCACACAAAGGCATATGGACGCGGTAGTAAAGAACAACGAACTCGGGTGTGTGTCCAAGGAGATTGTTACAATGAGCTTGGTCGTGCCTTTTATGGGGAGTTGGAGGAAATCGTAGAGTTGTCGTACAAGAGCACGTAACGGGGTCATATTCACTTGTTCAAGTGCCGTTGGTTTGATTCAAAAAAAGGGATACGTGTTGACAGACATGGAATCGTCGATATTGACCTCCATAGGTCTGCGTACTCCAACGAACCGTTTGTTTTACCAACTCAAACAGTCTGCAGTATACTACACTCCTAGTCCTATTAGGAAAAGGGATAGACCCCTTCTGATTGGCAAGTTGTAATTTATACTCCCGCCGCGTAGTCGTGTAGAATTAGTTGATGGGGAGATTTACCAAAGCGGATGCTTCATAGTCGGACTATAATAAATGTGGAGGACGACAATGAAGTAATCCGATTAGATGGTGGAGATGAACCACATGAATTAGATCCCGAGTCAATACTTGTGTCGGATTGACATTGATCTTGAGGAGGAAGAGTTATTGATTTGAATCGACCGCGAGAATCAAAGCGGATGATGGTTATGAATCATAAACACGTATCTGAGATGATTACGAATCGAGACATTGACACTTGAACTCATGAAATGTATGTTTAGCAATACATGTTTTTTATATCATTGTCATGTTTATGTACTAAACTATTTAAATGCAACTTTTGTTTATTGTCATTTTATATTCATATATATACATGTTTATATCAACATCATGTTTATGTTCTAAACTATTTAAATGCAACTTTTGTTTATTGTCATTTTATATTCATATATATACATATTTATATCATCATCATGTTTATTGTCATATATACATGTAATCAAATATGACTCCTAATAACATCTTGAAATTTGTAATATACAAATGGCTTCCGAGCGGTAGCGAAAAAGCGCTGCTTGGGTAGGGGGCCTAATAATGTGCCCAAGGCCCTACTAATCCCGATGATCGGATTCTTATTCGATTCACCCTCCTCCGAATAACGTCGTCCGTATATATCATTTATATAAAAGCATTTAAGATTCTATTTATTGTATATTGGTAATGTTTTGATTGATATTATATTAGTAATGTTTTGTTTTGGTCTTATTGTATTGAAAATTTGTATATTTCTCTTGGTTTGTGTCTTGGGTGCCTAGAAATGTCCATATATGCATGCTTAGTCGTGTGTGGCTAGTCTATATTATAGGGAGACTATGGCAAATTTTTTTAAGTATTATAAGTATAAGTTTGAAAAATGTTCACAAATATTATAACTTAGATATAAATTGCTTTAATATATGCTAATTGATGTTGTATATTATAGTGATTTTTCGGATAATAAGATCGTCAGTGCATATCACAACCGTGTTTCTGAAATTGGCTACACACCGTGATTACGTGGTAGCACACCTATCGCCCACAAGGATCTTTGTTTGAGGCGAAATTTCGGTATGTTTTTTTAATTATGACAAATAATATTAATATAATATTAATATAATATTCAAAGGATAATTATTTAGTAATGTTATTATTGTTTTTTATTTGCAAACCAGGTATAGATGGGAGGACGCTTGCGAAAGCTTGATGATTGAGACATTATTACGGCAAAAGTCTGCGGTCACACTAAGGACAACTTGAATAAAGAACGACAAAAAGTCATTCACAATGCCGAGATCGACCATCCGGGCGGGAGAGGATTATATGCACGAGCATAGCCCACAGTGGTGCACCCGATCCATATAAATTTGAGATGTGTGCCCAATGGAGAGTGAGAGAGCGGGTGAAAAGACGAAAGACTTCCGCCACCAACAGAGCCTCGGGTGTATCCGATGGCGAAAAAGGCTAAAAGGAACATACAAGGGCGGCGATATTTCACAGATTCTGACATATCAACGCCTGCCAAATGCGTATTACAAGTTTTAATATGTTTACAATCATGAATTGTAGAAAATATCCCATTTTACTTAGTAATATTGTGTTGTTTTGTGTATAGGAGTCTCGGTCTCAAGGTCGACCATCCATTGGTTTGGATGTATGCGTGTACCCGTGATGTGATGAGTGCACTTTGAGGCTATCCGGATAAGCGGTAATAAGTTTTAACAACTTTGATCTTGTTTATTAATACTTACAAAATATTATTTTAACTATTTAAGTGTTAACATGATGACGTGGATACTTATAGGCGTTTATTGAATGAGCGCTATCCTGAAGGCACTCCACGTCCGCCTATTGATCAAGAGTTGTGGGAGAGGCGTCACATTGTGAAGAAGAACTACATTAAAGATCAAGGACAACGACGACGCCCATCCTTGATGGCTCGAGCAACTCTGCTACCCGATCTTCCACGGTCATCGAGTCATCCATTGTTCATACTCCTACCGGTGACCGTGAGAGCTATATATCAAGATTGAAATCTTCAAAGATTTGGGCATTCACCAGGGGCTCTTGATCCTGAAGAGTTAGTTGAAGCGATGGCGGCGACAGCAGCAGGACGACATGGGGATGGTGACGAGGTATAAAATCAATTTGTTGTATGTATTGTCGTAATATATACCAAAGATCAACATATTTATTATATTTGTAACTTGTTTTATTATTTTGTTAATTACGGGGTGATCAAGGAGGGATGACGCTTGACATAACCTTGTACTTGTATATTCATTATTTGGATGTTTATATATATTTACTTAAACAAGTTTTGAAATGTTATTATATTTATTCAAATCATATTGGTTTTAAAGGTTTATATACTAGTTTGGTGTATGTGTTGGTGGACGATGGATGTTTATATTGTTTTGTATGTTGTTTATCTTGGTGTGTATGTGTGTTGGGATAAAGCGGTAGAAAAGCAGTGCAGTTTTTGGGAATTACGCAAAACAAGCAAAAATCTTCTTTGTAATTTTTTTTTCATATCGGTGATCGCATGCGTCATTTGAACTTTATTAATGACGGCATATTATCAATGACCGCGTCTGGTCAGCGATAATGGTCGTGACACGTGGACCACGTCGACTTTGGCCTGGACCATCTTGACTTCGGCTTTCAAATGATCGTGTTTTGTCATTTCGATTAAGCTCATAGCGGGCCGCAGATATCTCGATCAAGCTAATAGTGGTCGTTGATGTGCATCCCAATGACTAGATTTTATCGACGACTATCGGCGACCGCATCGATCATGAGATAGCTATCTGCGGAAAAGTCTGATAGATGATAATCGATCGATAAGCCTTTTTGTTTTAGTGATCCGCGTCATTCTCTCCTCATTATCAACCAAGTGTGATGCAAACCAGGACAACTCGGCAAACTTAGCTTCGTACTACGCCACGGTTATATTGTTTTGCTCAAGCTTGATGAACTCTACCTCCTTCATGTGATGAATACTTTCAGGAAAGTACTTGTCGTTGAACAGTTCTTGGAACTTCTCCCAAGACATCTTCAATGCGGCAGGTTGAGTACGTTTTATTGATTCCCACCAGTAATTTGCCTCTGCTCGCAACATGAAGGTGGCAAAGGGAACCTTTTGCTCCTCAGAGCATCCCAAGACATCAAATATCTTGTTGATCTACTTTATCCACATCTCCGCCATAAGTGGTTTTGGCTCTCCAAAAAACTTTGGTGGTCCCAGCTCCTTGAACTACTTAGCGGTGACCATCCGAGAGTTATCAGTGTTTCCACCTGCATTTTGGACAAGAGCCGCCCTCGCCTGATGTTGCATGAATTGCATAAAACCTCTTAACGTCCCATCGTTCATCATTTGATCGTTGTTGTTTTCCTGAGGATTATTGTCTTCCTGTTGCACATTATCCTGGTATTAATCTGTGGTGACTCCACGGTCTCATGTGCATCATTGCTTATCTCCACATTTTTTGATTCCATTTTCAAATACTGCCACAAAACAAGGGTTAATTGACATTTCACATATTATCCATATACTCTGACCAACCAATTAAATACCAAATAAACTTAGGTAGGTCATACTAGCGAAGGAATTCCCCGTCTCTCCCCTCCTAGTTCTTGTCACACATCTCAGACAGGGATCATATTCCTAAGCTTTGATACCAACTATGACGCCCCCAAAATAGGTATACATCACCCATCTTGAGTCGCCAAATACATGGTACAAAATACAAATAAAAACTTAATTATACAACTGTCGTGTAAAATACGACAAAACAAATGCTGTGAGTTTTAATACAAATATTGTCATTTAGACAATAGCCACACTCAATGGAGTCCTCATTACATTTATTATCTGTTAGAGTTTATGCCCTAGAGGCCAATTATTTGATATAATTGCTTAACGTTTTGGTATTATATTTGATTGAATAAATGAATGATTTTATTATGGTTTTATTTACTACGTTATATAAATGTTAACATAATAAAAATCCTTAGAATAGTGATACAAATTATATAGTTTCAAGTATGTGACTTGAACATGAGATTATATAATTACAATTAGTATCATTGTTCTTAAATGTCCCTAGTCGAGTATCATTGTTGATGAGACAACAATGATGCATTAAGACTAGTATGTGGATTGACTGATGACCAAATCTCATTGGTCATAAATATATGAGATATTAAGTCAATGCATAGGTACATGTTAGAGAACGATTTACTGGACAGACCCACCATGAGAATTCTATATGGAGCATTATGCGAAGTGTCATTAGCAATTCTCATAGTGAAAATGATGTAATGGTCCTCCGACCTGAAATCACTATATTACTACACGGGAATTTATATACTTTGATATCATCAAATGTCACCTTTAATAGGGTGGACTATAAAGGTGATTATTGGGTACATCATGAATCGTGTGAGGAATATGAGTGATCTAGACGGAATTTAACCATCCTATAAATTAGGGATGATATCCATAGGCCTCTTGATTAAGTAGGACTATGAAATGCATGGTCATGCTCAAATAGTGATTTGTTTCATATAGTCTACTCATTGATCAAGAAAACTAAGATTAAATTATGAAGAGTATAACACATTCCATGACTCGAGTTTAATCTAGGATATTAAGGTTAAAAGGATTAAATTACATTGAAACATTGGTCACTGAAAAGGTTGCATTGAATCATCGATCTTATTATTACTTGGGTAGCAGTGATGCATTACTAGATGTCGTTCACTGTTTATAATTTTATAATATGATTTTAAAATTATTGCCAACGTAATAATAACCTATAGGGTCACACACATAGAACGTAATTAAAAGGGAATTAATTTAAATTGTAAAGATTTAAATATATCAATATGAATGATAGTATTTAAATTACGAATTTAAATTAATAGGATAATTTATATATCGGTATATTAATTAAGACTTAATTAAGATATATATATATATATATATAAATTCAGATTTTATTAAATTAGGTTTTGAATAATTCCTTTCAATCGCTATATATATGATATGTAGCAGCCATTTTAGGTATTATTCACAAACCAAAACCCTAGCCACTCTTAAAGAGAGACTAGAGAGAAATAGTTTCGAAATTCTCATCCTTGGTGGTTAGTACCGCAATTCCTTCTTCTGCAGATCATAGGACGATTCGCGGAGCGTTCGTGTGGATACCACAGAGACGCAGTTCGTTTGAATTGCGTTGGAGATTCGACTGCATCGATTCTAGCTTTAATAATCGGTATAATTCTAACCTCTGAATTAATTGATTTTTCACATGGATCCTGTTTAGGGTTTCGAAATTGCTTTTAAATTTTATTTTCCGCTGTGCGTTGCTGTGTCGAAACCCTACATTGTCACACTATTTAACATAATAGTGAGGACTACTAATGCTATCATCTGGACCGTCACTCCGTTCCCCGACTAGTCCCAGCTATATTCTCATTTCCTGAAGAGAACAATGAAAGCAAAGGGTGAGCTCAACTAGCCCAGTAAGAAATATTATGACTAAGATAATGCAGAATAAATTATCATTAGCCCTCAACAATGTTAAACTGATAAAATATAAAAGACAACAAGTTTAACTGAAGGGGAATAAGCAATCCATTAGAAGAGTCAAGTAGAGCATAAAATCTACTATGTTCTATGATTTAAAAAGATTTTCATCAACTTTATCATTTGAGACTCGACTTAATAAATAAACCACATCATCCCTCGCACTACGGCCAAGGATATTCATGTAATCATCAATGGTCATGATTATACCGAATAATCCACGGTCATAATCATACTAACAACTGTCCATCAATGAACTACGGGCCAATGAGGACTTTTACCATATCATTTGTCACATTACGGTTATGATTATACTTAATAATCCATAGTCATAATCATACCAAGTCCATCTACGCACGTAAGCGAAAGATGACTTTAATCACAATATAAGCATGAGGATGATGACAATGACATAATAATTCAATAAAACAAGTTCAAGGATAAATTTTAAAGATTTATAATTTAATTTATCCTAAATCAATAACGCCCAAATTGTCGACATGATACTTCTTTGTGGAGTAAAATTCAAGAATGCTCGTAAGAATATTTCCATAAAAAGATCTTTGGATGAAGCGCAAATATTAAGGATATTCCACTAATTTCATGGAGTATAGAAGTCAAAACTTTAACCAAATGAGTATCATAGAATATATGAAATTGCAAATGGATTTTCACCCGCCATGCGGTAATCCACGTAGACATATTATTTCCACAATTTAATAAGGAATGAATACGAAGGATCATTCACCATGCATGTGATAATCCACATAGACAGGTTATTCCAATAGAATAATAAAGAATGGAACCAGGTCATGCGTAATCCGCAAAGACAGGATATTCCAACAGAATAATAAAGAATGGTGTTTGGGAGCATTTTACCGACCTGCAAGTAGTAGAGGCTGATGCTTAGAAGGGGATGTTCAAATTTATTGGTAGAAGTCCACTCGGGTGGTAAAGGGGTTTGGACGTCCGAGTCCTCTGGACCAGAGTCCCGTTCGAGATATGGTTTTCGGGTTTGGGTATCTGAGTCCTTTGGGCCAGAACCCTATACTGGAAGGAGGTGTTCGGGGTTTGGGCCATCGAGTCCTCTCGGGCTGGCTTGAACCGCAGAGTGCTGACTCGGTTGGATTGGGCTGTGCGTTAAGTCATCATCTGCGTGTAGAGTCTAAAGTCCCAGCCGTATTTGAATAAGGTAACTCCAATGGTAGTGATTGGATTGGATTCCACTTCCACCTTTTAAGGAAATTGTGTTGGATCCAAATTATGGTAACTGCCATAATTTAGGAGTCCTAATCCGACTCGGAGAAGGATTCTAAGGTGATGAGGCATTATAAATACAAGGCCTAGGGTACAATTATGAGGTAATACCTTCTTTTGAGCACTAAACACTTAGCCTCCATTATTATACCTTGTGAACGGCCTGTACTTATTCTTACACCGGAGCTATCCCCTGGTGGCACAAGCCGTCAAGCTTCTGTGTGATCTGTTATTGTGCAAGTTCTAGCGCGTGGATTTTGTGATTGGACGCGCCGGCAAAACTTAGCGTTAACATTGGCGCTAGAAGGAGGGCTTAGTGTTCTTACAATCACAACCAACTTTTCCGGTGGAAGATCATGGAGGGCAGACATACAGGTGCTTTCAACCAGGAAAAAGCAAAGACCCACCAAACCACTCTGGTGAGGGGTTCTGTAAAGGATAGACTGGGTTCTAGAATCCAAGGAGATTAGGAGAAACCAGCTGCCTCCCTCTAGCGAAGACTCATCCATGACAGTCAGCGTACCCCTAACCAGGCTAGTCAGGCAGATGAGAATCATTCTCGGGCACTTGAGGTACACGCAAAAAGCTATGGCGAAGGCAGCCAAGATCAGAGGGAGTTTATTCTGCAGAAGAAGATACAGTAAAACAGAGACGCTATGATGGCCTTGCGTCTTTAGCAAGATGAGCTCGAACAGCAGATGGAATAGATGTCTGGGGAGCAGGAGGCGTCCTCAAGACGGCGCAGGCATCGGAGCCGATCCCGGTCACATCAACAGGGAGAGACAAAAAAGGAAAAGGGCAGGCACAGAAAGTTGCTCTCGAGACGACCGAAGTAGAGGAAGGAGCCATTCGGCAGAATGGAGATTAAATTATCAAGGCCGATTGGGATAGAGGAGGCGGACGCGTCTCCCGAATACGGGAGGGACAGACACAGATCGTCCCCTCATAAACAGGAGACCGACCCCCTCGTTCGAAGGGTGGCTGAATTGGAGAAGTTTTTATTGGCGAAGAATTCGATGGGGACGCCTTCGGCTAGTATAGGGTCGCCTTTCTCGCCTGAAATCAATCATGTGACGGTCGACCCCAAAAAGAAGATGCCCCCGATGGAGACTTATGATGGGCTGGGGGATCCATATGACCACTCAAACTGGTACGACAGATTGATGACATATTACGGACATTCGGACGCTGCCAAATGCCACATGTTCGCGACCACTCTGAAGAAGAGCACTCGAGAATGTATGGGGTCCTTGGTGGCGGGGTCGATTAATTTGTGGAATGATCTTCGAGAAAAGTTTCATGCTCGTTTCGGAAGCAACAGGAGGAGGGGAAAAATCACAGCTTCCCTCATGCAGGTTCGGCAGAAATCAGATGAGAGTCTGGGACAGTACGTCAAGAGGTTTCGAGAGGCTGTGGGGTCAGTAGCAGAGTTGAATTCCCCACAAGCCCTGGGTTTCTTCACAACCGAGTTGGACATTGGGAAGTCAAAGAAATTAATGAAGGACTTGGTGATCAACCCTCCAGGAGATTTGACAGAAGCCTTCCACCGAGCCGAGGGATACATAGCAATAGAAGAGGCAATGGGAAATTTTAAACCCCACTCCCAGTCTTTCGAGAAGTCCAAGGACCGGGACAAACATAACTCTCAACAGTCGGATAACCAGGGGAAATCTGACAACTATGGCAAGAAAAGCTACAATGGAGGAGGTTCGGGTAGCGAACGACCACCTTTCCAAAATAGGAATGTCAGCAAAGTCTACACCGCACTCAACACCGACCGGGCGAAGATACTGGAAGATATGAGGAATAAACCTTTCTTTGAGCCATGCCCGACAATCCCAAAGCCTGGAAAGAAGGGGTGAGAAAAATACTGTGAATATCATCAATGTCGAGGGCATACGACGGAGATGTGTAACGATTTGAAAGATTTGATAGAGAAGAATGTCCAGAACGGACAGCTGGTACATTACGTGGTGGGTCGGGAAGGTTCAGAAGCACCTCGAGAGGAGAACAAGGGCCCGACTCGGGAAACACAGCCGCAACCAAACCCGCAACCCCGCCAGTGGATATGAAAAGGATGATGATAGATAACGGGTCCTCAGTCGACATACTGTACACGCACGCCTACCAGAGGATGGATTTAGAAGGAAAAAAGATGGAGTTAGGAGGAGAGGGTCCATTGTATGGATTCAGTGGGGACCCGGTACATTTTTTGGGCACCATTGAGTTGGAGGTCAGGTTCGGCACAGCCCCTCAGCAGGTCAAAGTTATGGTCAGGTTTTTTGTGGTGCAGGTGGACTCAGCATACAATGCCATTTTGGGAAGGCTGGCGTTAGCAGCACTACAAGAAGTGACATCCATACCACACTTTAAAATCAAGTTTCTGACACCAAACGAGATTGGGGAGGTAAAAGGCTATCTTGACATTGCCCGAAGGTGCTATCGGAATACCTTGATTTCTTCAGGGATCGGAGTCATCAAATAGAAACAGACAATGGACATTGAGATAGAGCCATTCATCGAGAGCGATCATCAACCAATGGCCCTACTTCTTTGAGGAGGCGAAGATATAGAGTTAATCCCCGGCAACACAGAAAAATTGATCAAGATTGGGGCAGGATTAACAAAACCACTGCGACAGAATGGGTGGATCTGCTTGGTGTATCTTGAATATCTTTGCTTGGGAGCCTAGCGATATGCCGAGGTAAGTGAGTCAGTGGCGCTACATAAAAACTGCGTCTGAGACCGAAAAAAAAAAACCAGTGATACAAAAAAGAAGGATCTTCGCCTCGGAAAGGCAGAGGATCATAGATGAAGAGATCACTAAACTGCTGGAGGCGGGATTCATTTTCAAGATTGACTACCCCGAATGGTTGGAAAATATGGTTCAGGTTCAGAAACAGAATGGAAAGTGGAGGTTATTCATCGATTACACCGATCTGAACAAGGCTTGTCCGAAGGATTTCTACCCTTTGCCTAATATAGATCAGTTGATTGATGCCACATCGGGGTACGGCATGTTGAGCTTCATGGATGCTTTCTCGAGGTACCACCAGATTTTGATGAATAAGGAAGATATCCCGAAGACAAGCTTTATCACACATCGGGCCATATATGTGTATAGGAAGATGACTTTCAGACTACTCAACGCTGGGGTAACTTACCAATGGATGATGAACTTTGTATTCAGAAAGAAGTTGGGCTAAAGCATGGAGGTATACGTGGATGACATGATTGTGAAAAGCATGTCAGTCCGTGATCATCTAGAGGACCTAGAAGATTGCTTCGAAATGGTAAGAAGGCACAAGTTGAGACTGAACCCGACCAAGTGCACCTTCGGTTTGGGGTCGGAGAAGTTTTTGGGCTACCTGGTCAGTAAGAGGGGCATCGAGGCAAACCTAGAAAAATTCAAGCGATCTTAGACATGAGATCTCTGAAAACATATAAAGATGTACAGAGGTTGACGGGCCGGATAGCTGCCCTTCAGAGATTTGTGTCAAAATCAGCTGAGAGATGCTTACCCTTCTTCGACACTCTCAAGGGGCCAAAGAACGAGAAGAGTTTTCAATGGATATCAGAATGTGATGACGCGTTCCAAGGGATCAAAAAGTATTTGTCTTCGGCACCGTTATTAATGAAACCGGTTCCTTCGGAACCTTTATACTTATACTTGGCTGCAAGCCCGATGGCAGTAGGGGCAGCATTGATGAGGAACAAGGGAGGAAAATAGTTTCTGGTATACTACGTCAGCCACGTTCTTCAGGATGCAGAAACAAGGTATCCGAACCTGGAGAAATTCACGTATGCCTTGATCATTACAAGCAGGAAACTTCGGCACTATTTCCAGGGTCGGGTGTTGGTGGTATATACGGATCAGCCGTTAAAGAAAGTATTGCACAAGCTAGAAGTGTCAGGCTGGCTAGTAGCATGGGCGATGGAGTTAACGCAATTCGCTATAGAATATCATCCCTGGACCATAATCAAGGGTCAGGCATTGGCAAACTTCATAGCAGAATGCTCTTTTACGGAACCAGATGTGAGTATGGTTACCGAAGCTCAACAGGGACAGACCTCGTGGACTTTGTATGTGGATGGGTCATCGACTTCGGACGTCAGTGGTGCAGGAGTCATTCTAACGAGTCCCGAAGGCTTCAAAGTCCAACAGGCAATTCAGTTTCAGTTCAATGCCACAAATAATGAAGCAGAATACGAGGCCATACTAGCCAGACTTCGGTTGGCCCAAAGCTTGGAAGTGCAGAAGATAGATATCTATAGTGATTCACAGTTGGTAGTTAAGCAGTTATCAGGAGAGTATGTGGCTCGGGGGCAAGAATGTCGAAATATCTGGCTGAAGTGAAAGATAAGCTCACATAGTTCACATCACACAACTATCAAGGAGTTGATCAGTCAGATAATATGGTAGCAGATGCCCTAGCCAGGTTGGCAACCACCGAAGCAAGCTCTTTCAACGGATCGGTGTATCTGGAAGTCTTAGAACGACTAAGTGTACCAAAGACAGATGTGCTAACTTTGGATCAGCTCGACTGCTAGCTCACACCATATATCGCGTTTTTGGCGGAGGGGGTTCTACCTTCAAATAGGATCCTGGCAACAAAAATCAAGCACAGGAGTTCGAATTTTATCCTTATTGACGGAGATCTATACCGAAGGGCCTTTAGCTCCCCACTGCTCAAGTGCCTAACTCCATCTGAAGCGGAATATACACTTCGGGAAGTACATGAAGGGATTTGTGGGGATCACATGGGGGCCAAGTCACTGGCGCACAAGATTTTGAGGCAGGGGTATTATTGGCCAACTATCTATACGGAGGCTAAAGAATTCGTCAGGAAGTGTCCCAAGTGCCAGCTGAACAGCATCATCCCACACCAACCCCCCGAAGAGATGTATTCAGTCTTATCCCCGATTCCCTTTGCTGTATGGGGAATCGACATCTTGGGGCCACTGTCGAAAGCCAAGGGATAAGTCAGTTTTGTGATTGTTGCTATCGACTATATAATGAAGTGGTTCGAAGCTAAGCCTCTACAGAAGATCACATAATAAGAATGCCTAAAGTTTTTCAAGGAAGGAGTTGTTTACCGCTTTGGCATCCCGATGGTAGTGGTTTTCGATAATGGCAAACAGTTTGTAGGGTCAAAGTTCGAAGGTTTTTTGAAAGAGTTGGGAATACAGCATCGCAAGACCTCAATCACTCATCCTCAATCGAATGGTCAAGTAAAAGTGACCAACCAAACCCTGCTCAACGAAATTAAAAGGCGCTTAGACGAGCTAAAGGTTCGGTGGCCAGAAGAGTTGCTCAGTATTTTGTGGGCTTATCGGACTACACCGAGAACAACTATGGGAGATTCGCCATTCAGATTGGCATATGGAACTGATGCACTTATACCGGTGGAGATCGGATCTCCTACCCTTCGGGTCAGTCAGTACAAGGATTTATACAATTATGAGGGCTTAGAAACAAATTTGGATCTCCTTGAAGAAGTTCGGGATTTAGCTCTGATAAGGTTGGCAGTTTATCAACAGAGAACAGCCCGACACTACAATCAGAAGGTGAGGCTGAGGAGGTTTGAAGTGGGTGATTTGGTCCTCTGGGAGTCGGAGGCATCAACCCCCCAGAATATAGGCAAATTGATGCCTAACTAGGAGGGACCTTATGAAGTGGTAGAGGTGCCGAAGTCAAGTACATACCGGCTTCGAGAAATGGATGGTTTGGAAGTAAAGAATACATGGCATGCTGAAAGACTTAGAAAATTTTACCAGTAATAGTTGTGTCATTCTTTTCTTTATCCATGTAACCATTTCAATTTTAAATGAAATAAATGAAAGTTTTCTTCAGAGATGTTTAACTTCATCTATATTCATACGGTTTGCGGTACCTGATCAGAAAAACTTCGGGCTTAAACCGATCAGAAAGTCGAAGATGACATAACTGATCGATAAAAGTTCCGGGTATAACCGATTGAGAAAACAATAAATTTTTTTAATCAGACAAACTTCGGGCACAATCCGATCAAAAGGTTCGGAAAGGCATGACTGGTCGAGATAAGTCACGAGTATAACTGATCGAGAAAATTTATAAACAAAACTATTATACTTCATTCATACTTTCAAAATTTTTACAAAACTCGATCATATGCAATTCGGGCGAAGTACAATTAGAAAGGAAAAAAATGAAGAAAACAGAAATTACAAGCCCTAAAAGAAGCTATTCGGGAGGAGGATCATCCCCAGCCTCGGATTCTTCATCCGAGGACTCGAGGAGGGATGCATCGAGCCCAGCAGTTATCAATTTCACCCGAGCCTTTTCTTGATAAGCTTTATACCCTTCACTGAATTGGACCATGACTTTATCGTTTAAGGCATCCGACTCTTCATATTCAGTGATGGCAATCTGCTTGGCCTCGGCGAGTTCTCCCTGCAAGGCTCCGACTTTAGCCGTTAAAGCGTTGTTTTTCTGGATCACATGCATCATTTTATCATGCATCTCAGAGAATTTTTTTGTGATGGCAGTAATAGCCTTCTCCCGATCCTTGACCTCGTCGGCCAGATGCTCTTTCTCCCCAAGAAGCTTCTTGGCATGATTGTCCAAGTCGATGAACTCTTCTTGCAGCAGGGAATGTTGTGACCTGAGTTCACCGACCTGACGCCCAGCCTCGGTCGCCTTATTCTGGGTGTCGGCATGCAGATCCCTCTCCTTCTTCAAATCTAGGTTTAGTCCCCGAACCTCAGCCTCGAGCAGCATCACATCCGACCTCAACCTAATTTCTTTTTTGGTTGTTTGGGATAGAGGAGGAATGGCTCGGGCAAGGACAGCGTTGGCCTATAACAGAAGAAGTTGGTCAGCTATACAAAATAAAGAACGAAAACTACCGAAAAAGTTAACCAATTTAAAAGTTACCTGACACTAAGCTCGAATGTAGGCTACCAGGTAGTCTTCGAAAGTGAACCCTTTAAAGCGGTCGCCGTCACCGAGAAGTTTGAAATGATCAAATAGCTGGAAAGGGAACACTTCGGAGGGACTCCTCGGCCAACAGGTAGTCGGCGATCCGTCGGACGAGCTCGACTTGGATGTGGGTGTGGAGGCAACGACGGGATCGGCCTCGACAACTTGTTGTTCAATAAGTTGTTGCTTAGGGTCTTCGGTGAGTAGCGGTTTCTTAGATTGGGGTTTGAGAGGAACCTCTTTGGTCTCCTCCGAATCCTCGATCACAGTGACCTAGGCAGGGGGTGGAGGAGTCAGCTTTGGCGGAATTGCAGAGATGGCCTTGGCGGGGACTTTTGTGGAAGGCCTGGAAGGCTTCTTCGCCTTCTTCAGCAAAGCCATCTTCTCAGATCGGCTCATCTTTAGAACATTTTTGTTGGAGGGATCGGCGAAAGAAGTCGGAGGGGCAGGGGCTGAAGTGGAATCAGTTGAAAGTTCCATAATCGAGATGGTTTCTTCCTCAGCCATCTCATCGGTGATTGGAAGGAGGATTGGCTCGATTGTGATGGGAAGAGGAGTTAAGGATTCAGCTGCTCCCTCGATCTTGAAAATTATCACTGCATAACGAGGAGTGAGTTAAAAAATCAGTTAGTATGAAACGACTGGAGAATAATCAGAACTAGCAAAAGTATTAAGAGGTTCGAAGTGGGACACTTACGCTCGTGTTGGTACAACCATCTTTCATCGGACAAAACTCTCAGGTTCCATTCGATTTTGCTCCATTTCTTATAAAATTCTTTGAAGGCACCAGCCCGGTCCTTTAGGAATTTGGACACTTTGGCGATAGGATCTTCGGGGTGGGCCCAGTCCGGGAGGAGGTTGAGGTCGATTCCTTTCACGAAGACCCATTGCGGATGCCAACCCTTGTTGCTCGAGGGGGTTTTGATTGGGACAGTTCAATTTGGTTTCTTGTTTAGTTGCTGAAGGTCGGGCTCTTTGGATCAACCGATAGTAAATAGGGCGAAGAAAAAATTAAGACCGAGGGTGATCCCGATCTCATGTGACAGACGGCTATGAAGGAAATCAAGTGGATATACGAGTTTGGCACGAGTTGTGCAAACCCGATCCCCACAAAGCTAAGAAAAGTTGAAATAAATTCGTGGAGTGGGAACCGAATCCCATATTTGAGGAGGTATAGGGGTACGGCGATCCATCCACCTTCGGGCCTCCAAAACATCCTCTCTTCTGGGGTACGCATCCAAAGCTTGTACTCCCTCGGGATGTTGAATAGCACGCGGATGTCTCAAATTTGAGAGGAAAGGACGGTTGATTGGATGTTGATGTACGAAAAGTCCGTGGCTGAAGCATAGACGCTTTGAATTCTGCCTTTAGCATTGACCGGGATGATATCGGTAGAGGATGTCAGAAGTTCTAACGAAACTAGATCGCCGATAGTGATGGAGGGGGGAGTTGGTTCAGTGGCGGGGGGGAATGCTAGAATCAGCCATTTGTTAGAGGGGAAGAAGGTACAAATGTGAGGTTTTGAGAAGAAAACGGACAAAAATGAAGTTCAAAAACACGCGGAGTAGATAAAATCAGTGAAGTTTGGGGAAAAAGTGAGCTCGTCAGAAATCTCCTTGCCGGAAAATTTTGGCAGAGATTTTTGAAGTAAAGGAGTCTGGAAAGAGTGACAGTGATGGTGGAGATGAGGATTTTATAGGTACAGTCGCACGCTACCCAAAAGTGGCTATTAAATGCCCAAGGTGGGACCAGGCATGGAAAGACGTGCAACATTTTGAGAAACGAGGACAGACCATTGGGGTTCCCTAGACAACTCATCATTAGCTGTTGTGACTCATCGAATTCCTGACCTTTCAAGTCTCTAATTATAAATACATTATAACAAGAGACCAGGGGGCAATGTTTGGGAGCATTTTACCGACCTACAAGTAGGCCGAAGGCCTGATGCTAGAAGGGGATGTTCAGCCCATTGGGCCGAAGTCCTCTCGTGTGGTAAAGGGGTTCGGACGTTCGAGTCCTATGGACCGGAGTCCCGTTCGAGATATGGTGTTAGGGTTTGGGTATCCGAGTCCTTTGGGCCAGAACCCTATACTGGAAGGAGGTGTTCGAGGTTGGGCCTTCGAGTCCTCTAGGCCGAAGCCCGAACCGTGTTGCAGGCTCGGTTGGATTGGGCCTGTGCAGTGGGTTCTCCTGCGTGCAGAGTCTAAAGCCCCAGCCGTATTTGAATAAGGTAACTCCAAAGGTAGTGATTGGATTGGATTCCACTTCCACCTTTTAAGGAGATTGTGTTGGATCCAAATTATGGTAACTGCCATAATTTAGGAGTCCTAATCTGACTCAGAGAAGGATTCTAAGGTGATGAGGTATTATAAATACAAGGCCTAGGGTACAATTAAGAGGTAATACCTACTTTTAAGCACTAAGCACTTAGCCTCCATTGTTATACCTTGTGAACGGCCTGTACTTATTCCCACACCGGAGCTATCCCCCGGCGGCACAAGCCGTCAAGCTTCTGTGTGATCTGTTATTGTGCAGGTTCTAGTGCGTGGATTCTGTGATTGGATGCACCAGCGAAACTTGGCTTTAACAAATGGAATAACAGAAGAATTCACCATGCATGCGATAAATCGCACAGACAGGTTATTCCAACAGAATAATAAAGAATGGAACCAGGTCTAGCGTAATCCGTACAAATAGGATATTCCAACAGAATAATAAAGAATGGAATAACAGAAGAATTCACCACGCATGCGATAAACCGCACAGACAAGTTATTCCAACAGAATAATAAAGAATGGAATAACAGAAGAATTTCACCATGTATCGATACTTGATAAACAAAGTTATTCCAACATAATAATAAAGAATGGAATAATGAAGCTCTCTTCATGAATATGAAAGAAATAATACCCTTACCTTAGAAAGAAATGGATCTTTGGAGTAGAGGTAGCAGACTTCTCTTCTTATTTCTCTCTATAATAATTGCTCTATAGCTTTAATGAATTGGTGAGAAATGAAGGAAGAATGAGCTTCTATTTATAGGAAAATATAGTTTCGATAATTGCACATTTTGGGGCTCAAAATATTACAATATAATTACTTCCTCTTTTTCTTCATTTTTAATTTAGTCCTGCAAGTATTATCAAACTTGCACCACCTCCCCTAATAGTAAATAATGTGAATCAATAGTAAATCATGTGAATCAATAGTTCTAGACATGTGAAAATACTAATTACAGTATAGTACCTCCATCTATACCTCTATTTTTAACTTAGTCATGCAAGTATTATCAATCTTGCACCAACTCCCCTAATAGTAAATGAACGTGAATCAATAGTACACACATGTGAACAAATAGTTATAATCATGTTAATTAATAACAATTAATTGTTCATTTATCCGATTAATTATCCGACTGGTCAGTATAACTTCCAAACATCAATTAATATCGAAATAAATGTCAATTTCTACTAACACTAATAATTCCAACACAATGGAACTATCAATTTCATCTTTAATCAACACGAACTTATTCAACATTAATATTATAGCTCATAATATTTAACAACCAGGTCGTTCCCAAGAAAGAGGGGGCTTTTCGATAAGGATTTCTCCTTATTGGCGCGCAATTAGATTACCAAACCTCTCCTTAACAGAACTTCTAGACATTCTAAATATTGCAATTTAATAATATGAATAACTTTGTCGTCTCAATTATTGATTTAATAAAATATCATTTTATGCAAATGACACTGTGACAATAATTGAATCAATAATATGAGAGATATGATGCAGTGTTGGTTGATTTCACGCAATCAATGAATACGTGCAAGTATACACGGTCAACAAGTAATAAAGTGATAAGAAAAGTATCGTTCCCACGAGGAATTATTTAATAAAATTACCAATTACTAACTCTTAAACAAAACAATTTTATTTAAACAATCGCAAAATTGTGATTAAGATAATTAATTCAAATAAATAAAGATTAAGACTCAAATAAATAAAGATTAAGACTCAACGAATGAATTCAGATAAATAAAGATTAAGACTTCAATATCCCCAATTATGAACTATAAATCAATTATCCAATTATCCCAATTTTTATGCCTACTGAATTGTTAACAGGAATTCTCAAATGCCAAAAGTCCTTTTCCAAGTGATCAAATGACTTCTATTTAATCCAGATTAATCTTTCTATATTCATATGCAAAATAATTGAATTAAACTCCTTCAATTCCAATTCATTATGTGTTACATGCGGTGAACAGATATTTCCATTCAATTCACGAACCTAATTATTCGTCATGCAAATAACTAAGTCGCATGTTATCATGCCCAGTTCTAACCTTAGAATTCCTCTTTCAATTCCTTCTAGAGTAACAAGGTAACTACTGATTAGATAATTAATCAATAGGCTCAAGACAAGATAAACAATTCAATTTGACACAAATAATTGGAATACATTGAATAACTAATTTATAGACATAAAAGGTTCAATTGAAATCTTAATAAAAGAGTTAGTTCAGAATTAATGAATTAAAACCAAGAATCCACAACTGAATAGACATTAAAAGATAAAAGTATGATAAGAGAATAGAATAGAATCTGTTGTCAGAAAATCTTATGCTCCCCTCTTGCTCTTGCTCTTGCTCTTAATCTTCAGTGTTCTTCAATTTGCTTTAATCTCCAATGGCTAATTAAGAACTAGGGTTTATATTCTAAGCTAATGGAGTGTTTTATCTAGTCTAATCTATGTAATCTCCCTTTATTTTATGCCTTACATCATGTATTTATAGGTTACAAGTCCAATTTTTAGCTTAGGAACAAACTCAATCCAATTTGGAGTCAAAAAGGTGTCAAAATTCACCCCAAAATGCGTCCAAGCCTAACCAGACCCTTCCCCAGTGCCCCAGCGCTGGGCACGGTGCTGGGAAGCTGTCCCCTAGCGCCCCGGCGCTACAAATAGGCATGAAATGGGCGCCCCGGCGCTGGCCACTTTTTCAGAAATTTTCTGCTCTGACGTCCTTTTGGAAAATGGTCATAACTTCTTCATCCGAACTCCAATTTTAATGATTCAAGATGTTCTGAAAAGAGGAGACGTAGATCTACAACTTTCATTCTTTGAGGTGTTCGAAATAAGATCCATAGAAATATTCAAATTGGCTCTGAAGTGACTGTTGTGTAAATGACAAGCCAAAAACGCGAATCTAGCCACCCCAAACGTCGATCCAAGTATCTTTTGTCCAAATTCCTACAAAACAACATAAAACATGCATGAATAGACACAAATACTTTAAAACTTCCAAAAGATTAAGCTCAAACACACTCAATTATGAGTATAAAACTCACTCATCAAATACCCCCAAACTTAAACATTTGCTTGTCCTCAAGCAAAAATACAAAAGAACTAAAAATAAACAACCGAACTCAACTACATGAATGCATATGCATGATCTACTTCCTAATATACCTACGAACCCAGTAATAAATCAGTATGATATATAGCAACAGGCCTCATAGATACCATTGATACTCAAACAATATATCCAATCAATTCAAAATCAAAAAACTATAACCAATTAGTCAATCCAAACCAGTCATCACCCATGTTGTGTGTGTGTGCTTGTTAACCATTCTAACCAACCACAGTTAAAGATAATCACATAACAAACTTCTTAGAAGAAAAATTTCAGTTCCAATTCAATTACTTTTGTGAACATGACAACTCCAGTTAAAACTAAGCAATTACCAAGTCTAAGGGTAAATACATGATTTATTTCTACTTTTATTCAATCACGAGGGCATTTTTGCTCTTTCTCGTGTTTTATTCTTTTTTTTATTTTATTTTTTACTCATGGCTATGCAATGTCTTATTCCCTTATGTGACGCCCCCAAAATAGGTATACATCACCTATTCTGAGTTGTCAATACATGGTATGTAAACAACTACAACTTTTTATTATTACAACAAGAAAAGCGTGAGTTTGAATACAAATATTATCTTCTGACAATATCTATACTCAAATAAATCCTCATCACATTTATTGATATATTATTTTACAAAAATGGTGAGGACTACTAAACAATTCTTTCTAAAACCTTCATTCCATACCCCTAAATTGCATTCGCTATATTCTCGCCTCACGAGAAGAAAAATGGAACAAAAAGGAAAAGGGTGAGCTCAACTAGCTCAAGAAAAGAATATTATGACTAAGATAATATACAACAAATTATCGTTAGTCTTCAACAGGAAAAATATAATAGAATACAATAGACAACAAATTTTAAATCAATATTCGCAGTGAAAATAATAATTCATTAGAAGAGTTAAGTAGAGAATGCAACTACTATCTTCTATGTATGAATTTAAAAGTTAAATCGTCTATCTTTTATCCCTGTAACATCAATCAACATACATCTGGAATCAAATATTCATCTTTGCACTACAGGCCAAAGATATTCATCAGTTGGTCATGTTCATCTAAACACCTGTTCATTTTTGCACTACGGGCCAAAGATATTCTTCAAATCATTCATCTTTGCACTACATGCCAAAGATATTCCATAATATCATCATTTAAGACTGAAATGATTAAAAATATTTTTAAAGAAACGAATCCAATAAAACAAAATGACAAGGATTAAGGATTAAGGATTCCGTACTTTGTTTTATCCATGTCCAACAATACCTCAAAAATAATCATAGTGGTGTAAAATTCAAGAATGATCAAAACATGGATACAATCAAAGCTAGTATCCACAATAGATATTTTAGACTAAAAGGAAAATTTTCATTTTTCGATGAATAGTCTTAGATTAAATGAATAGAGCGATATCGTGAATAGTCTTATATCGTGAATAAGTAACTCAGACACCAAAAGTTCCAAATTTGATAAAACTTGGATCAATATTTCAAAGATAATGATATTGAAGAAATAATATCATTACTGAAAAAAATAATATCCCTTACCTCGAAAAATCGGACTTACAAATTAAAAACAGGATATAGGCTATGACTTGAACTTGCACCAGATAGCAATACTTAAACTATACTCAAAATACTCACAAGAATACGCCGATAATATAGAGAAAAACTTGGTTTACGGTGTGATTTTCAATTCTAACCTAAGTACCTATTTATAGAAATTGCTTAGAACACCAAAGCGTAAAAATTTAATAAATTAATATTATAATTTTTTCTACATCCTCCTACGCATCAAGCATCTGAATTCAGCAACATGACATGTGTTAAAGATGCCCACCAAACACAAAAAACGTTTTTCTAATTTTAAATATTTTAAACTTCCAAAAATCAATTATTTTGACTTTCGAACTTCAATAATTCATAATAAATAGCCCTTTCATCGGAAAATTTGAATCTTGCGAGTTTTTATAGGAAATTCAATTCTCTACAACTTTCGAGAAAGAAAGTTTTTCCAAATTCCAAATAGAAATTGACCGAAATCCACAAATGGGCGATTTTACAAGCTATAATCAAATTTCAGTCGATAAATGGGGTCCAATCGACATGTTTAACATGCTTTAAACATTTATTGCAACAAAAATACTCTTCTTCCTCAGATACTCATATATCCCACATTCGTTGTAAAAATATCACCATTATTATATTATTAAAATATAATAATATATTTAAATAAATTATTTTATCAGAAAAAGATAAAATTTTAATTTTCAACAATTGTCACATTAAAAATTTTCTCCATCTATATCTACACAATTAATATTTTCCTCATCATATGAATCAATAATTAATTATTCACAAATAATATTACAGAATCACAATATTGACAACCAGGCAGTTCCTAGGAAAGAGGGGGCTTTCCAATAAGAATTTCTTCTTACTGGCGCGCAATTAGGTGACCAAACCTCTCCTTAGACAGAACTTTCTAGACATTGCCAATAATGTTATCTAATAATATTATTCAGATAATATGAATTATTGCTTCGATAATGAAAAATTCTGTGTAATGACAATTATTGAAACAACAGCAATATAAAATATCAACGACAATTATTAACTCAATAAAATCTTTGAGCGAAATTACAGTAACCATTATTGAGTAGTGCCTTCTTACGTAAGAATCAATAATTGGTGCAATACTGGTGTACTTCTTGTTTTTAACCACCGGGTATTTTAACAGTATTAACGGTAACAACTACGTCGTTATTTTTAAATAACTTATATTTGTCGTTTTCTTCATCCAATCGCTTTCCGTTATGGGGCCCACACATGGTCTGCTACTGTCATTTAATATTCCCAACAATGCATTTAATATTCCACGACCAAACGAATATTCCCTAACAACAATGAATATTTTATAACCACTTGCTTATTTTGAAATATTTAAATATCTTACCCCTAACTATCCACATTAATCAAATCAACCCTTACTATTTCAAAATAATAAATAGAGAAAATTAAATTTCATTAATAATAAGTTGGGGTCTTACAACCTCCCTCCTTATGAAATTTCGTCCTCGAAATTGACGTGACGTACTGGTGTTTGAAAAGGTGAGGATACCTCTCTTTCATTTCCGTTTCCAATTCCCTGTGTCATTTCCTCTATAGCATGATTCCTCCACAAAACTTTAACTTGTGGTATGACCTTTCTTGGCGTGGGACATGCTCCTTCCTATCCAAGATCTTGACAGTACCTCCTCATACGTTAAGTCTTCTACTATCTCGTCCGGTTCTAACTCTATAACGTGGTTCGGTCTTTCACATATTTACTGAAGTACAGATATGTGAAGCACATTATGAACACGAGACATACTTGAGGTAACGCGAGTCTATAGGCTACATTTCCTACTCGGTCCAAGAATTTGAAATGGACCAATAAATCGTGGATTGAGCTTTCCTCTCTTCCCAAATCTTGTAACTCCCTTCCATGGAGCAACTCGCAACAATACATGATCCCCCTACACTAAATTCCACGTCCTTTCGATGAAGATCCGCATAACTCTTTTGTCGATCTTGTGCCGCTTTGTATCGTTGTCCGAATCATTTGGATCTTTTCCGTAGATACATACGTATTTCAACTCGGGTCCCAACAAAGTTGCTTCACCCACCTCGTCCCAACATCTTTGGAGAGCGACACTTTCGCCCATATAATGCTTCAAATGGAGCCACACCTATACTTGCACGATAATCTGTTGTTGTAGGAGAATTCCACCAATGGTAAATACTTATCCTAACCGCCTTTAAAGTCTAGGACACGAGTCTTAATAGATCTTCAAGAGTTTGAATAGTCCTCTCGATTGTCCGTCCGCTTTGGGGATGGTATGCCGAACTAAATCGCAAATCCGTGCCCATAGCTTTTTGAAAGCTAACCCAAAATCTTGAAGTGAATCTTGGGTCACGATCCGAAACAATGGATACTGGAATGCCATGCAACCTCACAATCTCATTCACGCATACATACTAGCAAGAGCGTTCAAGGAATAAGTCTCCGTGATCGGCAAGAAATGAGCGAACTTGGTTAATCTATCAACAATAACCCAAATAGCATTGATGCCTTGAGAAACCGTAGGAAGACCCGTGAACGAAATCCATGGTAATGTGTTCCCACTTCCATTTCGAATCTCAAGTGGTTGCAACGGACCCTTAGGTACCGGATGCTCCGCCTTTACACGTTGACAAGTTAAACACATTGAGATAAACTTTGCAATCTCTCTCTTCATATTGTTCCACCAAAATGTATGTCAAGATCACGATACATTTTAGTACTTCCGGGATGGATTGCAAATGGTGTATTATGTGCCTCCATCATAATCTTGAACTTCAAATCGTAGTCGTTAGAACACAAAGTCTAGAGTGGACTCAAGTATTCCTTCTTCTTCAATTCTCGCTTAGGAATAGCTCCTTCTTGTACTTTCTTCTTCATACGCATCACCTCAAAGATTGGGTGGCTTGAGCAACCTTAACTTTTTCTATTAAAGTTGGCTCTATCGTATACTTGACATCATCGTACTGCTCCTTCCGATATGATCTTCTACTCAACGCGTCACTACCACGTTCGCCTTTCCGGGATGGTATTGAATAGTGTGGTCGTAGTCTTTCAATAGCTCGAGCCAACGTCATTTGCCGCATGTTGAGTTCTTTTTGAGTGAAGAAATATTTAAGGCTTTTATGGTCGAATATATCTCCACTTTCTCCCCATATAGATAGTGCCTCCATATCTTTAAGCGAAAAAACGATCGGCTTGCTTAACTCTAGATCATGAGTAGGATAATTCCTCTCATACTCTTTAAGTTGTCATGGCATAAAGCTATGACTTTCCCACGTTGCATGAGAACACATCCTAACCCTTTTTGCCAAGCATCATTTGAGATAACAAATCCATCCGAACCGGATGGTATTGTTAGAAACAGTCTTAGAAATAAGTCTCCTCTTAAGCTCTTGGAAACTCTTCTCGCATTCTTCACTCCAAACGAATTTTGTATCCTTCCGAAGTTAATGAGTTAATGGAGTAGCGATTCGAGAAAACCCTTCCACGAATCTCCGATAATAACCAATAAGCCCAAAAGCTACGTACTTGATCCACCGACTTGGTTGCTCCTAACTTTGTATTGCTTCAATCTTGGCGGATCAACAGATACTCCATGTTTCGACACCACGTGCCCAAGGAATGCTACTTCTCTTAAGCCGAACTCGCATTTCTTCAATTTGGCATATAGTTTGTTTTCACGAAGCCTTTGGAGTACCGACTTCAAATGGTGCTCATGATCTTCACGACTTTTGGAATATATAAGGATGTCATCAATAAAGACAACAACGAATCGATCCAAATATTCCTTGAATACTCGGTTCATCATATCCATGAAAGCCATAGGAGCATTAGTTAGTCCGAAAGACATGACTAAGAATTCATAATGCCCATACTGAAGTTCTCAAGGCGGTCTTTGGAATATCCTCGGTTCTAATCTTCACCGATGATATCCGAATCGAAGATCGATTTTTGAAAAGAATTGTGCCTTATTGTGGTCAAACAAGTCGGTCAATACAAGTCATACCTATTCTTGAGGTGAGAGGATACCTATTCTCAATGGTGAGGAGATGTACTTTCTTTATGATAAAAGCGATGTCCAACAATTCTGTAGTTGGACTTTTAACCGATGTCCAACAATTCAATAGAGCCATTCGATATGGGGTTTTAGAAATGGGCTTTGTACGGTGTTCAAGATCAATAAAGAATTAAACTTCACGTTCTAGGGGTAGGCCGGAAGTTCTTCAGAAATACGTCGGAAAAGTCATATAACAACAGAATATTATTCAAATTTGACGTGTCTTTATTCAAGTCCATAACATGGGCTAAGAAAGCTTGACATCCGTTTTTCAATAAACGAATAGCTTTATGATTAGATATGACGGTGATTGATTTTAATGGTTTAGTTGCTTGAATTAAATACAACATGTTGGTTAGGAATATGAAAACTAACAACCTTACGAAAACAATCAATTTTGGCATGATGAGTAGTTAACCAATCAATCCCTAAAATCACATCAAAAGCAAGTATCTTTAAAGAGATAAGGTCAACAGTAAGGTAATGGTGCCAACTTGAATCAAACAAGATTTATAAACGATGGATGTGATGAAAGTTTCTCCCAACTGGAGTTTCCACAGATAGGTCAAAGTCTAATTTCTCCTGAGTCAAGTTTAAACGTTGAGCACATGCGGAGAGATAAATGAATGGGTAGCACCGGTATCAAGTAAGGTATAAACTTCGCAAAATTTATAAATAGCTTACCCGTGATCACCTCGTTTGGGTTCTCGCATTTTGACCCGATCCACAACAAACGCTTCTTCCGGAATCGTTGACTTTGACTTTTACGGGACGATCTTTTGAGTCACCGTCCCCATTGAACTAGGTTTCGCTTCTCAGTATAATCTCGGCGATATATGTCCTTCCTTTCCACAATTATAGCATACCTTGAATCTGTTGTGGGCGGTTTGACCGATATGTCCCTCTTTCCGCATTTATAGCATATAATGGGTGGTCGTTCTCCTCCCTTAGAACCGATTCTTTGCACGCAGACTGCTGTCTTCATATAATCGCTGTTAAATCTCCTCTTTAAAATCTCCTCCCACTCGCTTCTTACATTTTCATGGCCATGATTACCACCGAGTGGTTACCATTTTTGTCCGTCTGCTTTTCTTTCTCCGTTGGTTATCATTATTACATTGATCGCTATCTACAGTGCGATCCTCGTTGTGGTCCCTCAATTGGACTGCTCATTATCTCGCTCATAATAATTGAGCCTGCTTTACAACATCTCTAATAGAGAGAAATTTTATGAGAAATGAGATCTTGGCGTATCTTAGGGTTTCAAACCTCTAAGAAACATCCGCGTCATGCGTTCCTCATTCTCCACCAAATGAGGTACAAACACGGATAACTCTGCAAACTTTGCCTCGTCTTCGAGACACCGCCATGTTGTTCGCTCGATCTAATAAACTCCACTTCCTTCATATAGCGATTTAACACTTTCGGAAAGTATTTGTCATTAAATAGTTTCAAACGTCTTCCAAGACATCTTGAAAAGCGGTTTGGATGGGTACGCTTCACGAGACTCCACCGATGAGTCGCCTCGCCACGGAACATAAAGGTGGAGAATGGAACCTTCGTTCCTCCGTGCATCCCAAGACATCGAATATCTTGGTAATTTGTTTGACCCATGTTTCCGCCATGATCGGATCTGGCTTTCCTTTAAATTCGTGGTCCCAGCTCTTTGAATCGCTTGGGTTGTGACAACCCGTGAATTGCTATCATTTCCTCCTGTATTTTGAACACGAGTCTCCTCGTCGATTTTGCATGAATGCAAAAACTTCTAAACATCCCTCGTTCATCATCTTTCGGTTGGTGTTGTTCACGGGAGGAACATTGCCACCACTGTTGCCGCGTTCTCCTCGTTGGTGAGTCTGAGCGTCTCCACGGCCTCATTTCCATTGTTAATATTCTCGATTCGACATTCTCAAATCATTGTCATAAAACAAGGGTTAATTAAGGAAATTAATATATCACATAATATCCCTATATAATTGACCAACTAACAAATAAGCTTAGGTAGGACACACTAGCGAAGGATTTACTCGTCTCTCCCCTCCGAAGTTCTATTCCCGATCTCCGACAGAGATCATATCCTAAGCTCGATACCAACCCGTGACGCCCCCAAATAGGTATACATCACCTATTCCGAGTTGTCAATACATGGTGCATGTAAACAACTACAACTTTATTATTACAACAAGAAAGCTGTGAGTTTGAATACAAATATTATCTTCTGCACAATATCTATACTCAAATAAATCCTCATCACATTTATTGATACATTATTTTACAAAAATGGTGAGGACTACTAAACAATTCTTTCTAAAACCTTCATTCCATACCCCGACTAAATACTTTCGCTTATATTCTCGCCTCCTCGAGAAGAAAAATGGAACAAAAGAAAAAGGGTGAGCTCAACTAGCTCAAGAAGAATATTATGACTAAGATAATATACAATAAATTATCGTTAGTCTTCAACGAGGAAAAATCTAATAGAATACAATAGACAACAAATTTTAAATCAATATTCGCAGCGGAAATAATAATTCATTAGAAGAGTTAAGTAGAGAATGCAACTACTATCTTCTATGTATGAATTTAAAAGTTAAATCATCTATCTTTTATCCCCTGTAACATCAATCAACATACATCCGGAATCAAATATTCATCTTTGCACTCTGAAGCCAAAGATATTCATCACTAGTCATGTTCATCTAAACACTGCTTCATTTTTGCACTACTGGGCCAAAGATATTCTTGAAATCATTCATCTTTGCACTACAGCCAAAGATATTCCATAATATCATCATTTAAGATCAAGATGATGAAAAATATTTTAAAGAAACGAATCCAAAGAAACAAAATGACAAGGATTAAGGATTAAGGATTCGTACTTTGTTTTATCCATGTCCAACAATACCTCAAAAATAATCATAGTGGTGTAAAATTCAAGAATGATCAAAACATGGATACAATCAAAGCTAGTGTCCACAATAGATATTTTAGACCAAAAGGAAAATTTTCATTTTTCGATGAATAGTCTTAGTATTAAGTGAATAAGTACAGTATACGTGAATAGTCTTGTATCGTGAATAGTAACTCAGACACCAAAAGTTCCAAATTTGATAAAAACTTCAGATCAATATTTCAAATAATGATATTGAAGAAATAATATCATTCTGAAAAAATAATATCCCTTACCTCGAAAAATCAATACTTCTAAATTGAACACAGGATATAAAGCTATGACTTGAACTTGCACCGTGTATAGCAATACTTAAACTATACTCAAAATACTCACAAGAATACGCTCGATAATATAGAGAGAAAAACTTGAGTTTAAATTGTGATTTTCAATTCTAACCTAAGCACCCTATTTATAGGAAATTGCTTAGAACACCAAAGCAGAAAATTTAATAAATTAATATTATAATTTTTTCTACATCCTCCTACACATCAAGCATCTGAATTCAGCAACATGACATGTGTTAAAGATGCCCACCAAACACAAAAAACGTTTTTCTAATTTTAAATATTTTAAACTTCCAAAAATCAATTATTTCGGAGTTTCGGAACTTCAATAATTCATAATAAATAGCCCTTTCATCAGAAAATTTGAATCTCGCGAGTTTTTATAGGAAATTCAATTCTCTACAACTTTGCAGAAGAAAGTTTTTCCAAATTTCAAATAGAAATTGACCGAAATCCACAAACCAGAGCGATTTTACACAAAGTATAATCAAATTTCATCGAATAAATGGGGTCCACCGACATGTTTAACATGTTTTAAACATTTATTGCAACAAAAATACTCTTCCTCCTCAGTATACTCATATATCCCACATTCGTTGTAAAAAATATCACCATTATTATATTATTAAAATATAATAATATATTTAAATGAATTATTTTATCCGAAAAGATAAAATTTCAATTTTCAACAATTGTCACATTAAAAATTTTCTCCATCTATATCTACATAAAATTAATATTTTCCTCATCATATGAATCAATAATTAATTATTCACAAATAATATTACGAGAATCACAATATTGACAAACCAAGCGCGGTCCTAAGAAAGAGGGGGCTTTCCAATAAGAATTTCTTCTTCTTGCGCCGCAATTAGGTGACCAAACCTCTCCTTAGATGAACTTTCTAGACATTGCCAATAATGTTATCTAAAAATATTATTCGGATAATATGAATTATTGCTTCGATAATGAAAAATCTTGTAAATGACAATTATCAAACAACAACAATATAAAATATCAACGCAACAATTATTAACTCAATAAAATATTTGAAGAATTATCGTAACCATTATTGAGTAGTGCCTTCTTACGTAAGAATCAATAATTGGTGCAATACCGTGTTCTCTCTGTGTTTTAACCACCGGGTATTTTAACAAGATAATTGTGAATAACTACGCCGCTATATTTTTAAACAACTTATATTTGTCGTTTTCTTCATCCAATCGCTTTTTCGTTATGGGGCCCACACATGGTACTGCTTGTGTTATTTAATAATATTCCCCGACAAAGCATTTAATATTCCACGACCAAACGAATATTCCCTTGACAACAATGAATATTTTATAACCACTTGCTTATTTTGAAATATTTGCGTATCTTACCCCTAACTATCCACATTAATCAAATCAACCCTTACTATTTCAAAATAATAAATAGAGAAAATTAAATTTCATTAATAATAAGTTGGGGTCTTACACCTTAGGCTTTTCAGTGCTACCTTAACGAGCTTTCGACCAACGACTCCCAAACCATTAAGACCTTAGGGCGCTAAGTGTAAAGACAATCCCCTCGGGCTTACTTACTCAAGTAGCAAAGGCCACAAAACTAGACAAGCATGCCACGGTGTTTATTCTTTTTTTTTTCTTTTTCTGAATTTTCTATTTTTTTTCTTTTCATCATTTCTTTTTTTCTCTTTTTTTTTCTTTTTGTATATATATACCCCATAGCTTCCCCCAAACTCAAGCTTTTACGTCATTCCAACCTTTACTGCCAATTCGCTAATTTCTTTAAATTTTAACCAAGATTTTTCCTCAAAAACAAATTATGAAACCCTTGAACCAAGTGGATTAAAACAGTTAAACTATAAGTGATAACCGGTTACATAAGTTTAAGACAGGCTCAGATTATCATCATGATTAAAATTAGAACTCATCGTCAATTATCAACACTGTTCAAGTTAACATGCAAAACAAATCTTATCATAGGCCGAGCTAAGACCACACCAACCTATCGCACAGATTCATGTAAAAAAAATGCAATTATACTACATGAACTCATACTAATGCAACACATATATGAATATGCAAATAACTACCATGTATTATATGCAACCTAAAAAAAACACAATGCTAACACATAAAAAAATGAACTACTATTTGCAAATAACTAACTATAAGCAATACGACACTAAAATGCCCCCAAACTTAAACTAGACATAGTCCTCAATGGCTGAAATATAAAAAAGTAAAGCAGAGGAATTTCCTGAAAAATATAGCAATCTTCCTCCTTGTCCACTAAGTTTGGAGAATAGGCTAAGCACATGGAACAAATTGGGCACCACACTTGAATTTGACTTGAATAACTCAGTAAACCATGATAGAAACAATTTTATTAAATTCTAAATAAATGCAAATTCAAAACTACTAATATAAAACCTAATAAAACTAAAAATAAAAATTAAACTTGGGTTGCCTCCCAATAAGCGCTTGTTTTATAATCTCAGCATGACTTCTTCAATTCTCAATCCAATTCCCCTTCAAAAATTGAGGAATCCTCCATCCATCAGTAGCAATGTCTCTTTTGGGAGGTTCCCATTAGCAAAAGCCCTTGAATTAAAGTCACATAGCATGCTCTTTGTAGATAGGTTCCCTATTAAGAACGTCCAACAACTAGGTGTTTTCTCCATTATGTCTATGATCATATTGGGGCATTGAAGCTTAATAAATATAATGGGATCTTCCTCTATCTTCTCCTTTTCATCCCACCATGACTCCACAACTGTACTAGCTCTTATGTTACAAAGAGCTTTGTCGACGACATGATTGCCAATTGGGCATGGTTTTGCAAAACTGCCTGAATTCTTGAACTTTGGTGGAGGAGGCACATGGGATACTAATGAAATCGGCTCATCTTCGTTAAATCTTACAGCTAAATCTTCATCGGTCTCCTTTTCTTGGTTCCCAGTTGTTTCCTCTTTTTCAACATCTTGTGGCTCATCTTGACGTTTTTCGGTTTCCACAATTTCCTCTTTTTCCTTTGTTGCATTGTCCCTTTTTTCAGTGTCCTTGAGAGTCTTTTGCAAATCCTTTCCATTGCGTAAAATCACAGCCTTGCAATGCTCATCTCTGCCCGGATTTATCTCTGTATCACTAGGGAGTGTTCCATGTGGACGGTTATTCAATGCATGTGCTATCTGTCCCAATTGATTTTCCAGATTCTTTATCGACGCACCTTGGCTTTTCACATTCATATCTACTTGATTCAATAGCTTGTCTTGTTCCTCGTTCTTTTTGTCAGTAGGCCTAATGAATTTTTCTAAGGCTTCCTCCTAACCTGATTTCTTCTCTGGTTGTTGTTGAGTCTGATTTTAAAATCCGGATGTGTTTTGTTGTCTAGGTGCTTGAGCTTGATTGTTACTCCATGAAAAATTCGGGTGATACCCCCAATCCTGATGATAGTTGTTGGGATAGACATAATTATTAGGGTAATCACCACCATACAGTACCGGCTCGAAACTGATGGTGCATTGATGACTCATATGATTTCCAGCACAATAATCACAAGTAACCGTCACACTTTGATGATGTTGTGCTTCAAAAGCGTCTAACCTCCTCGAAAGTGTCTCAATTTGTGCTGACAATGCCGAAAGTGTCGCGAGTCTGTCAATCTCTTCTCCCCTTGACTGAGTCATTTTTGCCATCCTTCGACTCTGTTGGGCTACGATAACCTCCAACGTCTTCGAATTTGCCTCAATTTGTATTGGCTCTACAGAAAATGAATTAAGTTCATCAATCCTGTTTCCCTTGGTTGAGTCATGTTAGGTATGGCCATTGATACATGAAAGTCATCCATGGTACCTAAAAAAGAGAGAAATATAAGAAGAGAATTAAAAATAAAATAAAATGTTTAAATTAAGACTAATTTGATTGAAATTAATATTGGTAAATAATTATTAAATTAATTTGTAAGACCCTAATTTTATGAAATAAAAGTATTCAATTTTTCTATTCAATTTAGAAATGGTTAAATTGATAAAAGTTAAAGTTAATGGTGATATATGAAATTTTTTTCAAAATACGCAAGTGGTTATAAAATATTCATTGTTGTGGGAGAATATTAGTTTGGTGCGTGGAATATTCTTTTTCATCGTGGGAATATTAAATGCATTTGCCAGTAGCTTGATCATTTATGGGCCCCATAACGTAATAATAAGCCGGGATGAAGAAAATGACAAAATTAAGTTTTTATAAATAACGGCGTAATCGTTACTGATTAACAACATTGGAATACCCAGGTTGGTAAAGTAAAATGTCTACGCGTTGTTGCCACGAGAGCACGGTATTGCCGATATTTTTTCAATTATTGATTCTTACGTGAGAAGGCACTACTCAATAATTATTCTGATAATTCTTGTTCAATATTTTATTTTATTGATTCAATAATTCTTTGTGATGATATTTTATTATTGTTGTTCAATAATTATCATCTTTGCCATATTTTCCATTATCGGATCAATAATTCATATTATTTGAATAATATTATTAGATAGCATTATTGGCAATGTCTAGAAAGTTACATCGAGGAGAGGTTTGGTCACCTAATTGCGCGCGCGATGAGGAGAAATTCTTATTGAAAGCCCCTCTTTCACAGGAGCGGCACGGTTGTCATAAATGTGATTACGTAATATTATTTGTGAATAATTAATTATTGATTCATGTGATAAGAAAATATTTATTTGATGTGGATATAAATGATGGATTTATTTATGTGGTTATAAGTGAAGGAATTAATGATGAGGTGTTTTATCAAGATTTGTCGAAATGGAGAACAAAATATGGGATTTTCGGAAAAATTAGTTTATTACTTAATTTTGTAAAATCCATAACTCTTTAATATATAATGAGTTAAGAGATGAGCCATATATCAAAAGAAAGCCCTAAAGTAAGCTAATCTGTAGAAATTTGAATCACCCAAAAATTCTTTGTAGATATTTCGTGGTGAAATTTTGAATGAAATCGGTCAGAAGGACTAATAGTCCGAAAAAAAGTGTTCTTGACTATATTATGAGTTATAAATTTTGATCCGACCGTTGGATCGTTGTAATTTTGGATATGTTATACATATATAAGTTGAGTATATGTCCACAAATTTTGAACCGTTAAAAATGAGCGTATGATTTGTTATGAATTTTAAGAGGTAACGATTAGGAAATTAGGTTTTGGTGGAAAATTCTAGAATTGAGTGGGCCCCACTCTTGGTTGTTGGGGAAGATGGCTGATTTTTGGTGGGTGGAATAGTAGCGAGTAAAGCCATCGGTATTATGAAGTCAAGTCTGCTTTGGGCTAACATTTTCCTATAAATAGAGGGCTAAGTTAGAATTGAAAATCACACGAAACAAAGTTTTCTCTCTTTCTCTCTAGATTATTGAGTGTAATTTGTGAGTATTTAGATACTTGGTGAGTTGATATTCATCGATTTGCAAGTTTCCTTCAAATAATCATATCAGATATCCTGTCGAAGTCTTTGCTCTTTTGAGGTAAGGGATAGTAAGGGATATTATTTTTTTCAGAATGATATTATTTCTTGATATCATTATGTTGAAATATTGATCCAAGTTTTTATCAAATTTGGAACTTTTTCATGTCGGGTTACTATTCATGAGTTACTATTCACGAGTTACTATTCATGAGTTACTTATTCACGATTCTTATTCACGAGTACTATTAATTGAGCGTGAAGATGTTTTTTTGTGGAATTTCTATCTTTTGGTGTAGATTCTATTCACGTATACTGGCCTTTATTCACGATATCTGACACTATTCACGAATCTGGCCTTATTCATAGAAAAATGAAAATTTTTCTTTTAAATACTAAAATATCTATTCGGATACTAGCTTTGATTGTATCCATGTTTTGATCATTCTTGAATTTTACACCACCTATGACTATTTTGAGGTATTTTTGGATGTATAGATTAGGAGTTATGGATTTTATGAGAAAAGACTATTTTAAAAGTAACTATTTATAACTCCTTGCGGTTAACTCCAAAATTGATGAAATTTTTTATTGAAAGTACATCTATATAATATCGATTATACTCTGTGAATTTGAATTTTTGGATAAAAGTACAATTTATGATAAATGTTTAAATATTAAATTGGTTTTGGCCATATGAAAAATAGTAAATGAATTTTTAAAATTTCGAGAAAAATATATATTCAATATGGGACTATTTTATGCTAAATCCCGAAAAGAAATATTTTTGGGCCCGATTTGGTATTTTTCATGAAAATGTTCTAGTTATGAGTAAATGAATTAAATATGTTATGTGAAGTAAGAAAATTAGAAAATATGATTTTATGGTTTGAGAATCATATATAGAGGTATATCTGATTTTTGATGAGGGTTTTGGTTATTGGTGATGAAATTTTATGAGTTTGGCATTTTATGATGATTAAATGCATTAATTAGTAAAGTGTAAACAATTTAATTAAATTGTTTATAAGTTTAAGAAATGATTAAAATATTATTATAATATTAATAATATTAGATTATGAGATTTCTAAGTGATTTATAACATTTGGATTAAGGTGTTATAAATATGATATATGATATGAATTATTGATGAATATCTTTGGCTTGTCTGAAAGATGACTTGTTGATGAATATCTTTGCTTTCAGTAGTGCAAAGATGAATTATTGATGAATATCTTTGGCTTGTAATGCAAAGATGACTTGTTGATGAATATCTTTGCTTTTATAGTGCAAAGATGAATTATTGATGAATATCTTTGGCTTGTAATGCAAAGATGACTTGTTGATGAATATCTTTAAACAGTAGTGCAAAGATGAATTATTGATGAATATCTTTGGCTCGTAATGCAAAGATGACTGTTGTTGAATATCTTTAGCTTTGTAGTGCAAAGATGAATTATTGATGAATATCTTTGGCTCAGAATGCAAAGATGACTGTTTGTTGAATATCTTTAGCTTTGTAGTGTAAAGATGAATCTGTTGATGAATATCTTTGACGCGTGGTGCAAAGATGAATTTATTAATATATGATTATGAGCAGGAACTGTGATTTGGTATAACCATGATATTTGATGTTTCGGGGTAAAGACGGTGATGAAAATTATCTTAAATCTGGATGAGAAGAGGAATTTAGAATCACAATTATGATTATGAGTTATTCATATGATTGTGGAAAGGGCTGTTGATTGAAGTTCTGAGGATAAAATATTGTTGGTGGACTTTTAACGTGGAGAAGACAATAGACTTTATAGTCTATTTGACTCTTCTAATGGATTGTTCATTCATTGCAACTATGGTTGAAAAGTTTTATCATCTACCATATGTTCTAAATCTACGATTTATTATTGATGAAGACTATTGATAATTTATTTATCTTTAGTCATAATATTCTTTCTTGAAGCTAGTTGTACTCACCCTTTTGTTTCACAATTCCTTTTAGAAATAAAAGTGTAGGTGGGTTGAGCGGGAATAGCGAGGAATAGAGTGGTGGTCTATAGATGTTGAGGGTGAGGTGAATTTAACTTTGGAAGGGTGTTTTGCCACTATTATACAAGATGTCTAATGACATACAAACCTCGTGTTATCATAAGACAAGGTTGTGCTCATCCACTTTTGAGTATATTTACAAGCACTACCTATATAATCTTGGTGTTTGTTTGGAGTATAATACCCAATTAAAGACGGTGGAGATAATGATATGTCGAAGAAGACTCACCATTGGGAAGAATACGATAGTAATCTTCTCGTTTTTCTTTAGGGGTCTATTAGATTGACCAGGATAATTACGTGGCCATATGATATTTACCATAACCTAAAAGCATGGCCTCCCATGTACGAAGGTTTCTTGAGCACTTCCCAAAGATTCTAATTTCTAAAAGCAGTTTTTGGTGTACCTTTATATAAGGTGTCATGGTGGCGTGTTATCCAGTTGGTGTCGAGTTACATTTGGTATATATTGGTATCCAAACTCAAAGACATATGTGTTGTTGTATTTTGCCTGACAATTGTTGTAATAAAGTTGTAGTTGTTTTTCGTATTACCATGTATTTGGCGACTTCGAATGGGTTGGATGGAATGGACCTATTTTGGGGTTGTTACATTTGGTATCGAGCTTAGGGATATGGTCTCCGGCGGAGATCGGGGAATATAACTAGGAGGAGAGATGAGTAAATCCTTCCGCTAGTTAGTGTGTCTACCTAAGCTTATTTGTTGGTCGATTATAATATCGGGGATATTAGGTGATATGTTAATTCAATTAACCCTTGTTTTGAAGTTGTATTCTAGAATGATATCTCGAAATACGGGGAGATGAGCGATGGAGAAATCATGATGGCGGGAAAGATGAAATCTGAAATGAAAACAAGGTATTCTCAACTCTTGAAATACCAGTGCACGTAAATTTGGGGACGAAATTTCATAAGGAGGAGATTGTAAGACCGAATTTTTATGAAATAAAAGTATTCAATTTTTCTATTCAATTGAGAAATGGTTAAATTGATAAAAGTTAAAGTTAATGGTGATATATGAAATTTTTTTCAAAATACATGAGTGGTTATAAAATATTCATTGTTGTGGGAGAATATTAGTTTGGTGGTGGAATATTCTTTACGTAGAGAATATTAAATGCGACGAAGTAGCTTGATCATTTTATGGGCCCATAATGAGAATAAGCGTAGGATGAAGAAAGCGACAAAATTAAGTTTTTATAAATAACGGCGTAATCGTTCTGAAATTAACACTTTGTTGGAATACGGTTGGTAAAGTAAAGTAATGTCTGGCGTTGTTGCCTTACGATGTAGCACACGGTATTACAGCGATATTTTTTCAATTATTGATTCTTACGTGAAGGCACTTACTCAATAATTATTACGATAATTCTTGTTCAATATTTTATTTTATTGATTCAATAATTCTTTGTGATGATATTTTATTATTGTTGTTCATAATTATCACTTTGCATGATATTTTCCATTATCGGATCAATAATTCATATTATTTGAATAATATTATTAGATAGCATTATTGGCAATGTCTAGAAAGTTACATCGAGGAGAGGTTTGGTCACCTAATTGCGGCCGATGATGGAGAAATTCTTATTGGAAAGCCCCTTTTCTGAGGAGCGGCACTGGTTATCATAAATGTGATTACGTAATATTATTTGTGAATAATTAATTATTGATTCATGTGATAAGAAAATATTTATTTGATGTGGATATAAATGATGGATTTATTTATGTGGTTATAAGTGAAGGAATTAATGATGAGGTGTTTTATCGGTGTTTGTCGAAATGGAGAACAAAATATGGGATTTTCGGAAAAATTAGTTTATTACTTAATTTTGTAAAATCCATAACTCTTTAATATATAATGAGTTAAGAGATGAGCCATATATCAAAAGAAAGCCCTAGAAGTAAGCTAACTGTAGAAATTTGAATCACCCAAAAATTCTTTGTAGATATTTCGTGGTGAAATTTTGAATGAAATCGTCCAAGGACTAATAGTCCGAAAAAAAAAGTGTTCTTGACTATATTAACGTGAGTTATAAATTTTGATCCGACCGTTGGATCGTTGTAATTTTTGGATATGTTATACATATATAAGTTGAGTATATGTCCACAAATTTTGAACCGTTAAAAATGAGCGTATGATTTGTTATGAATTTTAAGAGGTAATTCGATTCTTTAAATTAGGTTTTGGTGGAAAATTCTAGAATTGAGTGGGCCCCACTCTTGGTTGTTGGGAAGATGGCTGATTTTTGGTGGGTGGAATAGTAGCGAGTAAAAGCCATCGGTGCAGTCAAGTCTGCCTTGGTGGGCTAACATTTTCCTATAAATAGAGGGCTAAGTTAGAATTGAAAATCACACGAAACAAAGTTTTCTCTCTTTCTCTCTCTAGATTATTGAGTGTAATTTGTGAGTATTTAGATACTTGGTGAGTTGATATTCATCGGTTAAGTTTCCTTGATGTCATGCTCAGATATCCCGTCGAAGTCTTTGCTCTTTTGAGGTAAGGGATAGTAAGGGATATTATTTTTTTCAGAATGATATTATTTCTTGATATCATTATGTTGAAATATTGATCTGAAGTTTTATCAAATTTGGAACTTTTTCATGTCGAGGGTTACTATTCATGAGTTACTATTCACGAGTTTACTATTCATGAGTTACTATTCACGATTCTTATTCACGAGTACTATTAATGAAGCGTGAAGATGTTTTTTGTGGAATTTCTATCTTTTGGTGTCGGATTACTTATTCACGTATCTGGCCTATTCACGTATCTGACCTTTATTCACGAATCTGGCACTATTCATTCAAAAAATGAAAATTTTTCTTTTAAATCTAAAATATCTATTACGGATACTAGCTTTGATTGTATCCATGTTTTGATCATTCTTGAATTTTACACCACTATGACTTATTTTGAGGTATTTTTGGATGTATAGATTAGGAGTTATGGATTTTATGAGAAAAGACTATTTTAAAAGTAACTATTTATAACTCCTTGCGGTTAACTCCAAAATTGATGAAATTTTTATTGAAAGTACATCTATATAATATCGATGTACTCTGTGAATTTGAATTTTTGGATAAAAGTACAATTTATGATAAATGTTTAAATATTAAATTGGTTTTGGCCATATGAAAAATAGTAAATGAATTTTTAAAATTTCGAGAAAAATATATATTTCAATATGGGACTATTTTATGCTAAATCCCGAAAAAGAAATATTTTGGGCCTGATTTGGTATTTTTCATGAAAATGTTCTAGTTATGAGTAAATGAATTAAATATGTTATGTGAAGTAAGAAAATTAGAAAATATGATTTTATGGTTTGAGAATCATATATGAGGTATATCTGATTTTTGATGAGGGTTTTGGTTATTGGTGATGAAATTTTATGAGTTTGGCATTTTATGATGATTAAATGCATTAATTAGTAAAGTGTAAACAATTTAATTAAATTGTTTATAAGTTTAAGAAATGATTAAAATATTATTATAATATTAATAATATTAGATTATGAGATTTCTAAGTGATTTATAACATTTGGATTAAGGTGTTATAAATATGGATATGAATTATTGATGAATATCTTTGGCTTGTAATGAAAGATGACTTGTTGATGAATATCTTTTGGCTTTGTAGTGCAAAGATGAATTATTGATGAATATCTTTGGCTTGTAATGCAAAGATGACTTGTTGATGAATATCTTTTAGCTTTGTAGTGCAAAGATGAATTATTGATGAATATCTTTGGCTTGTAATGCAAAGATGACTTGTTGATGAATATCTTTGCACCTGTAGTGCAAGATGAATTATTGATGAATATCTTTGGCTCGTAATGCAAAGATGACTATTGTTGTTGAATATCTTTTGAGCTATCTTTGTGCAAAGATGAATTATTGATGAATATCTTTGGCTCGTAATCTGAAAGATGACACATTGTTGAATATCTTTTAGCTTTGTAGTGTAAAAGATGAATCTGTTGATGAATATCTTTGACCCGTGGTGCAAAGATGAATTTATTAGTATGATTATGAGCAGGAATCGTGATTTGGTATAACCATGATATTTGATGTTTCGAGGTAAGGCGGTGATGAAAATTATCTTACGTCTGGGATGAGAAGAGAATTTAGAATCACAATTATGATTATGAGTTATTCATATGATTGTGGAAAGGCTGTTGATTGAAGTTCTGAGGATAAAATATTGTTGGTGGACTTTTAACGTGGAGAAGACAATAGACTTTATAGTCTATTTGACTCTTCTAATGGATTGTTCATTCATTGCAACTATGGTTGAAAAGTTTTATCATCTACCATATGTTCTAAATCTACGATTTATTCTTGATGAAGACTATTGATAATTTATTTATCTTTAGTCATAATATTCTTTCTTGAGCTAGTTGTGCTCACCCTTTTTGTTTCACAATTCCTTCGGGGAAATAAAAGTGTAGGTGGGTTGACGAGGGAATAGCGAGGAATAGAGTGGTGGTCTATAGATGTTGAGGGTGAGGTGAATTTAACTTTGGAAGGGTGTTTTGCCACTATTATACAAGATGTCTAATGACATACAAACTCGTGTTATCATAAGACAAGGTTGTGCTCATCCACTTCTTTGAGTATATTTACAAGCACTACCTATATAATCTTGGTGTTTGTTTGGAGTATAATACCCAATTAAAGGCGATGGAGATAATGATATGTATCGAGAAGACTCACCATTGGGAAGAATACGATAGTAATCTTCTCGTTTTTCTTTAGGGGTCTATTAGGTTGACCAAGGATAATTACAGTGGCCATATGATATTTACCATAACCTAAAAGCATGGCCTCCCATGTATGACGAAGGTTTCTTTGAGCACTTCCCAAAGATTCTAATTTCTAAAATTTTTTATTTGTACCTTTATGTAAGGTGTCATGGTGACGTGTTATCGAGTTGGTGTCGGAGTTACATTTGGTATATATTGGTATCCAAACTCACAAAGCATATGTGTTGTTGTATTTTTACACGACAATTGTTGTAATAAAGTTGTAGTTGTTTTTAAGTACCATGTATTTGGCGACTCGAGAATGGGTTGGATGGAATGGACCTATTTTGGGGTTGTTACATAATTCCCCAAAGAATTCACCCCAAAAACTTGTTGGTCGATTTCGCAATCAATGAATACGTGCAAGTATACACAGTCAACAAGTAATAAAGTGATAAGAAAATTATCATTCCCACGAGGAATTATTTAATAAAAATTATCAATTACTAACTCTTAACCAAATCAATTTTATTTAAACAACCGCATATTGTGATTAAGATAATTAATTCAAATAAATAAAGATTAAGACTCAAATAAATAAAGATTAAGACTCAACGAATGAATTCAGATAAATAAATATTAAGACTTCAATATCCCTAATTATGAACTATAAATCAATTATCCAATTATCCCAATTATTATGCCTACTGAATTGTTAACAGGAATTCTCAAATGCCAAAAGTCCTTTTTCAAGTGATCAAATGACTTCTATTTAATCCAGATTAATCTTGTTATATTCCTATGCAAAACAATTGAATTAAACTCCTTCAATTCCAATTCCTTATGTGTTACATGCGTTGAACAGATATTTCCATTCAATTCACGAACCTAATTATTCGTCATGCAAATAACTAAGTCACATGTTATCATGCCCAGTTCTAACCCTAGAATTCTTCTTTCAATTCCTTCTAGAGTAACAAGGTAATTACTGATTAGATAATTAATCAATAGGCTCAAGACAAAATAAACAATTCAATTTGACACAAATAATTGGAATACATTGAATAACTAATTTATAGACATAAAAGGTTCAATTGAAATCTTAATAAAAGAGTTAGTTCATAATTAATGAATTCAAACCAAGAATCCACAACTGAATAGACATTAAAAGATAAAAGTATGATAAGAGAATAGAATAGAATCTTTTTTCAGCAAATCCGATGCTCCCCTCTTGCTCTTGCTCTTGATCTTCAGTGTTCTTCAATTTGCTTCAATCTCCAATGGCTAATTAAGAGCTAGGGTTTATATTCTAATCTAATGGAGTGTTTTATTTAGTCTAATCTATGTAATCTCCCTTTATTTTATGCCTTACATCATGTATTTATAGGTTACAAGTCTAATTTTTAGCTTAGAAACAAATCCAATCCAATTTGGAGTCAAAAAGGTGTCAAAATTCGCCCCAAAACGTGTCCAAGCCTAACGGACCCTTCCCAGTAGCCCAATACTGGGCACTTGCAATGGTAAGTTCATCTTTTAGCACCCCCGGCACTGCAAATAAGCAAGAAATGGGCGCCCCGGCGCTGGCCACTTTTTTCAGAAATTTTCTACTCTGATGTCCTTTGGGAAAATGGCCATAACGTCTTCGTCCGAACTCCGATTTTGATGATTCAAGATGTTCCGGAAAGAGAAGACGTAGATATACAACTTTCATTCTTTGAGTTTTTCGAAATAAGGTCCGGAGAAATACTCAAATTGGCTCTGACGTGACTGTTGTGTAAATGACAAGCCAAAAACGCGAATCTAGCCACCCCAAACGTCGATCCAAGTAACTTTTGTCCCAATTCCTACAAAACAACATAAAACATGCATGAATAGACACAAATACTTAAAAACATCCAAAAGATTAAGCTCAAACACACTCAATTATGAGTATAAAACTCACTCATCATGCATTAATTACTGTAGCAATAATTGAGTATAACTAAGTGACTTCTCACGTAAGCATCAATAATCAATATCGTGTGCTACTATACAACCATTCGTATTACTGTACTTTTACTATCGAGTAGTTCAACAGTTTTAACGGTAACACTTCCGCCGATATTTTTATAAAAAGATAATTCTGTCGTTTTACGATAATACTTTCGTTGTGGGGTCCACCAATGATTGTGCCGTCGTACAAATATTCCCTTTTAAAATGATATTTCCCGACCAATCGAATATTATATAACCACTTGCTTACTTGGAAAATTTATAAATATTACCGACAACTATAACATTATATCAAATCCACACCATAATATTCAAAAATATATTTCGAGAAAATCATTCTTTATTCATAAAAGTTGGGGTCTTACAGTGGCGATGGTGAGCAGGCTGGCGATGATGAGCAGGAGCACGATGCTGATTTCCATACACCAGAGCAGCGTCGTTCACCTCCGCCCGATGATGATACTTTTACTAGTTTATAGTTCATTTGTATATATTCATGTTATTGTAGAACTTTTGTATATATTGTATTATCTAATTGCGTCTGTACAAGTATTGTAAATTATATTATTTAACATTTATGGAACATTAACTTATATTTGTAATTGGTTAGCTTATAATACGTTTTGGTGGATATTTGAATGTGAATGTGAATGATAATGAGTTGAAGATTACGTTTTAGTGCTACGTTGCATATTTGAATGTGAGATACAGGTTTATATTACTGTGTATTGGGTTGTGACAGGTTACAGGTACATTAATGGGTTTAAACACCTGGAAACTGAACTTTTAAAATCTGCATTTAAAAAAAATAGTTAATTCCGACGGAATAGGGTATTCTCGACGGAACTTCTCTCGGAGGTAACAAATAACCAAATTTTAATAAATGTCGAAATATTCTAATTTCAGTCGTAAATACGCTACCTTCGACGGAACGTATCCGTCGTAAACACTCTATCTCCGACGTAAATTCCGTCGAAGTTAATAATTAGTCAATTTTAATAAATATAGAATTATTTTAGTTTTCAGTCGGAAACAGGATAATTTCGAGGGAATAAGTTTGTCGGACATAGGGTCTATTATATTCGACAGAAAGTTTCGTCCTATATATTCTGTCGAAGATAGGTAATGTTCGACGAAAATCCGTCGAAGATACTTTCGTCCAAGATAATAAATATCCAACGGAATTCTTGACGGATCTTATTTTCGACGCGTATATATACAACCGAATTTCTGACGGATATTTTTGTCGAAAATAATATATTTTTGACTGAATAGGCTTAGGTCCAACGGAATAGTCCGTCGGAAGTAAGCTTTTTCCTTGTAGTGGATATAACTCCTCCTGAGTCACTAGATCTCAGCCAAGAGGGATGTCAGGCCTATATAATGGAGGATCTGCGTCGGCAAAACTATATGGGTCACCTTCATCCCCAGAGCTGGAAGGATCAAAAGTATCTACCTCTGAAGGATGTATGCCCTAAGAATCTCCATACATGTATAAACTCAAATACATGAATAAACATTTAATGAAAAACAACTTCCTAGACACATTTTCAACTAGTTCCATGAACCTTCAAATATATGAACCAACATAGCTTCATAAATATTAATTAAAACATAAATATGCTAAATACTTAATTACTTTGGGACAAGTTTATTTTTTAACATTCAGTTCATTTAATTGAGTTAGTTATTTCGTTTTATTATTCATATACTCTATATATGTATTGTGCATTTGACTCATGTTATATTTTTCTTCCGGCAGGTAATCAAAGGATCAATGGCAAGTGTGATGAGAGCTCCCTTCTTATCCAATGGTTAAAATATTATGTTTAGGTTATGATTCATTAGTTCATTTGGAGTTGTAATAATTATTTTATATTGTGGTTTGAGCCGATTTGACATTTATTATAGTTTGTCTTGTGACATTTAATAGTTATGAGGCTATTCTTTTGTAACTTAGAATTTTATTATGAATTCATCAGTTATGTTGTGTTTTCTGTAATTTCTCATTCTTTATCTGGAAGAGGGTGTTACAGTTAACTCCGAAAGCACATTTAGTAGGATTAAACTTCAACTTGTAGTATTTGAGAACGGAGAACGCCTCATCCAGATCATCTATATGGTCTTGGGCCTTTATGATTTTGACAAGCATATCATCGACATACACCTCCATGTTCTTACCAATGAGGCCCTTAAAGATCTTGTTCACTACTTATTGACAGGTTGCCACTGCATTTTTTAGCCCAAACGGCACCCTCTTGCACTAATATAACCCCCTTTCTGTGATGAAATAGGATTTTGGGTATGTCTTCCTCGTGCATCCTTATTTGATTATGTCTAGAGAATGAGTCCATGAAACTTAACAGTTCATGACCGGACGTCGCATCTATAAGGATATCAATTCTGGGGAGAGGATAACTATCTTTTGGACAACTTCGATTAAAGTCGGTGAATACATATACGCCACTTTTCATTAGATTTCTTGACCATGACCACGTCAGAAATCCATTCTGGGTAATCAGAGCCGGCCCTGGGCAAGGGCCACCAAGGCTACCGCCCAGGGCCCATAGTTGAGGGGGGGCCCAATTTTTTTATAAGTTTATGTATTTATGTGTATAAAAAGATTAGGGATATTATGCATTGAAAATGATATGCTAGAAAATATTAAATATAATAGTATAATTGATGATTTTGCATCTAAAAGTGCAACAAAAAGACATTTTAAATAATATTTTGTGGTTTAAATTTTATTGGTCAAAACTAAAGAAATACCAACTGTAGTTGGTAGGTTTTACTGATTACACCATTGAACTTTTAATTTTTTAAATTACACCACTAAACTAATTATTATTTTGAAATTGTGTCATTCAGTTAAAAAAAATAAACGGATGTTAATTTTTTATCTACAAAACTAATTAATTACCTACTGTAGTTGGTATAATTTCTTCGATTACACCATTAAACTTTTAATTTTTCAAATTACCCCATCAAACTAATTAAAAATAATTATTTTAAATATTTTTAAAATTATTATTTTTAAGTAAAAATATTAGAAACTTTTTTTCTTTCATAAAATGAGTAGAGTTTCATAAAATATAGATTCAAAAAAAATAAAGTTATTTTAAATTAAATTAATGTCTACTTAATTTTTTAACAGAATGACTCATTCTTAATATTAGAAATTTTTTAAAAACCTAAAAATAAAAATAAAAATAAATAGTAAAAGATAAATAAAAAAAGCTGATTCAATTTTTTCAAAAAGAAATTATTAATTTTTATAAATAAATATTATTTTGAAGAAAAAATTGGAAAATTCTTCATATTTTTAAAAATTGAGTAAAATTTTATAAAATGTAGATTCAAAAATAAACTTTATTTTCAAAAGAAAAAAAAAGATTTTTTTAAGAAAATCAATATGGTTTCATAAAATTTTAATTTTTTAAATTTATATTTTATGAAACTTTACTCATTTTATGAAAAAATTAAAGTTTCTAATATTTTTACTAAAAATAATAATTATTTTTAAAAATATTTAAAATAATCATTTTTTAATTAGTTTAATAGGGTAATCTGAAAAATTAAAAGTTTCATAGTGTAATCAGTAAAACGTGCCAACTACAACAGTGGGTAATTCATTAGTTTTGTAGATAAAAAATTAACGTCCATTTATTTTTTTTAACGGAATAACCAAATTTCAAAATAATAATTAGTTTAGTGGGGTAATTTAAAAAATTAAAAGTTCAATTGTGTAATCAGTAAAACTTGCCAACTACAGTGGGTATTTCATTAGTTTTACTGATTTCATTGATATTTTTATTTTGTACGTATATGTGATGATTCTTTGCTTCGATGACATTTTAAAATGTTCTTCCTTATCTTTTGTAAATTCTTATAATTTTAATAAAATTAATTAGTTGATAATTTATTTATTTTTTAATTTAATTTATATAAAGGGGCACACTTGAAAAAATTTGTCCTGGACCTTAAAAAACTCAGGACCGGCTCTATGGTTAATCTATCTCTGAAATAATTCTTGCCTTCAAGAGCTTGTCCACTTCATCTTCTATCACCTTTTATCTCTCTAACGTACCTGACTGGCTTGGAATGAGCATTTGTGCTCAGCCGATGGACAATAACCTCCAGGTCAATATCTGGCATATCTTCAGTTGACCAAAAAAAACAACTGCATTGTTTTTATGGAAATGAATTAGTTTTTCCTTGGTAAGGGTCTTGAGTTGAGCGTCGATGAAGACTACCTTATCAGGTGTGTCCTAGTCTATTTGGATTGGATCAACTCCTCGATTGGTTCATTCATCTTTAAATTCGTTTCGTCTCGTAAATCTGGGACTTCGACCCAAAAGGACTCTCTAGGTTTTGAGGCCATTTTCAATTCGAAAAATAACATTTTTGTGCCGCCAACTGGTCACCCTCAACTACCCTAATTCCACTATTTGTTGTGAATATCATCTTCTAATGATATGCTGAAGAAATTACTCTCATAGCATTTTGTCCCCGTCTTCCAAGAATAGCATTATAAGAATAGTTCGAGTTGTTTAAGGTCAATTATTACAACAAACTCAATAAGATTGAAGTTCCTTTCATCCAGTACTTCCTCATTTATAGTGTTGCTCCTCTTCATGTATATCAAAACATAAATTTTATCAACTCAATGTGTTCCATCTTAAAACTGCATCTGTTTTTGTTTTTGTTGGTCAAGTTCTTGTCTTATAAATGCTACTACAATGACAATATAAGGGTATAATTGTATTTTGATTATATAAAATTGAATATTTGAAGCTTCTTGGTACAACCATCTAGAAAGTTTTATATAAGCAAAAGACAATTATACCCTCATTAAAATGCACATGCTGACTAATATTAGCCAAGGAACAAAATTGAGCACAAGTGTTAACTATGGTGATGGAAGTATTCACTTTAATTTGTCTAGTGAGATGCTACTTTAAATGTGGCTAACAGACATGTATAATTTTCCTTCTTATAAAACTATCAAGTGTTCTGTGCTGTGTTTGCTAATCAAATTTAAGTAGTGATCGTAGCTCCATATATATGAAATGGTTATGGTCTTGAGACAATCTTACTTTCATTCACAACCAAGTCTTTGCATAGCAGAGGTCCAGGGTTAAAACCCCGAACAATCCCACCCCCCCCCCCCCCCCCCAATAAAAACCCAAAACAAAAAAAGAACAAAAAATAGAATTATGATTGATATGGTATGGCTGAATTGTTAACTATTTTTAGCATTCCTGTTTTTATTAGGGTTAAATATATTTTTCTCTACTCTACTTGACCTCGGTTTACAAATAATAAAGAATGAAATAACAATAGAAATCAACATGCATGCGATAGACCGCACAGACAGGTTATCACTGCACAGTATTTCCCATTATCAGATCAATAATTCATAGTATTTGGATAATATTATTAGATAGCATTATTGGCAATGTCTAGAAAGTTCTGTCAAATGCACAATTGGACTGAAATTTTTTACAATCGACTCATTGAATTGATTTTTTTTTCAAAATGTCACAAAATCCGTTAAGATAGGCTACTTTAAACAGACTTGCCATATAAGATTACACATAAGAGAGAGAAATATGACGTGACAACTCAATGCACATGTGTAACAAAAAATAAATTTTAAAATCAAACTTAATCCTTTTAATTAAATATAAACGACAAAAATTAAAAAAATAACAAATACAATTAATTAAAAGAAAATTAAAATATTAATTAGAAACAATATCAAAAACCTAAAACACATTAACACCCTCTGTTTCTTGCGCAATTTGAAGGAACACCCTCTGTTACTTTATCACCCAAGGTACACTCTCTCTCACTAAAAATACTGCCCATTGACGGAAAAAATGGAGCCAAATAAGAGCATCAGAGTTATTTCTTGTAATCATTGTGTTAAAAGCCTTTAAAGGAAATTATATATATATATATATATATATATATATATATATATAACTTATCTTGTAGAAAATAATTTGTTAATCTTAAGATTTTGATCTTTATGTCCCAAAACAATTATGTCTCCTACGTAGATGGTCTTTCGAGTTGATAGCTGACTTGTATATAGGGATCTGATATTCACGTATATCTTAAAGAAAAGACTACTGAAAAGATATCTACACAACGAACCAAACTGAATGCTCTAACTCTCTCTCTATTTACTAAGAAAATTAATGAAAACTATATACTAAAATGCTCTATTATACTAGATTGCTTGAAAATTGAATAAATGAAATGGATGGCCCCTCCTATCTATTTATAGGAGGGTTAGTGACCCTTCGAATAGGTGCCTAACCCTTTGAAAGGGCATGAGATGCCACTGAAAAGTCATATTTGGCATCCATTGATCAAAACAACATAATTTTGATCATATGCAGTATAAGCGCATCCATTCGGACATATAAAACGACGTAGTTTCAGTATTAACAGAATCAAAACTATATAGTTTTAGTTTAGTAGAAAAGGCGCGACCAAAACGACGCCCGTTCAAACATACATATATCACTTCCTCAAAACGACACAGTTTTGATTATACCGATTCTCAAAACGACACAGTTTTGATAATATAATAAATACAACTCTCAAAACGACACAGTTTTGACAATAGAATTAAATAAATAAAATTTAAATAAATTTTGCATGTGGGTTCAAACCTAGCCTTGGCTAGGTCCTCTCCCTTCCACAAAAGTGGGGTGCCCCTTAGGACCCAAACCCAAGATCACTTTCCTTGTATATAAACATATAAATTATTTAATTTCTAACATATGTGGGACTTGATTTTTCCTACATGTATTTATTATCTTTCAAGTGTGACCTTTGAAAGTTAATATCTCATTCATTACTTTATGGATTTGAACTTCCAAATACTTAATTTAATCTACTCATGGAGTAGAACACATTAATGTATGGAATCATTAAAATTAATTAATAATACCCACATTAATTTAGGCTCAAATTTCAACACATTGTCCCTTCCATCGAGCTTTCTCTCTCTTTTCTCCCTTCTCCAATCGAGCTAGGTTTTCACTCTCTTCTTCGATTGCCCTTTTTAGATCTGAATTTAGGTTTCTTTGGATCTGGGTTGTTGGAGTTTAAGTTTTGATTTCAAATTATTTTGGATTTAGATTTGGATTGGAATTAATTTTGAGAAATTGAATTTTTTGTAATTAATTTTGGATTTGAAAATTTAGAGGAAGAAATTGGTTAGTACTTACAATGAGAGGAACAAAGCTTTTGATTATTTTGATGTTGTTTTTGCTCAGAGATTTTGTAAGGACGGCGTTTGGAGCCAAGTCACCTACAATCATCTGGCTATTGTCATCAACAGCAAACAAAGAGTTTTGGTTTCAGGCTCCATTCATTTTCCATCAGCCTAGATCTGATGATGGTTTCATGCACACTGAGAGTTTTTTGTTGGGCGAAGTTGGTCCGTATACTCGGGACGAAGATCAAATCCATGACAATTAGCATCAATTTCATGGAGCATGGTTTACTTTCTTCCGAAAATTCCATTGATTGAAGATAGATCACATGGATGAAGAGAGAGAGGAAGTTTATGGGTTTTGTGAAATTTAAGTATAATTTTTAATTATTTGTGTAAGTTTTTAAACTTATTTAAGTGTAATTTTTAAGTGTAAAAATTAATTAAAAATAAGTTTTTTTTATTCCTAATACAGTCATCTTTGACACATCATATTTTAGTTTAATTAAATAATCCACATATGCGTCTAACATGGTGTCATGTAGACATGCCGTTAATTTTTAACACCTTTGGATGATTTTTAAAAATCTTGTAAAAATTTTTTAGTTCAATGAGTTGACCGTAAAAAAATTCAGTTTAATAATACATTTGTAAACTGAGGTTGAGGAGAGTGAGAAAAAGTTTATTTAACCCGTTTTTATTAATTTATTCATATATTTTTTGTCATTAGACAGATTAATTGTAATATCATTACATTAAAATAAGACTGAATAACGTTTCAAGACCCGCGTTCAAATAATGCAAAATAGCTTTGCCAATTAATTTAATTTGCTTATATATAATTTGGTTTATTAGTTATTTATTACTCTTTTCTCCAACAACGTACACCATTACAAAGAACATAATTAAAAAAAGGCATAAAAATAAAAACTAGTGAACTTAATTTTAGAGGATATATAACCACAATACACCAACTGAGGTGTGGTTTATACTAAAGCTTCTTGATTTTTGCAACGCAGTTGTCTGTAGGGTGGGGAATAGGTAAGTATCCGACCTTGCATTGTGGAGTAAGCCGTTCAAGTCTGTAAATGCATGAAAAATAAATAAATTATAAGTTGCTTAATTGCATCACATGTAAAAAAAAAAGGGAAAACAAGTTGCGAAAAATCCAAAATAAATAAATATAGGACGCAACATTTATGCCTAGTAGGGCCTTTGGTACAATATATAATAAAAATGTAAAAAATTAATATAAATTCAACATAATATAATAATAACTATATAAAATATTTTACGTCAACCAGTAAATAAAACTATGAAAAGATCGTGAATCATTAAATAAAATGGAGATCAAGTCTATATATAAAGTGGTAAATTCATCCTCAGAGTGAGTAAGCCTATGAGAATTTTGACAGTTTATATAGTAGGGGCCTACGGACAAAATTGTTCATTAAAAAAAATTCTAGTAGGGGTCATATATGAGGATTTCGGCAATATATAAAGCTAATAGGGGGGCATATGAGGATTTGGACAATATATAACCTATGGGTAAAAGTGTGCATAAACTATAAAAAAAGAAAGAAAGCTAGTAGGGGCCGTTGTGCTCACTTATCCACTTCAAAATCCAATATTACAAAGGAAGTACAGGATTTCATCACTCTTTATATTCCATAGAAAGATTCTATATTTTTTTAAAATAGTAAAAAGGGTTCTATTTTTAATCATAGTAATATTAAATGACAAAATCTTATAGTTTTATCACAGTTTCAGTATCATGTCATAATTACTAAACTTAAAATCATTATATTTATAGGTCAATATGAAAAAAATGCAATAAAGTTAGCAAATTTTTTTAATGAGGCTTTTTAAAAAAAAAAAATATTATTTATAAAACTGATGTACGGAAAATAATGTAACTCACTTGTAGTAAAGGAGAAAGAAATGAAGAAAAATTGTCATTTCAAGCCTTGCCAAATTCATTCCCGGGCATAATCTACTTCCTGCTCCAAAAGGCATAAACGGTCTCGCTGCTGCTTTGGTTGTCTGGTTCTATATACAACAATTTAGTCATGCAGTTAATATATTAGAGCCACAATTACTTTTGTAAACATGAACAGTATATCGATATCTATATGCATATATAGGGAGAGTTGCCTAGCAAAGGTTTGTTATTTATTAATTGGACAAACACATTAATAGTTGTCCTTAGGCTCTTCTACACGGACTTTTCAGTTGTCCTAAAGTATTTTCGTGTCAAGATAATGATTGAAAAGCATTAAATATAATACTCAATTGTCTATAATACCCATAAATCTTTTGTTGGGATAAGGAGAGTTTTGTTGGAAAAATAAAAGTTTTGTTAGGATAAGGAGAGAGAAAGAGAGAAAGAGTTTAAAGTATCAAAAAAGTATGAAGAATAATGAGGGGTAATTTTGGAAAAATTATCATTAATTCTCCTAAATTTGAACAAACGTCAAATAATTAGGGACAAATGAAAAACTCTAAAACGTCATTTAAATAGGGACGGAGGGAGTACTAAACACTTTATTTTAATGTAAAAAATTGGCATTATTGTAGAGTGTACGTGTCGGACTCTTCAAAATACCGTGCCCAACAAAATTTTATGCGAGTTAGTGTAACATACTACTCCCTCCGTTCCTTAATATAAGTCGTTTTAGAGAAATATTTTTGTTCCTTAATATAAGTCGTTTTAGAATTTCAAGTAAGCGTTAATTGTTTAGTTTCTAATATTACCCCAAGTATTAAATGTAACTTTGGTTCTTTCACTATTTTTTGTCCAATAAATAACAAACTCTTCTTTCAATACAAGGGTAATATAGACAATTAATATTATAATTAATGCAATACAATCATTACCTTAATATTTGTGCACAACCCTAAAACGACCTATATTAAAAAACGGAGGGAGTAGTTTATAAGAAAATCGGATAGCCTAGATTTAAATTTCTAACTCTTTTGCCACTATTAATAGCTGATAACACTTTTTTAATTAAAATCTACACCATTTTACTTCTCTAGTGGATGACTAGAGAAGTGGTACCAAAATAGTGTAATAACAAATATAAATATCCTATTGCGAGACAATATATGTTGCAAAGGGTGACTTATCTACCACAACAATAAAATGCGGACAACATATAATCGTTTCAAAATTGTGATTGTTAAATCTTGCAGTAAACTATACAATATGTGATAATTATATAGGTTGAAAATTGTTAAATTCACAACATAAAATATTATTTTTACAATAAAAGTATCGCTATAGATCATATATCGACACTTTCTATAGTAACACTTTTCACCGTCGCTAAACATTCAACGACAGCGACACTTTTGTTGTGAAAATAATAAAAAGTGTTGTAAATTTAACAATTTTCTATAAGTTATCATAGCCACCATTTAATATCAATCAAGTTTCACACATATATGGATTGTATACAATTAAATATTAGAATGACCTTGGAACTATAAATAAATAATTTCTTTAAGTCGTTGTTCTTACATCCCACCGAGAAGGATTGAACTCTTTAGGGTTCGGATAAATCTCAGGATCCATATGTACACCCCTAATCCATGGCAAAATCTTCCATCCCTTTGGTATAGTGTAACCTTGAAATATTCACAGTTTGGCTCTTAGTAATTCTTAAATTGAACCAAAAGAGTGACGGAAATATTGAAGAGACAAGTGTTGGGCCTAGAATAAGTACCATTGATGTTAACTTCTGCTTTTGTCTCACGGAAAAATGTGAAGGATAAATTAGCCACGCGGAATGTTTCATCAATTACCTGAAACACACAATAGGACAAGTAATTAGTTAATTTGGTTGGCATAAAGTACTAATTTCATTTAAATATGTAACTAATCCATTTAATTTTTATGTTAATACGAAGCTATATTTGTTTGTTAATACAATGGATGAGATATAACTATTGGTATTAATTAATTTATACATTTAGACACTGTTATATTACATGATATACTAGTCATTTATTTAATCACTAGACTATTTTTAAAAATTATTTTTAAGGTAATTTTTACCCCAAAAGTTTTTGGGTATTACATAATACCACCTTCCTTCACAAATTGTTATTCCATCATCAAATGACTTTAAAAATATAGTTCATGTAATTAAATAAAAGACTAAATAAAAGATAAAAAAAATATCACAAGGTATAAACTGGTACAAATAGTCTATTTGGTTCACCATTTTACAAATAAACAAAGGATTAAGAATACGGAATCTGTTGTTAATGTATATTCTTCTTGGATATATCCACATGAATTTTTATTTATTTATTGGCTTATGCAAAAAATTTATTGATATATTGTTATCAACTAAATCAAATTGATTCTAAATTGTTTATGAATTAATTAAGTACATGAATATGTAATGAGTACATGATACATGAATGTATTTAAGTGTTAGGTACATGAATGTATTTTAGTGTTAGGTTCATGTATATTTGATCATTATTAAAGTGGCTTTAGAAGTATCTTAGGAGTCCTATAAATAGTCTTGTACTTGGATTATTTGTTGCAAGTGAAATAAAAGTGAGTTGAATCAAGTATTTTAAAATTTACATACTCTTCCTCACTTCTCTATATTTTATCATCTTCCATATATTTCCAACAAGTTGTGTCAGAGCTAAGGTTAATTTTAAGGTTTAGAGAAGGTTAAACCAAAGAGACTAAGGCAAAATTGACTACCCAAGAAAGGTGATTTAGTGTTATCAAAGTGTTTCGCTAGACGAGTGCAAAGTGTGCATGTTATAGCTTCGGAATGCAATCTAGCAAAGGTGCTAGTTGAGAAAAAAATTGAAGAAGTTTGTGAGTTGAATCACGTCACAAAGATCGTTATATTGATATCGTTTTGGAGAGGTAAATAATAGAAAATTGATGTTTTCTAGGTTTGGTGCCAAATTAATGTTCACAAATTACAATGTTTGAAGTATAAGGATTCAAGTATTTCTTGGAGCATACAATTTATGGCAAGATGTCATTGCAAATCCAGAAAAGTGTCTTTCGAAAAAAGTTAGAGAAATGAAAGAAAAAAGAACAAGAGATATTTTGAAAGTAGTAATTCATGAAAAAATTTCGAAACATGTTGCGAGTTTTGATTTTCTACCTCAATTATGGAATGAACTTGAATTTGTTTGCAATAATTATAAAGGTCCATCATTACCTAAAGAGTCTTGGTTTTTGGAAGAAGATGAGAAACTTGTAGAAGAAATGATGAAGTTGAAGAAGAATTGAAAGTAAAAACAAAGACTTTGAAGACATGTGGGAAGCGAAAGAAATAGATGATGAAGAAAACAAAGTATTTGAAGAGATAAAGGAAGAAGAGAAAAAGGAAAGGAAGAGGTGATCAAGCTTCAAAAAAATATTCTGGCATTGCAGACTACGAAGTAGTTTGTGAAGAGCTCTTATGAGAACTAAGATTTTCTCCATTTCAAATAAATGGAGACTAATCATCTCTCTCTTTTGTCAGCATGATGTCACATTACAACACATTTTAAATCTGGATCATGAAATGGAGTCTCCAATGAAATCATGAAAAAGCAAGAAAGGGTTAGTAGGTTGCAAGATGAATTTGGTGAGGGCAGGTTATTGATGATAATGATGTACAGACTTTGATGGCTGAAGCGACATTGAAGTTGTGCCAAGAGACGTTGGCTCAGTTGCAGGATAAACACAAGAGATTCGCGACAGAAGCAAAAGGAGAGAACAAAAAGATATTAAGGATGCTTTGACTTGTCACTCAAGCACAAGTTTCTTTCTGATCAAACAGATGATTAAACGAATGATGAAAATCTTGATCCCGTTAAAGTACAGGAAGATTTGTCAAGTGTAAATAAGGAAAAGGTTTGCCCCAAGTGGCAGAAATTGAAAGTGTTACGCGAAAAGATTAAAGAACAATTTGAGACAGGATCAATAGGATCCATCACTGTGATAGAACTAGCAGAGAATGTAGATGATCTTGTGAATAAGGTGATCAACCTAGAAGGTTCAGCTTCGTCGCAGACTGTTCTAATTTATAGATTAAGAAATTTAGAAGAGAATGAGAAAACTATTTTTTGTGTCAAAATTGATTTGGGATTTATAATGTTAAATTTTGTGGAAGATATTGAATGTGTTAACATGGAGAAGTATTTTAATCAAAAGGAGGTCGGAAATAGTGAAATGGAGAAGAAATACAAGCATGTAAAATATGAGAAACTAATAAGCAAAATGATTAAGAAGAACAAATAGAAACTTCAAACATATGTGAAGAAGAAATGTCGAGACACAAAAGTAAGGAAAAGAATGAAGATTCTTACGTCCAAAGAAATGGCAAAAAAGTTTCTTGTGTTTGAAGGAATTGGAAGATCAAGAGGTTTCTTGCATGCATTTCAAGTTTATGGATTAAATCAATTTTATGAGGGAGTGTTGAAAGTATAAACATGGTTTAGTATTAGTAGTATTGAATTTTGATTATCAATGAACCCACTACTTCAACCATTGCATATAGTCTCGACAAGAAGGCTACCAGTGTTTGTGAGAAAAATGTTTTCTTGGTGGTTGTATTTTTTGATAAGTCCTTTTTGACCATTGAGGAGGGTATCTTTGAGGTTAAGGCCACTGCTGGAGACACTCATCTTGGCGGTGAGTTTTTGACAACAGAATAGTTAACCATTTCGACCATAAATTCAAGAGGCAAATTGCTAAGTTCGGAGTGAAGAATAAATTTGATTTACGGAAGACCTTGTTAGCAACTAAACTAAATTGATTCTAGATTGTTCATAAATTAATTAAGTACATGAATAGTTAATGAATACATGATACATGAATGTATTTAAATGTTAGGTACATGAATTAATGTATTTAAGTGTTAGGTTCATGTACATGTATTTGATCATTATTAAAGTCGCTCTAGAAATATTCTATGAGTCCTACAAATAGCCGTATACTTGGATCATTTGAAGCAAATGAATTCAAATTGAGTTGAATCAAGTATTTTAAAGTTTAAATACTCTTCCTCACTTCTCTATAATTTATCCTCTTCCATATATTTCCAACATATAAGAATTACATGTTAGTATAAATGATATTTGGGCATGAGTCTTTTTTCCTATGAATGAGATTCAACAATCCCATTTGCTATTTATGGGAGGAGATTATGTAGAAATATCATGTTTTCATGTGAAAATATTCATACTTTACATATTTCTTCAAAGATGTAAACAACATTGATGTTTTTAACAAGCATACCTTGGAAAGATATTCCATTTGTTTAATTTCTGCAAGGTTAAGTCCAATCTCTGTGGATGATCTTTTCTTTAGGATTTCCTCTTGCTCTTCCTGAAATGAAATTAATTAGCTTAATTTAATAAAACATGGAATTTGCCCCATATATATTAATAGAAAATCTAACCACACTTTCATTTTGTCCCACTTAATTACCTTAGCCTTTTGGTGATATTGTGGATGTTCATGTAGGTGAATGATTGCCCAAGTAGAGGCATGAGCAAAAGATTCATGGCCAGCAAGTAAATATATAATTATCAAGTCTACAATCTCTTCATCGCTTAATTTCCTGCCATCCTCATCTTCAGTTTCCATCAATAAATCAACCATAAATTTCTTTGGTTTTGATTGATCAGTCTTTGACATTGCCCTCCTTTCAACTACAAGAGCTCGAAAAACTTTTACCAACTCTTTTCGAGCCTGTCAGCATAGCACAACAAAACACAAATTAAACCATCAGTAATTTCCTTAAACATGTTCCTCAAGCATGTTGAGGAAAATTGATTTAGCCTACTCCTACTAGTATTGGATAAATAGCGTTGTTGAGTTGAATATACAGATGTTGAAGAATAAGGGTCAAATGATAACTTTAGGAAATTGATATTTTCATACATAAATTTAATATTACCACAAAGGTCTCTCTCACACATAGATGTGTGGCCTATTTATTATTTATGACAACAAAGTCTTATGTGAAAATATCATTTTTTATATGAAAATATCAATTTCTTAATTTTATTGCTGACACGGGTGCATAAATGTGAAATATAAATAGATTATAGATATGAAAAGTGATGCATGCTAAAGGAGTCCAATTATGTTAATTGTCTCATTCTCTGTCTCATCTGTTGTCACAATATCATGTGCTCTGCGATTCTGCCTCCTAATTCTTATGTATTTATCTACAATTAATATTCTAACTAAATAATGAGTATCAATATATGGAGTGAGACAACAAATGAGACACAAAATGAGAAAGAAGATTTGATTCCATGATAAAGGGGAGAAAAACCTAACCTTGAGTGCTTTATGAAAAGCAAATCCTGGGAGATTTATACTCATGGCCTTTAGTCCATGCCCAAGAAGAGTATAATTCTCTTCCATGGCCTCCAACACTGGACTATTCCCAGTGCCCAAGATTATATACATGATAATCTTGAAGGCAATCTTCCTCATTTCGGTTAATAACTCAATTGGTCGTTCCTCTATATCGGACAATTCTTTCAAACTAGTTAAAACTATGTCTTTGATGTACTTCAAATATATAGACATGACTTCATGACCTGTCATTGAAGTTGCTGTTAAGCGACGTTGGCGCCTGTGTTCTTCATTTGAAATGCCATGAAGACCTCTTTTCCCTAATATTTTTGCCACCGATGCAGGCCAACCGGGACCAAACTTTTCTTCATCCATCAAGACTTGTCTGCATCCTTCTGGCGTTGTAAGGATAATGCTAGGGTTCCCAAACATGAAGGACTTGTATATCCGAGCATGACCAAACCTTTATTAATTTTCCTCAGAATGCATTTCATTAATATTATGTGATCATATGCAGCACAAAATAAGGTTGATGGTCAATTACATTGTACTCGATTTTGAAATAGATTCCAAATCTTCTATATCATCGTCTGTCTCATCTCATGTATTGTTGACAAATACAAATTGTTTACTTATTTATAGTTAACTTTGTAAGTGGATAATAAGGTTTATGTGACATCATTGCATAGGATTGGACGGACAGGATGAGACATGCAGGTATTTGGATTATTCTTATGTAAATATAAGATTCGTTTTATCATTAACTTTTGAAAATAATTAATCTTATAATTAGGTATACATTTTTTGATAAGTCTGCAAATTAATTTCATAACAGCATTATCAAAAATTTATCAAATTTATATTGCTTTTAAATAAAAAAATGTATTCAGATTAACTTCAAAAACGTCAAAATTGATGTTTTGGGGGCAGATAAAGTATATTAATTGATGGAAGCTAGAGAAATATAGAGACATACTTGGTATGAAGATTGGAGATGAAGGAATCAGGGTCACCATATTTGTAAGCTTTGAGGAAAGACAACATATTCCCAATAAAGGGCCAACCCATATCACCTGGAGGGAGTGAATACCGCTTTTCACCCAAATTTCTCAAGTAAAACCACTCATTTGCCCACTTTAACAGCCTATAAATTGCACCAATACCACCTATCAAAACTGTAAAAACCACCAATCCCATATGATCATAAAAACTATACTCCATTTAATTTCACGTGTTTTAAGCATTGATAATGTGGGATTATATGTACGTGTATGTGTATATATAGTTGTTAACGTTAAAAGGAAAATTAAACTAAATTTGTGTGGGTTGAGGTTTGCATAGAAATGTTCTCTTAAATCCAAGACAACAAAATATAAAATGTATTTCAATGAACAAGAATTTATTTATTTTTCTTTTTTTTTTTGCATTTTTTTGTTTTTTAGTTTCTGACTTCATGTGATAGAGAAGGTTCTATTCGCTTTTGGATTTTTTTTTAATAAAAAATTCCGGATATTTCCATGCAATATTCTTCTCCCTTTGATTTTAGCGAATCTTTGAATAGGTGTAGTTTGGCGAACATTAATCCTTAAATATTAATCAGAAATCACTTGCTCCCTCAGTTTATTCTAAAGCTTTTTTATTTTTGCAACGCAGTTGTCTGTAGAGTGGGGAATAGGTAAGTACCCGACCTTGCATTGTGGAGTAAGCCGTTCAAGTCTGTAAATGCATGAAAAGTAACTAAATTATAAGTTGCTTAATTGCATCACATGTTAAAAAAAAGGGAAAGCAAGTTGCAAAAAATCAAAAATAAATAAATATAGGACGCAACATTTATGCCTAGTACCAGTAGGACCTTTGGTACAATATATAATAAAAATGTAAAAAATTAATATAAATTCAACATAATATAATACTCCCTCCGTCCCGAATTATCTGCTGTTCTAGAGTTCCACACAGATACCAATATGTGTAATAAAAATACTAAAATACCCTTATGTGCTGACTTTTTTGTTTTCCGCAAAAATCCCACGTACACCAATGCAACTCTTCGTCTTCCTAAATTTCTTTCCACAAAAACTCTGAAATACTCCATACTCTTCAAGACATCATCGTTTCTTTTTCTCTTCATCTTCCTAAATTATTTTTCGCCAACAGTCCATGCCGGGAGAGAAGAACAATTGAGATTAGTTTGCACGCCAAAATCCCTGCCGCCAAATCTTCTCTGTGGTATGAACTTGTTGAAGAATTTTTTTTTTTATTCTTTTCTTCAATCACTTCTATAGTTTTAGCTGAATGAACTTGTTGAAGAATTGTCTTTAATTTCATTAATCCATAACTTAAGAATCATTTTGGTAAAATCGTTTCTATTTGATGCATATTATGTCTAGTCTTACTTCATTTCTCCTCTGTTTGGTTATTGCATTTTTCCTCTGTTTATAATTACAAAGCCATCCCAGGCACCATTAGCTAATAAGAATCGAAGCGTAGAAGAGTTTTGTTCTTTTCTAATTCCTTTGCATTTTGTTTTATACAGAAACAACTTCATAGCCTCTGTCTTTGTTTTTCAAATGTAAAAAAAGGCAGGGGTACTTCGTGGTGCTTGATTCCGCCTCCGCAGGGGTACCGTGTTTTCGTTCAGTGGCCGGAGAGCTTGCATAAGGTTCTCTCTTTCTCTCTATATGCTTTGAATAGATTTCTACTTTGACGTTAAAATTCAATTACTTTACTGATTAATTTTTTTGAATTGTAATCACAATGTGACAAGCACGTTGTAAAAAAAATGAAAAAAAAACTTGATTGATGCTGAATTGTAATTTGGAGACTTTGGTTTGAAGTTCAGTTTGAAAGTGAATGCTTTGTTAGCATATCTAGCTTGTTATATTTGCAATTATATTTTTTTTGATAATTTTAGTATTTTCCTTGCACCTTTTAGGCAAAAGATTCCCTTTTGCTGGCCTTTCCAAGATTTCTGTTGTAAGTTTGATCCAATATTTGTATTAATACTGACATGTGATTGTGGTTGTGCCAGTATAATATTGACACCCTCACTTCAGGATTGTGGTACTTTTAATAGTTTACTTGATTTCTTTGTATCGTCGTCGTCTTTCACTAGATGAAATTTTTCAGCGAAGCTTTTCCTTCTGTATTCCAAGCTATTTTATGTTGGTTTAAACTATGTCTTTAAGCAATGAAGTGCAAATAGAGCTTGAGCTTGGCTGTTTTCAATTAAGTTTCAATTATTTGCGACCATATCGATTTTTTTGTTGCATGCTTGGTTGTTACAAAGTATTAATCGTAGATGACGTAAAAGACCAAATTGTCATAGGAGCACTAGCATATTTGAGAGCTTCACATAGAACGATGGCCCCAAGGCAAAAAATTCAGATTCCGTTTGCTGAAATTGATCTCAATGTTGATCCTAATATTGATTGTGGAGATAGGCAACTAGAGAAGGAACCAATACACGATCTTACTGTCGATGTGGATGAGTCAATTCTCGAACGTGATTTCGACCTCAATTCGACACTAAATGAGATATCGTCATCAAGTCATGATATGTTATTAGAAGAGCAACTTATAGAAGATGATGAAAGACTTGAAGAAGGAATACATGTGAATCAAACTACTTTGGAATCTAGTAAAGTTTCTCTCTCTCAACTATTTTATGGTTGCTATTTCCTTCACTCATGTGTTTCTTCCATGTCTACTGTTTCCAATGCAGATGCCGAGATATCAAGTATACCAAGTGTTAAAAAAAAATTTAAGCAATGTGGAACGCCAAGCTATATACGATTAATTTGCTGCTCCAAAAAAGTGTCGATGGAAAATTGAAAAAAGGGACAACTAAATTGTTGTCCTCTTTATTTTCAGTTCATATAACATCTGTTCAACGCATTTGGAAGAGAGGACAAAACAGCGGGGTGTTTGCCATGTCTCAAGTCAAAGAACCAAAAAATTGTGGTCGTAAAAGAGTTCATGTTAATTTGGAGCAAATCCGCGAGGTCCCTTTACATAACCGAACAATTATTCGCTCTTTAAGCTCATTCTGTGACTATCCCAAAGAGCACTTTGTTTCGACTATTTCAGGAGGGAGAAATACGACGACATTCAAGTCCCGTCAAACCTTTCTTAACCGAAGACAACGAAAGATCAAGACTTCAATTTTGTTTGGATATGCTTGAAGAGGGTAGCTTACCACACAACCCAAGTTTCAAAGCCATGTATAACACGGTTCACATTGACGAGAAATGGTTCTTTATGACAAAGAAAGCTCAGAAGTTCTACATGTTACAAAATGAACCGGATCCATATCGCCCCTGTAAGAGCAAGAATTTTATTGTTAAAATCATGTTTTTGGTTGCTTTAGCTCGCCCAAGGTTCGATGCAAATGGAAATGAATATTTCTTAGAAAAAATTGATGTGTTTCCTTTTGTCATACAAGAACCTGCTAGAAGGAACAGTGCTAACAAACCTGCTGGCACACTTGTGACAAAACCAATAAATTCGGTGACAAAGGAGGTTGTAAGGTCCTATTTGATTGAAAAAATTCTGCCTGCAATTAAGGAAAAATGGCCAAGAGATAATTTGGGATCTCCAATTTTCTTTCAACAAGACAATGCAAGAACACACGTCGATTGTAATGACTATGCATTTTGTGAAGCTGCGACCAAAGAAGGGTTTGATATTTGTTTATTATGCCAATCTCCAAACTCTCAGATTTTAATGTTTTGGATCTTGGATTTTTTAGTGCTATTCAATGCCTACTACAAAGAAAGTCAATGTAATCTATCGATGAGCTTATAAGTGTAGTTGTTAAGGCATTTGAAGAGTTTGTAGTGTGAATTCCAACCGAATATTTTTGTCATTGCAGCTATGTATGCAAGAAATAATGAGATGTAAAGGTTCAAATCAATACAAGGTTCCTCATATCAAAAAAGAAATATTGGAATGTGAAGGTTAGCTCCCTATTCAGGTTAGTTGTGAACCTAAACTGGTGGAAGAAGTGCGCAACTACCTACATATTGTTACTTGATTCGGTATGTATCTGATCTTCATTCTGCTATTGTATTTTTTTAGCATGGCAACCGATTCCAAGTAGAAACTACCTAAATTCTGTTAATTTTGTATGAGTTGTGGAAGTAATTAATTGAGGTTGGCTTTTACATAGTTCTTTTAGAATAACATAGACATTGGCTTTTACAGGTTCTGGGAAATGCTAAAGAGGCTGTTGCAGTGGAAATCTCCAATTGTCATTCTAAGCTGGAGCTACAGAATAGTTGATAATTCTTATTTTTGATAGTTGGAAGAGAATTCTTATTTTTGAGATGTACTTGAAGCATCCATACTAATTCTCCTTTTTTTATTTCTAAGGGGCCATTACTCTTTTTTTTTGGAATACCTTTATTCCATTGATACAATGCTTGAATTGAACAGTTGTTTGAATTGAACACAAAGTGGGTGGAATTATTTTATCATTGTATATAAGTTTCTGAATTGTGTAATGGGAACCTTCAGCCGTTTGGTTAGAATTTTTGCTTCAATTTGTGTTTTTATCATACGTAAATTAAAGTTTATAATGCTGCATTTCTGCTTCAATTTGTGGTTTTATCAGATGTAAACAAATCAAAGCAGAGAAGATAACCCAATAATTGGCTTGTGATACAGAGAAATTCTACAAATTGAGTAATTCTGAAACAGATACATAGAAAAACAAAATGAGTACTTCACTCTTCATAATCAAAACACAAAATCAAGTACATCTTGGTTTCTTGCAGTCACCCATTCAAGTTTCCACTTCTAATATAAGCTTCAGTAATTATAACTCTTCATATCTCCTCGCCATCTTCAACTAATGGGAACTTGATGTTCGAGAAATTTAACGAGGAGAACATAAACTATTCGATTTCTCTTTCCCAACTCAAGCAATGCCTATATCATCATCATCTTCCATTTTAAGAACTGAACTTCGATGGTACATCACTGATCCTTATCCTTGTAATTTCCAATATATATGTAATTTCCAATATATAAATAATTATACACCTTGATCCATTTTGCACCAAAAACTTGGTTTATTTTTTGCCTGATTTAATTATCACACTTTTTGAAAGTCTTCCAGCTTTAGTTATTTAAACAGTTGAATTGTTCAAAAGCCTTGGTTTAGATTATATTTATGTTCCTCAATTGGTTTGACATTCAATTTTGGATCCTTGTCATCATATATACACAATTTTTATAACTGAATTTTAGTTTTTGGGAACTCATGCTATAAATTTCATTAGTTTTGTAGATTCATGTAATTAGTTTTATAGATTCATTAGTTTTGAGTAATTCCGAAACAAATACAAAGAAAAACAAAATGAGTACTTCACTCTTCATAATCAAAACATAAAATCAAGTACATCTTGGTTTCTTGGAGTCACCCATTCAAGTTTCCACTTCTAATGTAAGCTTCAGTAATTATAACTCTTCATATTTCTGCCATCTTCAACTAATGGGAACTTCAATGTTCAGAAATTTAACGAGGAGAACATAAACTATTTTGATTTCTCTTTCCCAACTCAAGCAAGGCCTATATCATCATCATCTTCCATTTCTGCAACCAAGAACTCAGTGGTACATCACTGATCCTTGTCCTTGTAATTTCCAATATATAAATAATTATACACCTTGATCCATTTTTCAAAGAATAACTCCTTGAATCTTGTCCACGCTTACCACCACATATTATCACTCTTGCGACGATTAGTCTCCCACCAGTAATTAGCTTCTCCCTTCATCAAGTATGTAGCAAAAGCCATCTTTTGCTCTTCTGCCACTCGCGCAATGACAAATGCTTTCTCTATATCCTTCACCCAAGTTTGAGCTTCAATCGGATCCGTGGTTCCCTTGAATTTCGGCGGTCCTACCGCTTTAAAATCTTTGAAGTTTGCCAATCTGTCAGCTAACTGATTTCTCGCTCTTCCTCTTGCTGGAGCTCTATTTTCCATAGCTTCGGCTATCATATTTAAAGAGTTTTGCATTGGGTCAGCTTGACCACCTTCATTATTCACCGACTGCTCTTTTCTTTGGTTTCGATTCTGTCGTTTAGGCGGCATGATCTGATTTAAATAAAAATCTTATATTAATTTTCTATCTCTATACAAATTCTTAACACAATAAGAATTCAACACATAGTTCTCATATAATTGCATATTTATTCAAATAGCACATAGTACATTTAGTACTTAACATATATTACTATCCCATTTTAAATAAATTTTAGGATTTACAACACAACTTTACACAGAAAGTTACAATTTTACATATTCACATATCTAATCCCAGTTCATCAAACTTACCACACTTATGAGTTCAGAAACTTGCCACAATTATATGAGTGTATGAACTTACCCTAGTGAAATTCAGATAAGGCACACTTAGAAGGGGGGGTTGAATAAGTGTGGATATAAATTATGACCAATTTAAATTCTTTAAACCAAATTATTGAATGTAGTCTACTATATTGATGAATGCAGCTTGCTGAATGAATATGGTCTACCAAATTGAATTATTGTTTAAGAAATATCTTGGTGTTTTTATAAGTTAAATAAATATTTAATGATAACAAAAATTCTCACGATTAAGTTTTTTTTATTTACCGAATCAATTAACTTGAATGGAATTAAGTTAAATCAATTAATAAAAATAACACCAAGATTTTTATGTTGTTCGGCTATTACCCTCTATAATAATAGCCTACTCCACGTCCAATACCAACTAGTATTGGAGACTCACTTTTATTTCTTTAAAAGACTCTTGTTACAATACAGATTCTATAAAATTGAATTACAATAATTCACTTGAGCACTCTTGCTCCTTGTGCACCAATGCACTCCTTAAGCACATATGCTTCCTTGAACCTGTTTGTAAACAAACCTTAATCCACCTGGATTAAATTTCCTTAGACAACACTTAGTCTAAAAAACAAATTAAGATTACAATAATAGAGGTCTAATGATCAAAGCAAATAAGCAATTTAACAATTCAAGGCTCAACTAAATGAATGTAATGATCAAATAATAAAAGATAGATATCACCAATATAAAGCTCACGAAAGTTGACTGAAAATATCAATTGATCAGCAGCTCAAAATTTGCACCAAGAAGAGAATAGCTTTCAAAGATTGTGAGTGCAAAAATATTAATTCAAGTGTTGTAAGTGTTGTTATTGTTCACTGTTCTCAGCTGCTTTTATAGGCCAAAAACATAATACTGTTGCTTCATAAAAATTTACGTTGAAAATAAAATTGCAACGTTCCAATGATTTTCTGTTGAAAACAAACATAACAAATCCAATAACCTTCGGATAAATGTTGGACTTTTTCATAAATAATCTAGATAGAGACCAAGTCAAATATGACTAGACCGTAGCAATTATGAATCTTAAAAAACAAACTGCCACCACAATTGTTTAAGAGATATTACCGCCTTTTAAAAGATAATGGAGTGTTAACTTTGTAAATATAAGAAAGTGTAACATCACACAACTCTCCAGGATAATCATTATCTTATATTCCCAAGACTTAGGCATTTAATTCAATCAACAGATAATGATCACATCTTTACCGCCACAAGCTTTTGTGCTTCCAACAAATTACACATGTTATATAGCTTATATAGAATTAGAACTATCTTATAACACAGGTAATATAATTCAATAAAACCGGATAATAATTATCATATTAATTTTACACATGCATAATCATGTAATAACAGTTAGCATAAAATTAAGCATTCACGAAACATCAACTTAAATGCACACATAAAATGTCCTAGAGCCTTGTATTGAAAAATTGAATATTTGCAATGACCTTACGTATTTTTTCTAAGACACAAAGCATCTTCATTCTTCTTGAATAATCCATCAAACAATTCTTGAAAAAATTTCCTGAAATTTAAAATAAAGAATTTAGTACCAATGAACAAGTCATCATCAAAACATTAGGCTAGAATGTGACATAATCAACATTCTCCCCCTTTTTGATGATGACAACATAAATAAATGAAACTCCCCCTAAATTCATGCATATAAGTTATTTCAAAAAAAAAAATCGTAACCTGCATATGTTAGTATTATACTAAACCAAAGATCAGATCATAATATTATCAAAATGAAAACAACAGTCTTATCATGCAACAAAACAAAACCACTAATAGTCTTAACATCCAGGCAACCATGCCTAACCAAATCAAGTGAAACCATAGTCTTAAGAAAATTAAAACAGAATTCTCAGAAACTCTCCCCCTTTGTCATCATGCAAAAAGAGAAGACCTCAATCAATCAATATCTTCGAGATTGGCCCGCTATTCAGCACGAGTGGTAAAGTATGGTTGATGACGAAGGCGATGAAGACGCTCTTCCAAAGTGAAATCGCTTGTAAGTCGAGGTGGTCGAGGAATAAAGGTTGTAAGAGGAAGTTCCATATCCAGAAAGCCACCCTTGTATTCAGCCATCCAATTGTTCATTGGCCATTCGGGAATTGGAGAATACATTGCTAGAACATGAAACCTTTGGCCTATATCATTGAACCTGGTGGCCATAAAATCTGCAATCTCCCCGAGTTGATAACTGACAAATTTCACCTCTTGACTTAACTGACATGTGTTCCGATTAAATTTTCGTTGGAGTGCTTCAACCATAGCCATCGTCTGAATCTCAAAACCTGCCTGAAGATCAAAAAATTCATCTTCAACCCGATGATATAGTTTATTGATTTCTGGAGCATCCATCAGTAGCTTCCCTTTCTCAAGAATCATAAGCCGATTTCTTATTTCAACCAAATCAGCTTTCATAGAATTTTGAGTTTGTAAAATTTCATTCAAAACATTCATAACATCAGACTCATGAAAATTCGGCAAAGAAGATGAAGATGAATCAGGAGTATGAGAAATAGGAGGCGGAGAGGTAATAGGAGGATCAGGGAGAAGACGAACAAATTCACCAGCATGAAAAGTAATGTGAGATTTTGTCAAATTAGCAGTGTCAATAAGCTCATGATTTATGACAGAAATTTCATCATCAAACGAGATCTTAAAATGTTGAAAAAGTTTTGTTAAAAACTTGCTGTAAGGAAGACACTTCTTGCTTTGACGAATGCAACTTTGCATATGAGACAACATCATTTGAGAAAAAATAAAAACCTTTCCTTTGAGAATCATAGCCATAACAACCAAATCCTGATAAGTAAAATCGGCTCCACCACCAAGGCGTGGAAACAGATTATACCAAACTAACTTATGTAATACACATGTAGTAGGACACACACTCACAGTTTTTGGAAGAATCAAGGATGTAAGAGAGAAATCATTCATCACAATATGAAGTTGTTCTAATGGATGAAAAGGAATATTAGCAGCACCTTTTAAAGTGAAAGGACAAGGTCCAGCAGAAGAAATACCAAGAATGCTTCCAAAATTAATTCTTGTAAAAAATAAGGATTTACCCTTGACAGATGTTATAAAACAGTCCCCATTGCATTCAAGATTAGTGTAGAATTGTTGGACTAACCGAGGATAAGCAATAGTAGGAGGAAGCAACATAGAGGAAATGTTGCAATTAGTGAAGAGTTTTTCCAAAACAGAGTGTTTTAAATAAAATAGATCCAGAGATTTTTCATACACAAATTGCTTTGTAGCTATGGAGTTTTTGAAACGAGTTTCGAAACTAGGCCCTCTAAAGAAATTTTCTTGCGAATCAAAAGAGGATGAAAATGGATTTACCTGATTAGAAGGAGACTCGGGCTGTGAGAAAATATGTTCTTCATCCACTAGCCGCTTTATCTTGTCCCGATGAGACAGTTCGACTTCGGAGGTTTTTAAGAAAGAAAAACTAGAATCTGAGTCGTCGGACAAAATTGTAGCATCAGACAACACATGCACAGAGGATTTCTTATGTACGCGCTTAGATTTCATCTTTGTTCCCGTAACGTTCTGCAACGAAGAACCTTCGTCGGTTGATTTTCCAGTAGATCACTTGCTAGCTCTGGTTTTCATGGTGTTATCGACTAGTGAAGATGAAAGGAAGGGTTTTGGATAGATAACATATGTGAAAGATCTGATTTAAAAAAAGAATTGAAACCATAAGAAATAGAAATCATAAGAAATAGAAATCAATTAGAACTTTGTCACCGTAAGACGTGTGTCTTTTCAACTTTTAAAAAATCTGTTCAGCTACTGTTCCGTATCTCAAGGCGTAAACCTTTACTTTTCCCAATGACATCCGGCGATATTAATAGGGATATGTATCTAGAACATAATTTGAGCAGATAAGGAATGGCAAACAGATATATATTTTATCAGATATCATGCAGAAAATAAATGATACATATATGTATAAAATATAATGTGCATGTCATAAAATTTTAAGCACGTAAAACACAATTATATCATGCACATTCTAAGTTCTCTCCTTAGCATACAAAATCTCTCCTCACTCAAGGGTTTAGTAAAACTATCTGCTAATTATTTTTCGGTGGGAATAAAAACCAATTTAACTAATCCTTTTGAAACATTATCCCTTAAAAATTGATGTCTTACCTCTATATGTTTTGTACGTGAATGGGAAACAGGATTCTTTGATATGTCAATAGCACTAGAATTATCACAATATATAGGCACATTATTGCTGATTATGTCAAAATCACATAGAGTTTGTTTCATCCATAATATTTGAGAGCAACAACTCCCTGCAGCTAAATATTCACCCTCAGTGGTTGATAAAGCAATCGAAGTTTGCTTCTTACTATGCCACGAAACAAGACTTTGTCCCAAAAATGTACAAACACCACTTGTACTTTTTCTATCAATTTGAAACCCTGCATAGTCAGCATCTGAATAACCCATTAGTTCAAAATGATTACTTATCGGATAAAATAATCCTAAATTTATAGTACCACTTAAATATTTAAAAATTCTTTTAACTGCTTGTAAGTGGGATTCTTTGGGTTTTACTTGAAATCGAGCACAAAGACATACACTATACATTATATCAGGTCTAGATGCAGTTAAATATAGCAAAGAACCAATCATACCTCGATATTTAGTTACCTCTACATCTATACCTTTATCATCTGAAGTGAGCTTAATAGATGTACTCATTGGTGTAGCCTTTGAGTTGGTTCCTTCAAATCTGAATCTTTTGAGTAACTCTTTTGTGTACTTGGTTTGATGAATATAGATCCCTTCCTTTGTTTGCTTAATTTGAAGTCCCAAAAAGTAATTTAGCTCTCCCATTAAGCTCATATCAAATTCCTTATGAATACACTTTGAAAACCACTCAAAAAGAAAATCATTAGTAGCACCAAATATTATATCATCTACATATATTTGAATAATGATTATTTCTTATTTTTCATGTTTAATAAATAAGGTAGAATCTATTTTACCTCTAGTGAAACCACTTGAAATAAGATACTTACTCAACCTCTAGTACCAAGCCCTTGGAGCTTGTTTGAGACCATAGAGAGCTTTCTTTAGCTTAAAGACATGAGTTGGATATTTCTCATGTTCAAATCCAGGAGGCTGTTTGACATAGACTTCTTCATTGATGTATCCATTAAGAAACACACTCTTTACATCCATTTGATAAAGCTTGAATTTCTTATAACAAGCAAATGCCAACAAGATTCGAATAGACTCTAGTCTGGCAACTGGAGCATAAGTTTCTTCGTAGTCGATCCCTTCTTGTTGATTGTAACCTTGAGCCATTAGCCTTGCTTTGTTGCGAGTGATTGTTCCATACTCATCAAGCTTATTTTTAAACACCCATTTTGTTCCAATAATAGACGCATCTTTAGGAGGAGGCGTTAATTCCCAAACTTGACATCGTTCAAATTGTTGTAGTTCCTCTTGCATTGCTAGCAGCCAATTTTCATCAAGTATAGCTTCCTTAACATTCTTTGGCTCAACTTGTGATAGAAATGCAAAAAACGCGCATTGATTCTGTAGGTTTCTTCGTGTAGTAACTCCTTTGTTTATATCTCCAATGATATTTTCGGGTGGATGATCCTTGAGATATTTTGCTGTATTTGGCATTTGAACATCGTGGATAACCTCTTCTTGTTGAAGAAAATTTTCTTGAGTTCCTTCTTGTTCTTTTTCATGTGGATCGTTCAATTCAGCCTGTTGAGTTTGTTCATTCTGTTTGCTGAATGGTTCTCTTCAGTTTGCTAAATTTGTGAAAATCTCCAAATTTCCTGCATCCTCTTCTCTTTCTTTTGGAAGATCATTGTTAGTCTCATTGAAAGTTATATGAATTGATTCTTCAACACATAACTTATAAATATTAAATACATTATATGCCTTGCTGTTATATGAATAACCAATAAAAATACCTTCATAGGATTTAGCATCAAATTTTCCCAAGTTATCACATATTCTTTGCACTGAATGATGTCCTTACTTGTTTTCCAAGTTGGCAAGGGACACATATTCCCTTCTTTTCATATTTTATCTTTGGCAAACCTTTGACAAGATTCTTTGAGGACAATTTCTTGATTAGATCCATGTGAACATGTCCAATCCTCTTGTGCCACAGATTAGCCTCATCTTGCACAGATGCAAGACATAATTCTTCATCCTGTTCCTTAAAGTCAATAGTATATATATTTCCTTCTCTTTGTGCAACTTTTCCAACAATCTCACAAGTTCGATTATCTCCGAATGTGACCGTTCCATTTTTCTTCTTGATTTTTAGTTCCACGAACTTTGATTTGTCACCAGTCATGTGATGAGAGCATCCACTATCAAGAATCCACTTTTGAGATGGAACCTTTGCCTTGAAACATACCTGTCAAGAAAAATTGATTTATCTTTTTGGTACCCACATCTTTTTGGGTCCTTTAGGGTTAGTTACAAGTAAATCAACCTTTTTAACCCATACTTTTTTAATCTTATTTTTCTTAAAACAATTTATGTCCATGTGACCTTTAATACCACGGTTTTTGCATGTTGTGAAAGGAGAACAATAATTCAATTTGAAACGTGACTTGGATCTAAGCACATTCACATTACCGGTTTTATGAGTGGGATTATAACCTATTCCTTATATATCAAAACTAGGTTTTTTCTTTCCTAACATGACAGTTAGATTATCTTCTCCTTGAACGAATCTAGCAAGAGATATTTTTAATGAATCTACTTCTTTTTGAAGTTCATTAGTATGAATAGGTTTAGACTGAGATTCATTACCAAAAGCATCAATACATACATCTCGCATTTTCAATTCATTTGTCAATTTTTCAACATCATTGTTCAAGTAAGTCACTTTGTTGAAAAGAACTTTGTTATAATTCTCAAGAAAATCATTTTTAGCAATCAAAACTTTTTCTTCTTTACATATAGATTCCTTTTCAATATTTTTCTTTTCATCTATCAAAGATTCTACTTCACCCATTAATGTGTTAACTAAGTCTTTCAAATATGCATTCTTTTCTTTCAATTTCTCATTTTCTTGTTTCAAGGAAATATTTTCAAAAATAGATACCTCATTTGATTCACCTTCTATTCCCATGAACCATACTTGAGCTATCTCATCCTTGGCGTCGACCTCAACTTCAGATTCTTCTTCATCACTCCAAGTGACCAGTGCCTTGTTCTTCTTATTATCCTTGAAGCCTGTTTTTCCTTTATTCTTTAGTTGAAAACGGTCTTTCTTGAAGTGCCCTGGACGTCCACATTCAAAACACGTTTCTTAAGTTTACTTTCCTTTGCCTTTGAAGGTATTCTTTCGTTTATTCTTTCTTTGTAGAAGTCCTTTGAGTCTCCATGACATCATAGCTATCTCTTCGTCAGAATCATCATCAAACTCTTCTTCATTTCCTGCATTAAGAGCTAAAACCTTTCTACGAGGAGTTTCCTCCTCATCATCATACTTCTTTAACTGATGTTCATATTCCTCAAGTTCACCAAAAAGGGTTAGTGTATCCATAGTAGATATAGTAGAGGAATCTTGAAGAGTAGTAATCTTAGATGCAAACCTCTTAGGCATAGCCCGAAGTAACTTATGATTAATCTCACTTTGTGGAATTGATTTGTCCAATAGCTTTAAAGAGTTCAGAAGAACAAGGAATCTTGCTTGAGCCATCTTTATAGTTTCATCTTTCTCAAGTTTGAACATCTCATAGTCATGCATAAGCATGCTTAGTTTAACTTCTCGAACTTTTGATGTTTCTTCATGACTCACCACTAGAGTATCCCAAATTTCCTTAGCTGTGTTGCATGAGGATACTTTGTCAATCTCAGACTACACCATTCCGCTTAATAGAGTATTCATCGCCCTTGAGTCATAGGAGACCATGAAGGTTTCAGTTGAATCCATCTCTAGCAAAGTCTTTGGAGTACCATCATCTTTCCTTGGAATAACTGGTCCATTCTCCACAACCCACCATTCCCAAGGATCTCTTTTAAGGTAGATCCTCATTCGGAATTTCCAGAAGTTGTAGTTTTCTGTTCCATGCAGCAGTGGGGGTCTTTTGGTTGATTGACCTTCTTTATTGTTGTTTCCGAACTGTGCTATGTCAGAATCTTTCCCTACAAGTCACTTTTAAGACCAAGTAAATAGAGCCAAGCTTTGATACCAAATGAAATTCAGATAAGGCACACTTAGAAGGGGTGGTTGAATAAGTGTGGATATAAATTATGACCAATTTAAATTCTTTAAACCAAATTATTGAATGTTGTCTACTATATTGATGAATGCAGCTTGCTGAATGAATATGGTCTACCGAATTGAATTTTTGTTTAAGAAAATATCTTGGTGTTTTTGTAAGTTAAATAAATATTTAATGATAACAAAAATTCTCACGATTAAGTTTTGTTTATTTACCAAATCAATTAACTTGAATGGAATTAAGTTAAATCAATTAATAAAAATAACACCAAGATTTTTATGTGGTTCGGCTATTACCCTCTATAATAATAGCCTACTCCACGTCCAATACCAACTAGTATTGGAGACTCACTTTTATTTCTTTAAAAGACTCTTGTTACAATACAGATTCTATAAAATTGAATTACAATAATTCACTTGAGCACTCTTGCTCCTTGTGCACCAATGCACTCCTTAAGCACCTATGCTTTCTTGAACCTGTTTGTAAACAAACCTTAAGCCACCTGGATTAAATTTCCTTAGACAACACTTAGTCTAAAAAACAAATTAAGATTACAATAATAGAGGTCTAATGATCAAAGCAAATAAGCAATTTAACAATGCAAGGCTCAACTAAATGAATGCAATGATCAAATAATAAAACATAGATATCACCAATATGAAGCTCACGAAAGTTGATTTGAAAAATATCAATTGATCAAGAATTTCAAAATTTGCACCAAGAAGAGAATAGCTTTCGAAGATTGTGAGTGCAAAAATATTAATTCAAGTGTTGTAAGTGTTGTTATTGTTCACTGTTCTCAGCTGCTTTTATAGGCCAAAAACATAATACCGTTGCTTCATTAAAATTTACGTTGAAAATAAAATTGCAACGTTCCAATGATTTTCTGTTGAAAACAAACATAACAAATCCAATAACCTTCGGATAAATTTTGGACTTTTTCATAAATAATCTAGATAAAGACCAAGTCAAATATGACTAGACCGTAGCAATTAGGATTCTAAAAAAACAAACTGCCGCCACAATTGTTTAAGAGATATTACTGCCTTTCAAAAGATAATGGAGTGTTAACTTTGTAAATATAAGAAAGTGTAACATCACACAACTCTCCAGGATAATCATTATCTTATATTCCCAAGACTTAGGCATTTAATTCAATCAACAGATAATTATCACATCTTTACCGTCACAAGCTTTTGTGCTTCCAACAAATTACACATGTTATACATCTTATATAGAATCATAACTATCTTATAACACAGGTAATATAATTCAATAAAACCGGATAATAATTATCATATTAATTTTACGCATGCATAATCATGTAATAACAGTTAGCATAAAATTAAGCATGCATGAAACATCAACTTAAATGCACACATAAAATGTCCTAGAGCCTTGTATTAAAAAATTGAATATTTGCAATGACCTTACATATTTTTCCTAAGACATAAGGCACCTTCATTCTTCTTGAATAATCCATCAAATAATTCTTGAAACAATTTCCTGAAATTCAAAATAAAGAATTTAGTACCAATGAACAAGTCATCATCAAAACATTAGGCTAGAACGAGACATAATCAACACCTAGTCAGACCTTTGGCGTCCATTCACTGAGGGGTTCAAAACATTTCACACAATTATGAGTCATGAACTTACCATAAGTATGAGTTTTAAGAACACACAAATTAATCTTAATCTTATATTCATATAGAAAATAAAGATTTCATTCATAAAACATATATATTTACATATGTTTAAACATCATTCTCGATATTACAACACTTAATATCATAAGGTTCTACCAAAAGATACTATTACATATATCTAAGTTGTCTACCGACCACTCCCTTCACCAGTCTTCTTCTTGTTGGGACACTTGTTGAATCTGTGACCAGTTCTACCACATGAAAAACACTTCCTCATGTTCGGCTAAGGACAATGCAAAGAAATATGTCCTTCCTACTTACAGTTGAAAAACACATTCTTCCACATCATGCATTCTCTCGCGTGAGTCTTTCCACACTTGCTGCAAGCTTATCTTTTCTTCGGGTTTGAATTTTCAGAATTTTCACTGTCTTTTTCCCTCTTTCTCTTCTTCTTGTCCTTTTTGCTTGTTCCTTCAGATGATCCACCACCTTCTATCTTCATCCTTTCCACCTGTGCTTTCAGCTCATTCCGTTCTTCGATCATTTCAGCATAGCTTCGCTCTCTGCTTCCACAACTCCTCCAAGAGAAAAACTTTACTCCGGAGTTCCTGGACTTCTGCAGATACTTGATCTGGTCCTCCTAATTTGGTCTTATTCCCTTTCTCTACCTTGACTTCTTCAGACTCCGAATTTTCATCACCACTCAGATACATCTCAGGATAATCGTCATGATCACTCCCAAGATTAACCATAGGTTCATCCTTCCCCACTTCATCCACAGACTCGTTTTGTGCTGGCACCTCGGCTACTAGCACTGGTGTGACAGCCACTGACATCTCCATACGCATCTTATCTTCTCACACTATGTGTCCACTTATCTCACTATCGATACGCTTCTGCAATCCCTCATTTAGTACTCTAAATGAGTATTCATTATCTCGCTTATGGTTATAATCCTAGGGTTTTCCCCACCCCACTTAAGGTTTATAACCTACAGCTCTGATACCAACCTGTGACTCCCCTAAATCCGAGTTACCTGACCCCCGAATTTGGTGTTCACGATCCACAATATAATAACATCTAACTATCCATTCATATATAAATATGATTACATAACTCATTAAAATATGTTGTTAATACATAAGTCCCAGGTTTGCAAACCTTAACATTACAAATATACCCCTTAGATATACAAAAAGGGTTTACAATACAACATAATAATAATAATATTCATTATATTAGTTTATCACTATGCCTTTTCCTTTGTTATTCTTCACAGCACCTTCTGCAACTTCGTCCCTAGCTGAAAAGTTTTATATATAGCAAGGGTGAGCAACAAGTTTGCCCCGCAAGTTAAGTCATACAATAATTTTATATGAATCAACAACAAGTCTTCTCGTCTTCTATGCAACAATAATATGATAATGAAAGAGTACAACACTTTCAATGTTTTCTACGATATTCAAATGAATGATCAAGAATTAATTCTACGAATTAGCAAAGTGGAATGTGTTCCAGATTTATGCTGAGTGATCCATTGGATCTTGAACTTCTCTTCTCGGGTATCTGTAAAAGATTTTCTTTGATATATACTCATGTGTATCAAATAACCATAAAGATTAAATCATACTCCTTTGCAAGTACTTAGAGTCGGCCAACTCCTTATACCCTATATTATGCATAATACTTAAGTCGCATGCAAAGATCGAATATACGATCAAAAATATTCCCTTTATATAAAAGGTTGTTCTTCTCAGTCTCAGAATCAAGATTTGATTTAACAATAAAATACTGTGATTTCAAATTCTATTTGCTTATCTTCTCTTCTCTTCTCAAACCTATCAAGTTTTCTTTTTCGATCTAGCTAAAATAATTGGCATTGATCTATCAATAATAATTAAATTCTTTTCTCTTCTTTTCTCGAACCTATCAAGTTCTAACAAATGTTTATCTAACCAGAATAATTGGCTAAGACATTTCTCAACATAATTCAACAATAAACAGGAATTATCTGTACTGTCAATAATAGCTTCTACGGATATGAGTATCCAACAACAGTTATTCTACGAACGTATATTTTACGAATCAGTAATTCAATTTGAATTATTAAACATGCACTAACTGCGAATAATCAACAATAAATCCATGAACGTGGTATAATTAGCAATAATTAACCACCAATAATAATTAAACAATATTAACTTAAGTTTGAGTTAGAAACTTGCCTCTTCCACGATTACAACTACAATAAAATACTTATCTCGCTTTAAATAAGACCTATAACCAATAATATCGGTCTCACAATTAGCACAATATGTCACAACACATAATACTGTTATACACAGTCAATTTTTCTCCTAGGCACATTAGCACATAGTCACATTAGTGTTTATAATCTATATAAACACTTCTCAATTCTAACTAATTCGGTCTGGTTGGACCTCAGTCTATTCTCGGTGTACTGGTTACCCTATCCAACAATTAACACTTGTATTGTCAATTAAACTCGGTCTCTAAGCTTCAATATTATTTTAGATAAGTCAAATATCATTTATAATATATTTCGGAAGCTTTTAATAATTTATAAGCAATTATTATAATCTATAATAATTTTTCAAATATTGAAATCATTTTTAAATGATTTAATTATCAAATAATCTTATCATCATTAATATTTAATAATTTTAAAATATTAATGACATACTTGTCAAAATATTAAAGTTATTTTAATAACTTAAAATATTTTTAAATCAACAATATTCTATGTAAATGATTTTTAAAGTGATAAAAATCATTTTTAAATCATCACCATTAATATCTAAATAATTCAAATATTAAAATTATTAATTATAACTTAAAATATTTTTAAATCATCTTTATCATTTTAAATAATTTTAAATCAATAAAATCATTTTTAATTCATTTATTTAATATAATAATTAAATAAATCTAATATCATTAATATTAATTTATTAATGAAAATTCTCCAAAAATATTGAAAATTATATTTTATAATTTAAAATATTTTTAACACTTTATTCTCATTTTAAAATGATTTTTATAATATTAAAATTATTTTTCTCTAATTTATTTAATATACAAATTAAATAAATTAAATATCATTAATATCAATTTATTAATGAAAATTCTTCAAAAATATTAAAAGTTACATTTTATAACTCAAAATATTTTTAAATACTTTATTCTTATTTAAAATGATTTTTCATAATATTAAATCATTTTTCTCTAATTTATTTAATACACTAATTAAATAAATTAAATACCTTTAATATTTAAATAATTATAAATATTAAAGAAAAATATTCCAATTATCAAAAATTAATTTTCATAATTTAAAATAATTTTTGAAACCATTTTTGATAATTTTTATAATTTATTTCTATTTTAAAATAATTTCTAAAAAATCAGAAAATAAAAACTAATTAAACCGTCGCTATAGCTTATAGCGACACTTATCTATCGTCTTAGGTGTTTTTTAGCTCAAGAACACTGTCAGACCCAAGTTCAAGGGTGCACGTTTGACCGGATTTTACTCCTAGTTTAAAATCGTTTTTGGGATAAATTAAAGTTTAATCATGTAGTACGCATGTAGCACTGCCATTAACAACCAAAAAATTAGTCATACAACATCAAGAAATGAAGATCTGGTCCCTCAAAAATACTGTTAGACCATACCTGGGTTTCCCCAGAAACCCAGAAACTCGTCCGGTCACTTTCTAGCTCAAATACCTAAGTGTTCTGATCATGGTTAATATGATCTAATAGCTCAAATGTATACTCCTTATGTCAAGGAACATTAATATATCAATATATCAGTTTATCATCTACAGGATCGCCAGGAATCAGACGGTCAAACCTTGTCAAAAACTAAGTTCATAGACTTTCTGGAAATTCCCAGAAACACAAAAACAGAGTTAGTGGCCTACTTTGACCACTTGATTTGTTCAATATATTGATGTTTTAAGAGATATAAAGACCCATATCTGTAGTCTATTATACAGGATACAACATATACCAGACACCACCATAAAACACTAAATATACTGACAGACCTGGGCTATGAAACATGTTGTCACACACAGTTTAAACAATTCTGGGCTACCCAGATTTGTACTCGGTCATGGTCGGTCAACCGACTTTGACCGAGTATAACTTGCAATCTAGACATTCAATTGCTATGATTCTTGTTCCAGATCAAAGACCACATACCAAATTACAAATTCAAGACTTAAAACAACAAAAATCATATACACATAAAGATCTAGAGCGACTGACATTTGCTTGTCAGATGACTTTGACTGTTCTTGAGCAATTTTTGAAAACTTCATTTTAAAGCCATTTGATGCTATGGATCCATGATAGATCATCATAGATCTTCATAAAACATCCATTAGCAAGATTCCAAACACATAAAAATAAAAATTTTCTTAGCATGAAGGATCAATAAATCAAAATAGGTTTATACCTTCTAGCTTCCCAATCCTTGATCTATACTCTCTAATCTGTTCTTGGGTTTCTAGGAGGTTTTTATGTGACTGATCCACTATAAAGTTTTGAAGGTTTTTGTGTGAGAGGGAGTTGATAGAAGCTTGGAGAGAAAATAAGCAAAATGGGTACACTTTCTCTCTCTCAATCCTATATAATCACTTATAAAACAATGATGCAATGTATAGATCTGGTATAAGGACTGATTGGCCGGTTATAACAAGTCTTAAGGTCAACATAGGTTGTTACCAACTCCAAAACTTGGTATTTTTACAAGTTACCTATTAAAGAAAAAGAAAAAAGGGCATTTTGGTCTTTTGTAAATTAATTTTAATGGCAAACTAGACATTTATCCAACCCTTACGGTTTAACCCTAAGGTTCTAACCCTTAGGTTTTAAAATACTAACTTTTTAGGATTTTCTAAATTAAGGTTTTAATTTAGAAAATTAAAATTTTAAAACTAAATTTAGGGTTTCTTGATTAAATTAGGTTTTCTTAATCATATTAGTGTTTAATAAACACATTATGCTCGCCAATTAGGATTAGAGTTTCCTAATTAGTGTTTAGGATTCCCGAATTTTAAATTAGGGTTTTCCAGCGTAAAATTAGGGTTTTTAACTGTACATTTAGTTTTCTAAATCTGAGATTAGGGTTTCTAATCCCTTATTAGGGTTCACAATATAAAACCCTCTCCAGTCAATCATTGATTAACATTCTATACAGTACAAACACGTATTCATTGATCGATTATTTTAATTGCATTTTCTACTGAATCCCTATCCAGAAATTAGGGTTAGGGTTTCTACAACTGTTAAGCACAACTCTACTCTATTTTCTCAGTCAATACACAAATTGACCATACCTCGAGACTCGTATCACAGATACACAGTACAATATTAACAGTCAATATTAAATATAAAAAAAATTATTCATAAATTTTGAATTATTCAAAATCCCGGGTTATTACATTCACCCCTCCTTAAAAGGATTTTGTCCTTGGAATCACTGCTTTCTTATTCTCTACAATCTTTTAAAGTTGTAGCATCAATTCATTTTTATCAACACAATATTAATTTTTGTTTCAAATTCTAACTTGTGACTTGAATCTATAAAAGAAAATAATTCACAACCAAATTTAACCAAAATTACTCGCGTAATTAAATATTAAGCAAAATCGTTACCTGCTGCCACCTCCCGAGTAGCCATTACATCTAGCGCCATCATGTTAAATGTACGGTCTGTTGGTCTTCCTGGTTGTGCAGGTCCTCGAATCGCTAAGGTTACGCTACCTGCAGGTCCCTTGCTGACACTTTCCTTCTCCGCATTCTTCTTAGGACAGTTCCTAACCAAATGATTAGTCGATCCGCATGCATAACAACCTTGAATCTTTTTCGGGCTGGGACAATTGGGTGACATGTGCCCTTCTTGTCCGCAGTTGTAACAAACTCCCTTCCTCTTCAGACATACACCTGGATGATTCTTCCCACAGTTAGCATAAGGCTCTCCTCCTTTCTTATACCCTTCAGTCTTACTACCCGATTGGGTATTCTCGCTCCACTTCCTCTTATTCGGGTTACTTCCACCACTGCTTCCACCATCACTTGCCTTCTTCTTCTTCTTCTCCTGATGAAATCGAGATGCAGCCTTGCTCCCTCCTTCAGCAATTAATGCTTTCTCCAGTAAAGTCGCGAATGTGTTGATCTGTAATACCGCCACCTTGTTGTATATCCCCAGCTTCAATCCATTTTTGAATCTTCTCGCCTTTCTTGCTTCTGTGTCCACCTGATGTGGTGTGAATCTCGCTAATTCGTTGAATTTAGCAGCGTATTCAAAAACTGACATATTCTCCTGCTTAAGTTCTAGAAACTTGACTTCCATTCGAGCTTGCATACTTGTTGAGAAGTAGTTTTCAAAGAATAACTCCTTGAATCTTGTCCACGCTTACCACCGCTGTACCAGCTCTTGCCTGATTAGTCTCCCACCAGTAATTAGCTTCTCCCTTCATCAAGTATGTAGCAAAAGCCGTCTTTTGCTCTTTTGTCACTCGCGCAATGACAAATGCTTTCTCCATCTCCTTCACCCAAGTTTGGGCTTCAATCGGATCCGTGGTTCCCTTGAATTCCGGCAGTCCTACTGCTTTAAAATCTTTGAAGTTTACCAATCTGTCAACTGGCTGATTTCTCGCTCTTCCTCTTGCTGGAGCTCTATTTTCCATAGCTTCGGCTATCATATTTGCAAAGTTTTGCATTGGGTCAGCTTGACCACCTTCATTATTCACCGACTTCTCTTCTCTTTGGTTTCAATTCTGTCGTCTAGGCGGCATGATCTGATTTAAATAAAAATCTTATATTAATTTTCTATCTCTATACAAATTCTTAACACAATAAGAATTCAACACATAGTTCTCATATAATCGCATATTTATTCAAATAGCACATAGTAAATTTAGTACTTAACACATATTACTATCCCATTTTAAATAAATTTTAGGATTTACAACATAAGTTTACACAGAAAGCTGCAATTCTCCAACTTTACACAGAAAGTTACCATTTTCCATATTCACATATCTAATCCCAGTTCATCAAACTTACCACACTTATGAGTTCAGAAACTTGCCACAATTATATGAGTGTATGAACTTACCCTAGTCAGACCTTTGGCGTCCATTCGCTGAGGGGTTCAAAACATTTCACACACTTATGAGTCATGAACTTACCATAAGTATGAGTTTTAAGAACACACAAATTAATCTTAATCTTATATTTATATAGAAAATAAAGATTTCATTCATAAAACATATATATTTACATATGTTTAAACATCATTCTCGATATTACAACACTTCATATCATAAGCTTCTACCAAAAGATACTATTACATATATCTAAGTTATCTACCGACCACTCCCTTCACCAGTCTTCTCCTTCTTGGGACATTTGTTGAATCTGTGACCCGTTCTACCACATGAAAAACACTTCCTCATGTTCGGCTTAGGACAATGCAAAGAAATATGTCCTTCCTGCTTACAGTTGAAACACACATTCTTCCACATCATGCATTCTCCCGCGTGAGTCTTTCCACACTTGCTGCAAGTTTGTCTCTTCTTTTGGTTTGAATTTTTAGAATTTTCACTGTCTTTTTCCCTCTTACTCTTTTTCTTGTCCTTTTTGTTTGTTCCTTCAGATGATCCACCACCTTCTGTCTTCATCTTTTCCACATGTGCTTTCAGATCGTTCCGTTCTTCAGTCATTTCGAGTAACGCTTCGCTCCGTCTTCCACAACTCCTCCAAGAGAAAAACTTTACTCCGGATTTCCTGGACTTCTGCAGATACTTGATCTGGTCCTCCTAATTTGGTCTTATTCCCTTTCTCCACCTTGACTTCTTCAGACTCCGACTTCTCATCACCACTCAGATACATCTCAGGATAATACCCAAGATTAACCATAGGTTCATCCTTCCCCACTTCATCCACAGACTCGCTTTGTGCTGGCACCTCGGCTACTAGCACTGGTGTCACAGCCGCTGACATCTCCATACGCATCTTATCTTCTCCCGACATCCTACAATCAGTTTAAACAACTTGATTAGTACTTCACCAGTACAAACTTCTCACACTATGTGTCCACTTATCTCACTATCGATACGCTTCTGCAATCCCTCACTTAGTACTCTAAATGAGTATTCATTATATCGCTTATGGTTATAATTCTAGAGTTTTCCCCACCCCACTTAAGGTTTATAACCTACAGCTCTGATACCAACCTATGACGCCCCCAAATTCGGGTTACCTGACCTCCGAATTTGGTGTTCACGATCCACAATATAATAACATCTAACTACCCATTCATATATAAATATGATTACATAACTCATTAACATATGTTGTTAATAAATAAATCCCAGGTTTGCTAACCTTAACATTACAAACATACCCCTTAGATATACAAAAAGGGTTTACAATACAACATAATAATAATAATATTCATTATATTAGTATATAACTATGCCTTTTCCTTTGTTATTCTTCACAGCACCTTCTGCAACTTCGTCCCTAGCTGAAAAGTTTTATATATAGCAAGGGTGAGCAACAAGTTTGCCCCTCAAGTTAAGTCATACAATAATTATATATGAATCAACAACAAGTCTTGTCGTCTTCTATGCAACAATAATATGATAATGAAAGAGTACAACGCTTTCAATGTTTTCTGCGATATTCAAATGAATGATCAAGAATTAATTCTACGAATTAGCAAAGTGGAATGTGTTCTAGATTTATGCTGAGCGATCCATTGGATCTTGAACTTCTCTTCTCGGGTATCTATCAAAGATTTACTTCGATATATACTCAGGTGTATCAGATAACCATAAAGATTAAATCATACCCCTCTGCAAGTAGTTAGAGCCGGCCAACTCCTTGTACCCTATATTATGCATAATACTTAAGTCGCGTGCAAAGATCGAATATACGATCAAGAATATTCCCTTTATATAAAAGGTTGTTCTTCTCAGTCTCAGAATCAAGATTTGATTTAACAACAAAATACTATGATTTCAAATTCTATTTGCTTATCTTCTCTTCTCTTCTCAAACCTATCAAGTTTTCTTTTTCGATCTAGCCGAAATAATTGGCATTGATCTATTAATAATAATTAAATTCTCTTCTCTTCTTCTCTCGAACCTATCAAGTTTTAACAAATGTTTATTTAACCAGAATAATTGGCTAAGACATTTCTCAACATAATTCGACAATAAATAGAATTATCTCAGATTGTAATAATAAGCTTCTACGGATATGAGTATCCAACAACAGTTATTCTACGAACGTATATTTTACGAATCAGTAATTCAATTTGAATTATTAAACATGCACTAACTGCGAATAATCAACAATAAATCTCTGGACGTGGTCTAATTAGCAATAATTAACCACCAATAATAATTAAACAATATTAACTCAAGTTTGAGTTAGGGAACTTGCCTCTTCTGCTGATTACAGCTACACAAAATACTTATCTGCTTTCGTAAGACCTATAACCAATAATATCGGTCTCACAATTAGCACAATATGTCACAACACATAATACTGTTATACACAGTCAATTTTTCTCCTAGGCACATTAGCACATAGTCACATTAGTGTTTATAATCTGTATAAACACTTCTCAATTCTAACTAGTTCGGTCTGGTTGGACCTGAGTCTATTCTTGGTGTACTGGTTACCCTATCCGACTATTAACACTTGTATTATCAATTAAACTCGGTCTCTAAGCTTCAATATTATTTTAGATAAGTCAAATATCATTTATAATATTTTTCGGAAGCTTTTAATAATTTATAAGCAATTATTATAATCTATAATAATTTTTCAAACATTGAAATAATTTTTAAATGATTTAATTATCAAATAATCTTATCATCATTAATATTTAATAATATTAAAATATTAATGACATACTTGTCAAAATATTAAAGTTATTTTTAATAACTTAAAATATTTTTAAATCAACAATATTCTACTTAAATGATTTTTAAAGTGATAAAAATCATTTTAAATCATCACCATTAATATCTAAATATTAATAAAATTATTATCCAAATATTAAAAGTCATTAATTATAACTTAAAATATTTTTAAATCATCTTTCTCATTTTTAAATGATTTTTAAATCAATAAAATCATTTTTAATTCATTTATTTAATATAATAATTAAATAAATCTAATATCATTAATATTAATTTATTAATAAAATTTCTCAAAAATATTGAAAATTATAATTTATAATTCAAAATATTTTCTAACACTTTATTCTCATTTTAAATGATTTTTATAATATTAAAATTATTTTTCTCTAATTTATTCAATATAAAAATTAAATAAATTAAATATCATTAATATCAATTTATTAATGACAATTCTTCAAAAATATTAAAAGTTATATTTTATAACTCAAAATATTTTTAAATACTTTATTCTTATTTAAAATAATTTTTCATAATATTAAATCATATTTCTCTAATTTATTTAATACACTAATTAAATAAATTAAAAACCTTTAATATTTAAATAATTATAAATATTAAAGAAAAATATTCTAATTGGTCAAAAATTATTTTTCATAATTTAAAATAATTTTTAAAACCATTTTTGATAATTTTTATAATTTATTTCTATTTTTAAATAATTTCTGAAAAATCAGAAAATAAAAACTAATTAAACCGTCGCTATAGCTTATAGCGTCGTCTTAGGTGTTCTTCAGCTCAAGAACACTGTCAGACCCGAGTTCAAGGGTGCACGTTTGACCGGATTTTACTCCCAGTTTAAAATCGTTTCTGGGCTAAATTAAAGTTCAATCATGTAGTACGCATGTAGCACTGACATTAACAATCAACAAATTAGTCATACAACATTAAGAAATGAAGATCTGGTCCCTAAAAAATACTGTCAGACCATACCTGGGTTTCCCAAGAAACCCAGAAACTCGTCCGGTCACTTTTTAGCTCAAATATCTAAGTGTTCTGATCATGATTCATATGATATAATGGCTCAAGTGTATACTCCTTATGTCAAGGAACATTAATATATCAATATATCAGTTTATCATCAATATGATCGCCAGGAATCAGACGGTCAAACCCTGTCAGAAACTAAGTTCATAGACTTTTCCGAAATTCCGGAAATACAAAAAAGAGAGTCGCTAGCTACTTTGACCACTTGATTTGTCCAATATATTGATGTTATAAGAGATATAAAGACCCATATCTATATTCCATTATACAGGATACAACATTTACCAAACAACACCATAAAACACTAAATATACTGACAGACCTGGGCTATGAAACATATGTTGTCGATTACAGTTTAAACAATTACGGTCGCTTGATTTGTACTTTCGGTCGTACGGTCGTCAACCAACTTTGGCCGAGTATAACTTGCAATCTAGACATTCAATTGCTATGATTATTGTTCCAGATCAAAGACCACATACCAAACTACAAATTCAAGACTTAAAACAACAAAAATCATATACACATAAAGATCTAGAGCGACTGACATTTGCTTGTCACACGACTTTGACTGTTCTTGAGCAGTTTTTGAAAACTTCATTTTAAAGCCATTTGATGCTATGGATCCATGATAGATCATCATAGATCTTCATAAAACATCCATTAGCAAGATTCCAAACACATAAAAACAAAATTTTTCTTAGCATGAATGATCAAAAAATCAAAATAGGTTTATACCTTCTAGCTTCCCAATCCTTGATCTATACTCTCCAATCTGTTCTTGGGTTTTTGGGAGGTGTTTATGTGACTGATCCACTATAAAGTTTCAAAGGTTTTTGTGTGAGAGGGTGTTGATAGAAGCTTGGAGAGAAAATAAGCAAAATGGGTACACTTTCTCTCTCTCAATCCTATATAATCACTTATAAAACAATGATGTAATGTATAGATCTGGTATAAGGACTGATTGGTCGGTTATAACAAGTCTTAAGGTCAACATAGTTGGTTACCAACTCCAAAACTTGGTATTTTTAAAAGTTACCTATTAAAGAAAAAGAAAAAGGGCATTTTGGTCTTTTGTAAATTAATTTTAATGGCAAACTAGACATTTATCCAACCCTTAGGGTTTAACCCTAAGGTTCTAATCCTTAGGTTTTAAAATACTAACTTTTGAGGATTTTCTAAATTAGGGTTTTAATTTAGAAAATTAAAATTTTGAAACTAAATTTAGGGTTTCCTAATTAAATTAGGTTTTCTTAATCATATTAGTGTTTAATAAACAAATTATGCTCGCCAATTAGGATTAGAGTTTCCTAATTAGAGTTTAGGATTCCCAAATTTTAAATTAGGGTTTCCCAGCGTACAATTAGGGTTTTTAAGTGTACATTTAGTCACTACAAAAAAATAGGGCTTCAGCAACAACCGATTTTCGTTGCTAAAGGTGCCAAATTTCGTTCTGAAAGGGTTTTGTAACGACTTTCTTTGTCGTTAAGTCTTTTCGTTTAACGTAATGGCGTTGCTAATTGTTCCAGAATCTAACATTTTTTTTTTCGTTGCCAAAAGTAATATATTTTGCAACGAAATTTGGCTTTCGTACAGAGACATCGATCCTTTAGCAACAAAATGTATTGTTGCAGAATAATTAAAATTTCGTTGCTTTTAACCCCTTTTCGTTGCAAAAACTTGCTAATTGGCAACGAAATGAACTCTTTTTTTTTGCAACGACCATGTATTTTCGTTGCAATTGACACCATTTTGCAACGACATTTTTCATTGCAGTAAAATATGAAAATTGTTGCCTACGCTTGCTTTCGTTGCGGAATGTAAACTTTTTAGCAACAATTTTCGTTGCTAATTATATTATTTGGCAACGACATTATATTGAATCAGCAACGAAAATGTTTGTTACTGGTTATTTTTCAATAACAACGCAAGTCGTCGATTAGCAACAACATTATATGTTACCGTTTCTTTATATGTGCAACGAAAGTTGATATGATTTGCAATGATAAAAAATGTTGCCTTTTATGTTAGTATTAGCAACAATTTCCTCTCCGTTGTTATTAGGTTAAATTTTCGTTGCCAAATATTATATTTTTAATGGCATTAACAAGAAAAATTTATTGCTAAATGTATAAAAAATTGTTGCTATATTAAAACTTGTTCAAAATTATTTTATAAACAAAAAAAATTATGTCTCAATAACCCTATAACAAATTATGACAGAAATACAAAAAAAACTAAAATATTATTAATTAAATAAAATCATCTGATACAATGATCATTCATCATCTTTACAATCAAACTTCGTACGACTAAAAACTAAAAAGCCCATCTTAGTTGACACTATCTGCCATCAAGAGGTTAACACTAGTGCCATATATGAAAAAAAAAAATCAAGAAAGAAATGTTTATAATAAAAAACAATACTTAAGTTTACACAAGAGTTTTAACCATGGTTCATTCTTCAAGTATTCTGCCAATATTAAAACAGCATCAACCCACACCTTTGAAAATCTCGTCCATCAAGTCCTAGGGGTGCATTTTGTAAGGTCATCAGCAGCACCTACAAAAGTAGTACAAAATAGAAAATAATTGAATAATCTTGTGCAAAAAGCAATATTATGTTTACTTCTAAAATAAATTAGATGGTTCACAATGGTGAATCTATGATTAACCTTCATTGGATAATACTTGGAAATAAAAGATGCAATGCAGTAAAAAAAACAGCTGCAAACCATATGCAAACTAAAGCAAATTTGCACAAGCAGACCATTACAGTAACAAGAACTCAGTTTTATGGCCAGCAGCTGCAGCAACATCCCTTCGCCACAACAGCCCAGCCCAGAACCAGCAGCCCAAACCATATGCAGACTAAAGCAAATTTGCACCAGTAGGTGAAATAAAAGGCCATCACCAAGCATATGCAGTAGTAGAAACTGCAGTAGCATGCACTTTGCTGCAGCAAGAGATTCACAGCAGAAAAAAAAAAAGAATTAGGAGCAAAACATTAGTATGACAGACTGCACCAGTAACCAAATGCACTTACAGGGACCTGGAAATATCTAGAAACCCAGCAGCATATGCATTCACAACAGCACTCCTAAATAGCATGACAGAACCACCCACAATAAAGGTAGCAGGGTAATAAGATACCAACATCCTAGACCTATTATATCACCAACAACAACATAACAGAGCAGGGATGCCCAACAGATAGAATACCACAGATAACCATCATCACAATAGAGCAGATTAACAGGATACAACAGATAACTATCATCAATAGAAGCATTGCCTATAGACTTCAGACCCAATTGACAGAGTACAATCTTATCAACCACACACGGATGTGATGCTTGAAATTGAGAACAAGTGAAATATATGTAGAAAGATAACATTGAATACAGAACTCCATAAAAACTTTTGTAAAGAAGCCAAGGAAGAAATTATATACAGTAAAGTACAAGATCTTATGCTCAGTGAGCAAGGAAAAGGATTTCTAGGGGATACTTTTTTGTTTATAGGAGGTATAGATGACTAGTGGGGGCAACATGTTGGCATTGGTAGCTGTGTAAGCCAACTTGATAGGAATGATAAGAATAAGAAAAGTTGATGTATCTAAGCTATCAAAAGCTTAAGAATTACTACTCTACTTTGGTTTCATCGAGCAGTATTATAATCTTGATAATAATAACATGAAGGAAAATTTCTACTAAGTGAATTGTAAATACCTCTTCTCCATCGTCCGATAGATAACCTCTTTCCTCAATCCTCCGTTTCTCAGGTAATTCATCTAGAAGATCTGCACAGTGCACACCATGTAAAACTAAGTTATTGAATGTGATGGCAATCATGGCATTGATGCAAATGAGCTAAATGTATTAAGTTTGACAATTAAAAATAACATTTATAAAAAGTGGAACACACGCATTAAAACTGCATGAGATTGATGAAAGCTATGCTACCTCGGTTCCCTTTCACATTTTTTGAATCTTTTTTCTCCTTTGATATTCCAAACTTGTCATAGTAGAGATCCTTCATGGAGGCAGAGACTTGAAATATAGTTTCCAAATTGGTTCATTAAGGTGCTAAGAATAAACCTAGAAAGTAGAGTTAATAACCTTAAGTAGTTCTAAGAAAGAGACATTTCTTACACTAGAAAATTCAGACTCTGATGCGCCACAGAGTTCAATTAATTTAATCTTTTCAACCTTGAGCTATCAAAATAATAGATAAGTGATGAGAAGCCAACCAACAGTAATATCTGGAAGCAGAACTGATACAATCAATATGTCAATTTCCTCATTGTGTACTCCTGATATACAAAAAAGTGCTGACTTGCACATTCAAAAGGACTGAGAAATAGATAGAGAATCATGAACTGACACACCTTGTGTCTCTTTGCACACAAATAGAATGCTACTGCAGTAAACACAGGGCGAGTGAAGTCAGCACTTGCTCGACGTGAAGCCGACAATGCTGCAAGAAACCGATCCCTGTATCTAAAAATGAAAAACCATTTTATGATCGCCATTTAGCAAACAAATACCATCTTATTACTATAATTTGCTTACTAGGAACCAACTATTCAAGAACTCAACCACATAACTAGGCCTAACATTTACTATGGATCTATATGACGCAGCACCCCTCAAATAAACCCACAAATACCAAAGAATGCACCCCACACATGAGCACGCAGGAGGCCCAAGTTCTGTGGTCCAAATTTTCTATAGGTTTGTCATTTTGTCAAACACAGAGAAGCATAAGCAGATAACTAATATGAAATGAGGAAAAACTTACAGGGATAAGCCTTTCTGGACCAAAGGAATGAGCCTGATACATCCAAATTGAATCCCCAATTCTCTAATATCAAGCTTGTTCCTGCAATATATCATGACTCTTAATTAGAATTTTAAAATACATTAATTTTGTGCGTGCAAGTACATTGCAAAATAAGCAATTGGGGGCAGGTGCATAAGAACTAACTTGATACCAAGGCCATTCTGCATTGCATTGAGTGACATGTTGTAAGCCTTTTCAGACATTCCATTGAACTTTATGGCAGTTCGACGATCAAATATGACTTGTGCATTACAATTATTACAAAATTGCCCTCAGACCTCAACCATACACACCTAACAAAGATACACAAAATCACTAGTAGCAGCAAATTTTAAAGATTGAAATACTATATCGAGGGTCTTGAGCTTCCACTGAGCAGCAAGCCAAAAAATGAAAGTGAATCGAGGAACAGAAAGTTTGGGCCACACTGTTTTGAACCAATGAATAGTTAGTTTCTTTAATCGAATAGACTGCCATATGGTGGAAGCTTTTACCGAAATGAATAAAGTATTTTCACACAAAATATAGTCAGAATTGCTAACATTGAAAGAAATGCTATAATCAAAATTATTTCTAAGATTGATAATGTCAGAATGGTTGCTTTCAGGAAGCTGCCAATTATTTTGAGCAAAGATATCACAGACCCTGACCCTAGTACCCAAAGATTGCATATCAAAAAGAATTGATTTAATCATCTAAATTCTACCTGAATAAGAAAAGAAACAGTTAGTCCAAAGGGTAATTCGGTTTATAATCTTTTCAATAAGGGGAACACAGTCCTGTTGAGGCAGTTTAGATGCAATAAGAAGCATTCCAAGAAATTTGACCGGGAGAGTACCAATAGGAAATCCCAAATAGTTTAAAATTACATGCTTATCATAATAAATAACATTTGCAAGATAGCAGTTGCTCTTAGCAGTGTTTGGGAATAACCCAGAATGATTCGAAATCTCCATGAGACAAGATCTTAATGTTTAGTCTGAAAGATCTTAGGCATTAATGAAATTAAAAAACACTATACTTCAGGTATGAATTAACACATATAACTTAAAATGTCAATCCTAAAATCCAAAATTCACTATTTATCAATTGAAATTGTCAAAGCATTTCAGAAATGAAGAAACAGACTACAGTCTCCAAAAATCAAAATATGACTTTAATTATTCAGAAATAAAATATTTAAAACATTCAACTTTGCAACATTAGCTAAGATGTTTCCAGCACGTAATATAAGTTCCTATTTAAAGTTTAACTTGAAATACATAAAACACAACTCCACCTCAACTCAAAAAACTTGTTATAAAAGCATCTAGAAGAAGGGGGCTAGAAAAAAGGAAACAACTTTATGAAATTTTCCTTCACAAGAGCCCCAATTTCTTGTACTGATACAAAAAAGGGCTAGAAATATGAATTATAGTAGTAACCTTAGCACGTAGTGACCCATAACAAGAATATCCATCCACCAAAAGTAGCATGGTATTGTTAATATAGAAAAGCAATCATGGCAAAATTTTATTAGCAACATCTAAACTAATATTAAATTATTCAAAACTCATCTTAAAGTTTCCAAAAAAATTAAATTTGGCATTAAATTACAGTGCAGTAAACTGCAGCGTTCAAGGATATATGTATATGCTCTAAAAGCATATAATTGCTTTAGATGTTTGGGTTGATTTGTGATTCCCTCATTCTTGGTTAAGTGACCTTCCCTTCTTTGATGTTCCAATACTCGAGTCCCTTTTGATTTGTGAAAAGTATACCTACCATATCTTATTATCTGTTAAACTTTATCTTTCTGACATTATAGTTGAAAAATAAATTAAATACAATGAGAAAAGTACCCTTAAGATATTAGGAAATCTAAAATCAACTTAAATAGAGTGACTGCTTGCTGACTAAAGGAAGTAATTAAGTTATATGCAAGATAGAGTTTTGAACTCTTCTGGGTTATGTATGAAATAGGAAGTTATATATTTGACTTTTTGAGATAGCTCAACCTCTAAAAATTTAAAACAAAGGGGCATAATTTTTTTATAAAAAAATCTCTAAAATGTAATTGATTAAATGAATTTATAAGCACAATTTGCAAAGTGCGGTTATGATTTAGAATGAGATCATACCTTGACAACAAACTGAATAGTCATCACCAAGGGCATATAGAAAAGGTCTTTTTATTTGCTCAGCCTTTTTCTGGTACAAAATATAAAGCACACCTGATTCATAGTTCAAATATTCTTTCACGCTAATGCTCTTCATCAACGTCCACTTTTCTCTAGTTCCAAGAAGTGTAGAAGGAAAAATCACCTGAAATAAGAGGAAAATATGTTAATACAAAAAGCATACTTTATAATCAACTTGAAATATGCCCAAAGTATGCTAGCCTCTTTTTAAAAGATAAACCAACATACAATTAACATCAATAGTTTAAGCAGAAATAGTGTAAAGCCTTGCCTTGAAATTGAGGATCAAAGTAAAATCAGGTAAAATAATTCTTATTCTGGTGTTTGGGTGAAAAGTTTTATCTTCTAATAGAAATTGGAAATCCATCCGCAATCAAGAGTTGGGCTCTAGCTATAAAGATGAAATGTTGTACATATCAAGTGCAGGTGGGTTGTTATTTTCTAATATTGCTGCAAGCAAAGAAGATGAATAACAACTTAACATAAAGACTAAGCTGGCATGGACACCCTTGATGGCACTTCACTATTAGCAGCATAACTATTTATTTCCCACCTCTTCCTTTAGTTATGAAAATTTCAGTTCTTTGAATTAGAACATCACTGAACCATACAAATTTCATGAATCAGCATGATCTCATGCAAGACACACTTTAGGCATCTAACTTTTACCAAGTTTGTATCAACCGAAGCAGATACAAGTGAGCACGCAAAAGATGCAAGAAAGAGCAATGATGGGTTTTTTCAACTATAAGAGAAATCATAAGAACCAAATGTTCCAATATACATAGTAGAACACTAATACAAATTAAATACTCGTACTCATCACCGTCGTAGGAGGAAGATCTGACCCTTGATTTGGGTTTCACGGATGATTTCTTCTTGTCAGATCTGATCGACATCTGTTTACTTACATCTGACACAACCACGCTATTCTCAAATATCACTGACAGTTCCGGTTTCCAATTCCCCGCCGATGACGACTGCAGCTTTTTCAAACGCCCGCGATTCGTCGTCGCCGTCCGGGAAGCGATCGGTACTGCATGCTTAATCCATAGCGGATCAACAAAGTCAGTAAATGGCCTTGAATCGGCAATGTCTTCAGAAGGCAGCGTGAAGCAGGTAAAGGAGAAGGAGAGTCCCAAGCTGGCTCTCGAAGCTCGGCTAAGGGCTGCACCGCTGCTCAAATCATCAAGATCTGAAATAAAATGAAAATAAACAAGATCTGAGATGAAATTGATGGACCTGGAGGGCTTGAGAGGGCTAGGGCTTCGATTCAGAGGTATGATAAGGTATGAAATCACACTAGGACTTCAATTGAGAGGTATGATAAGGTTTGGCAGTTCGATTGAGAGAAGGAATAAGGTCTGAGTATAGGATTGTTGTGGCTTAGAACTTAGAAGGAAGCAAGTGACCGAACCCAATTGTATGCTCCTTTTTTTAAATTTTAAATTTTCATTTCCGCCTTTTTATTTTTTGGTCCGTGTTTTTTACATAAATAACGTTTTTTTAAAATTTTATGTATTTAAAACCAAAAATTGCCCTTATAAATACATAACGTTTTCTTATATATATCTACAACATTTCGTTAAAAAACGTTGTAAATAAAACACCACAATATTTTTTATAAAAACGTCATCTTTTAAGTGTTGTCTATTTATAGTTTTGTACTGGTATTTGTTCAATAATTTATTTATTTTTTTAAAAAAATTCAGCATTGTTCAGAAGTAGATAAGGATAATCAAGGTAATAAAGTCATTTAAAGTGAAGGGTCAAAATCATTTATTATTCATCATTCGTAGAAGGTATGTATGTATCTATATTATAAAGTCGACCACTTTTTAGACGGTTACCTTTAGTGTTAATAATTAATTTGTGTAACTCTGTCACAAAAAAAAATGATCAATAACTCCATCAATAATATTGATATTACTTATCCAAATACTTAAATTATATCATTCAGCTTATTCAATAACGTATGATTTGTACCTCTATATAATTCTAAAAATATTTATGTATATATGTATACCAAATATAGTTTATAATTTTAAACGTTAGTTAATGTAATTAAAATGATTAACATGTACCTTTAATAGAATATATATTTAAAATTTTAAAAATTATTTTATATTAATTTAATATCTATCTTTAAAATTAGAAATATTTTTGTGAAATATATCATTGATTCTCTAAGATTTACTTCAAGCAAAGTAATGAAGAATTTTTCCCTAACAAAATAATTGTCACTAATTACATATTGTGAATAAAATTTATTTCATAAATAAAAATTTTCTTCATTAGTCCCTCACAAAAAAAGCTTATTTGAGAAGGAAACAATTCACTCACAAAATTTCCTTCGCAAGAGCCCCAATTTCTTGTAGTGAGCACACATATGCATATACTTAAATAAATAATAAAACAAACAAGTAGAATTCAATTATGACTCAAACAAACATATAAAATTTTGAACAATTTTTAATGAAGTATGTTATTAGTAATATAATTTTTGGAAAAAAACTAAAAAATATTAATAACATTTTATCGGTCCATAAAATTAAAACAAAAAGATTATAACAACTTTCATTAAATTGGTTACAAATTTATTAAAGAAAAATCAAATGCAATCTGTACATAACAAAATTTGGCTGAGAAAATACAAGTAAAAACATCATTTAGCACCACTTCTTACTAATTTAGCCACAATTTTTTATCTGAATCATTTAGACACATTTAGAGTTTAAAAAAATATAAAACAAATAGTCTGAAATGACTTATTATTTTGGCAGTGTACTTGCAAAAATAAAAATAAAAATACTGTCTATCATAATTTGTTTCTTCATTATTTGTTGTTGGGATAATACACTTTTTGGTCACTGTATTAGAGTCCGATTTTTATTGTGATTACCAAAAAAATTTTTGTTACAATCGAATAACTGTACTCTTAAAAATTATAAAATGGTCATTATTTTTAATTTTCGTCCGAAAAAACGGACGGAATGCTGACTGTGCATATTTTTGCAGGCGTGGAGCTGGGCTTGCCATGCTTAAAAATTATTTAAAGAAAATGTTGCTCATGAGTGTTGAACTTCAGACCTCTCCACACTAGAAACCTTATATTCCAACAAAAGCCACTGAACCAACTACCTATCATGCTAATATTTAAACCACCTAGCGTCGTTTCTATGCATGTAAAAATGAGATAATACACTTTTTTGCCACTGTACTAGGAATTATTATAATAATAATAATAATTATTATAATAATTATTATTGTATTAATAATAATAAATTTTAAATACTTAAAATAATAATAATAATAATTAAAATACCCTAAAATAATATAAAAGCGATTCTGAGATTAAATACCTAAATATAAAATTACATTCAAAGTTTTTTAACCATTTGAATCAAAATTTATTTTGTTTTTTTTGTACTAGTCACGTGGTTATCAATATTTTTCGAATAAAATTTATAATTTTGACAGATTTTTCTTTTTATTGTTATAGGACTCGATCAAATTAAATTTAAATTTTAAAAAATTCATGGGTAAATATAAGAATCGATCTAATAAATTACTGATGAGTAGGTTTTATACCTATGAATCCGATATTATTAAACTTAATTATTACTATCTTTAATTGTTTTTAGTATCTTTTATCTATTTTTGTGTTTATTTTGTGTAGGTTGGAGCCGGAGGGACAAATTGGTCATTTTGGAGAAGAAAAAGGTCAAAAATCATTAAAATTAGAGTCGAGTGGCATTTTTGTAATTACGTGAATCTCTGTCAAGCGCCTTCAGCGCTTGAAATGACTTGTGTTGAGCGCCTAGGCGCCTGCATGTAAGGCAAAAAGGAGGATTTTCTACTTCCAAGTGGGTGGTTGAAGCCAAAATGAATCAATGAGAGGGACACTAATACAAATAGGAGGAGACTTTAGAAAAGACGATTACTCAATTTTTCAAGGGTTTCACAGAGAGAACTACGAAGAAAAACACGAAGGAAAATTGCAAGGGTCAAGATCAAAGAGAGAGTATTGGAGAAAATTCGAGTTTCTTCTTCTCTTCTAGTTTTATCTTTTGTAATTATCTCGGGATGTTTGGATTATTAACTGGATGATGTTTTTCTTTATTATTAGCATGAACTAAATTTTCATTAAGATTGCAACGAACTTGGTATGTAGTTTAAATTGAACCTTCCCATTGAATGAAAGTTGGTTTTATTGAATTGTTTATTATATCTTTTGCTTATTGATTAATTGTTTGGCCAACAATTATTGTGATAATCTATATAAAATTGAAGATGGGGTATAGATTAAGATCCGGATATGATAACATCTGCTCATATAATCCGAATAGGTTAATATGATTAGCATGTAGGATAGAATATACCTATGTGTCTTTTGTATCCTTTGAAAGAATTTATGTAAACCCTAATTAACTTGATTCACATAGGAATATAGTGAATTAATTGAGAAGGGTGTTCCTTGTAATTTTGTGTCTTAAGGATCTGAGTTAGGGGAGGATTTGTTCACGTGTTTTGGAAAAAGTGTGTGAATTTTATAAATCATTCTTGGATAATGATTCATATTAATTAATTGCTTTAAATGGGAAGTGAAATGATTTAAATGAAATACCAAGGAAGTTGTAATCTTAACTTCGTTAAATCATAGCTATTCTTGTGAAATTTTGATTCTTAATCATTAGTTTTGTTAAGTTTAAATTTCAAATCAAAAACAAAATTTTGTAGTTTAAAATAGGATTAATTGCATTAGAATTAGTAATTGATAAATATTAGTCTATTTCCTCGTGGGAACGATATCCTTGCTTGCTGAATATTATAATTGAACGCGTATACTTGCGTGGTAAAGTGTTATTAAAAATAAGGCAACAAGTTTTTGGCGCCGTTGCCGGGGAAATTAGTTTATTATTTTGTCATTATTGATTTTTATAGCGTTAATCTTAATTTAAACTTTTCTTTTTTCTGCTTATTCGTGTGTTCTTGACTAGTGTATGCAAACGCGATCGAAGAAGCTAGATTTATCATTTTACTGAAGACGACATCGACAAAAGGTTTCAAATGTTATAAGTAAGTGGGTTAAAGAAACCAAAGAGGCACTTGATAAGAAAGATACTATGGTCAAGAAGAGCAAAAAGCATCATGGGATTATGCTACGCCGCCAAGTTATCAAAATTCAATGAGTATTACGAGGCTCGCTTATTATCGCTACAAGTTTTGAGATAAAACCGGGACAATACAGATGATTCAAAATTCATGTCATTGAGGGTTACCAAATGATGATCCGAACGATCACATAGTCACTTTATAGAAATCATGATACTTTCAAGTATAATAATGTGTCGAGATGCAATAAGGCTAAGGTCAAGTTTCCATTTACTCTCGTAGATAAGGCTAAGAGTTGGCTCCATTCACTACCACCAGTGCTCGATTACTACATGGAACGACTTAGCCTGAAATTTCTTGCAAAGTTTTTCCCTTTTAAAAAAACAAAGAAAGTTATGAACGATATCTTCTCTTTCGCTCAAAGACGATTCGTAATCACTATATGAAGCATGAGAGAGATTTAAAGACTAATTGAGAAAATGTCCACACCATGGGATTCCTAAATGGCTTCAGTGCAAACTTTTATAACTATTATTCAAAGACAAGAAGATCGAGTATAGATGTCAGCAATGGGAGAGCTATTATGGCCAAGAATTGTGATGAGGGGTATCAATTGCTTGAAACCATGGCGCACTAATAATTATCGATGGCACAACAAAGAAGAACGACTCAAACCAAGGATTAGGGGGTTTATGAAGTGGATGCGATGACAAGATTATCACCTCAGTGATGCCGATTTCGCTTCTTACAAAGAAGATAGATGCACTTGGGTACAACCATTCTCAAAATGGAAACTATTTGTGAAATATAAAGGGAGCCACTCAAGTGATCGATGTGCAATAAATCCCGAGTCACCCATTTGTTTCCAGTTATAACAGCAAAGCGGGCAATTATCCAAACAATCACAATCCAGAGTGAGAAACAACTCAAATTTTTCTTGAGTAATAATCACCACATGTTCAAGCCCAAGCTCCAAGGCAATCATATCCACCGGATTTCACCCACATCAACAATCTCAACAACACCCACAACCTCATCAACTCCGATAAGCTATCACAAATGGAAGAATTGTTGGCAAGATTGGCAACTCAGTTTGAAGCCACAACGAAAAACCAATCAGCTGCAATAAAGAATCTTGAGAACCAAATTGGGCAGATAGCTAGTGCTTTGAATACTAGAACTCCAGGTTCTTTACCTAGTGATACTGAGAAAAAATCCAAGAAATGATGGAAATGAACATTGTAAAGGCGCTTACACTTTCGTAAGTGGGAGGGAGTTGACTACAGATTTAGACGGACAAAAGAAAATAATTTCTGCCGAGGATGGTGAAAAAGAGAGTGGAAATTCAGAAAGTAAATCTGGGGAAAATGTTGTGAAAAAACAACAAGAAGATAAGCAAACAACAGTCGTACCACCTGTGCCGTTTCCTCAAAGATTTCAAAAGCGTAAATTAGATAGACAATTTTCAAAATTTTTAGAAGTGTTCAAAAGTCAAATCAACATTCCATTCGCAGATGCTTTAGAACAAATGCCTAGCTATGCAAAAAATTCATGAAAGATATTTTAGCAAGAAAGAGGAAGCTAGGGATTTTGAAACTCAGAATTGACTGATGTAAGAATGTAAGCGCAATTCTACAAAGAAAGTTACCACCAAGTTGAAGGATCCGGGTAGCTTCACCATACCAGTATACGATTGGGCCCCAGCTTCTTTAATGATGTTTGTGTGATTTGGGTGCAGTATTAACTTGATGCCGCTTTCGATCTACACTCGCTTAGGATTACCAAAGACCAAAGCCAACAAATATCTCTTTACAACCGCAGATAGATCGAATGACATACCCTAGGGGCATTGTGGGAAGACATATTAGTGAAGGTGGACAAATTCATATTTCCAAATTTAACTTCATTGTGTTGGACTATGAAGAGGATAAAGACATACCCATTATCCTTGGAAGACCATTTTAGCCACCGAAGGACATTAATTGATGTACAAAAGGAGAGTTAACGATGAGAGTCCAAGATGAAGAAGTAACGTTTAATGTTTTCAAGGCTATGAAATTCCAAGGAGAGGAAGAGTGCTTTAGAGTTGATCCGATTGAAGAAGCAACTACAGAGGTATTTAGTGAATTTGTGAATGAAGACCCTCTTGAAAGTGCATTGGTTAGTAAAATTTATTTGATGATTCAACTGTGTTAGAATGGGTTCAAATGTTAGATTCAAAGACCAAAGTTCACACTTAAGTTTGCAAAAATTTGAACCTATGAATTTTTGGGGAAAGCCGGATGAAAAGGTAAAATCATCTTTAGAAGAACCGCCCACCTTGGAACTTAAGCCATTGCTTAACCATCTACTAGTATGCTTACCTTGGTTCTTCTTCTACCTTTCCAGCTTATTATTTACGCATCACTTGATAAGGTTCAAGAAGAAAAGCTACTAAGGGTACTTCGCAATTCAAGACCGCTTCTTGGGTGGACTCTTGCGGATATCAAGGAATAAGCCCATCAATTTGCATGCATAAGATTCTATTGGAAGATGAAGCGAAACCGATTATCGAACAACAACGAAGACTCAATCCCATCATGAAGGAAGTTGTAAAAAGGAAATCATTAAATGGTTGGATGCGGAATTATCTACCCTATCTCGATAGCTCATGGGTAAGTCCAGCCTATCAGGTGCCAAAGAAAGGGGGAATGACAAGAGTTGCAAATGAGCATAATGAATTGATCCCGACTCGAATGATTCACGGGTTGGCAAGGTGTGTATGGATTATAGAAAGTTGAACAATGCCACTCGTAAGGACCATTTTCCTCTACCATTCATAGATCGATGTTGGATGTGCTTGCAGGATACGAGTATTATTGTCTTTTGGATGGATACTCAAAGTTAAACAGATCGCCATTGCACCTCAAGGATCGGGGAGAAGACGACATTCATATGCCCATACGGTACCTTTGCTTTTCGCGAGAATGTCTTTTGGATTATGTAATGCGTGGCGACATTTCAATCTGTATGATGGGCTATTTTCTCCGATATGGTCGAACAAAATCTCGAGGTATTTATGGATGATTTTTTCGCTTTTGGGGATTCATTTGATTATTGTTTGAAAATCTCACTCTCGTGCTCAAACGGTGTATGGAAACGAATTTGGTTTTAAACCGAGAAATGTCATTTTATGGTGCAAGAGGAATAATCTTGGGTCATCGAGTGTCATTAAAAGGAATTGAAGTTGATAGAGCTAAGATCAAAACCATCGAGAGCCCGCCACCACCTATTTCAAAGAAAGGGTATTCAAGTTTTTTGGGACACGCCGGTTTCTATAGACGATTTATAAAAGACTTCTCCAAAATCACGAAACCACTTTGCAATCTTTTGGAGAAGGATGTCCCATTCAACTTTGATCAAGCATGCCAGAAGCTTTTGAGGTGTCAAGAAGAAACTTGTTACCGCACCGTAATCATAGCGCCATTGAGTATCCCATTCAATTAATGTGTGATGCTAGCGACTTTGCGATTGGCGCGCTTCTTGCCAAACGAAAGGATAAAATTTTTCATGCTATATACTATGCTAGTAAGACATTAACGGATGCCCAACCGAATTATACCACTATTGAGAAGGAGCTATTAGCGAGCTTGTTTATGCATTTGATAAATTTCGATCATATTTGATTGGGACAAAAGTGATCGTGTTTACAGATCATTCGGCAATTAAGTACTTAATAAAGAAAGAAGGATGCGGGTTTAGATTAATTAGATGGGTATTATTGCTACAAGAGTTTGACTTAGAGATCCGGGACCTAAAAGGAAATGTACATAATCGTTCACGATCATTTATCACGATTAGAGAATGCAGAACTAAAAAAGATGACACAACAAAGATCAATGAATTTTTCCTGTATGAACAACCTGTTTTATGGTAAGGATGGATACTCCATGGTATGCAGATTATGTAAATTTCATTGTAAGTAAGGTGTTTCACCAGATTTAACAAGTCAACAAAGAAGAAATTTCTCCATGATGTGAAACAAGATTTATGGGATGAGCCATTTTATTTAAACAATGTGGAGATCAAGTAATAAGAAGGTGTGTTCCGAAGTTGAAATGGAAATATATTCTCTACCAATGTCATGCATCTAACTATGGTGGACATTTTATGGAGAAAGAACGGCAGCCTAAGGTGCTTCAATGTGGGTTCTTCTGGCCAACACTCTTTAAGGATGCCCGTGTGTTTTCATTGAAATGTGACAGATGCCAAAGAGTGGGTAATATATCAAAGCGACAAGAGATGCCACTAAACATGATCTTAGAAGTCAAATTGTTTGATGTTTGGGGCATCGACTTCATGGGACCATTTCCATCATCTTTTAGCAACTCCTATATACTTCTAGCGGTGGACTACGTTTCGAAGTGGGTAGAAGCTATAGCATCGCCCACCAATGATGCTAAAGTTGTGGTTACGTTCATTCGGAAGACTATTTTCTCTAGATTCGGCACTCCTCATGCAATCATTAGTGATGAAGGCACGCACTTCTGTAATAAGCAGTTCTCAGCTATTCTCGCTAAGTACGGAGTCACTCATAAGATAGCTACTGCTTACCATCCACAAACAAGCGGTCAAGCCGAGGTATCTAATCGAGAAGTGAAGCGAATCCTCGAGAAGATAGTGAACCCTAGTCGAAAAAGATCGGGCTAGCAAGTTGGATGATGCTTTATGGGCATATCGTATACTTACAAAACTCCGATAGGGATGTCTCCGTCTGTGTTAGTATATACGGGAAGGTATGCCATCTTCCAGTTGAACTAGAACACAATGCTTATTGGGCAATTCGGAAGTTAAACTTTGATATGCATGTCATGAAGAGAAGCGCCTCTTACAATTGAACCAAATGGATGAATTCACTCCAATCATACGAGAACGCCGGTTATATAAAGAAAAGGTTAAGAGGTGGCATGATGAGAAAATTCGGAAAGAAAGTTTGAAGCGTGGCAAACAAAGGTGCTATTATACAATTCAAGGCTTAAATTGTTTCCGTGAGTTGAAATCCCGCTGGTCGTGGCCATTTATCATTACAAAAGTTTATCCTCACGGAGCCATGGAGGTGGAAGACCCGGATGCTAAACGTAATTTCAAAGTCAATGGTCGAGATTGAAACACTACTATGGGGTTTGTGTTGATCGTGAAAGGACATCTATCAACCTTGCTAATTAGAACAGAGAGAAGAAAGTCAGTCAAGACTATAAACTAAGCGTTAATCGGGAGGCAACCTGTGAATTTTTATTGTTATTTTCTATTTTTACTTTTATTTTGTTTAATTTGCTTTTATCATTAGTTTATTTAGTGGTTAAACTTTTATAATTTAGGTTTTGTTACACCCTTATGTTCTCTAACATGATATTTAATTGATTTCGTGGTAGAAAACATGAATTCTTATTTAATGGGTTTGACTAATGGCCACTACGACTACCCAGTCGGGGGTCTCGCTCCCCTGAGTTTAGCCACGCCCAAATTTTGCTTGGGGTGAAATCGGTTGTCAAGTAAGGGGCAATACTGAAGCTGAAGCACTTATGAGCTCAATAGAAGAATATCCATTTGTCAAATTCTCATATTTCTAATCATTTCTCTCATTTTTAGTGTTATTGAATTGCTAAAGGGTGTAGGTTAGTTATTTATTTATTTATTTTATTTAGGCGAATCTTTAATGTTGGTTAGTTTTCTTTTATTTTAGAATGTAGTTTATCTAGGTTATGGTTTAGAATAAGTCTTAATTTAAGTTGTGGTATGTAGGTTGGGAGCACAAAGAAGCAAACAGTAAACCAAAGGCCCAAGACATGCCCAAGCGCTTAAAGGCGCCAAGCCAGCACAAGCTAAGCGCCTAGCGCCCACTCATAGAGCTCCAGACGAGCAAGCACCAGCGCCTAGCGCCCATACCTAGGCCAAACCAAGCGCCTAGGCGCCCCAAGTCAAGAGCTATACAAGACCCTGGCGCTGGCGGTCCAAATAAGGTAATTCAAGCGCTGGCCCCATACGTATTTCACACATACTGCCACCTAGCGCCTAGGCGGTCCAAATTACAGATACTAAGCGCTGGCGCCATGCACGCATCTTTAAAAAAAATATAAGCCCTAATCGGGCAATACAAATCCAAACCCAAATCAAACACTCTCTTGCTTCTCCCACTCCAATTCAAACTCACTCAAATCACAACCTCCTCTAATTTAGCCACTATAATCAACGCTTTTCTTGTATAAGCCTAATCAAACACTCAATCTCCTACCCAAACCAAGGCACTTAATCTCCATATGGTCGTCCTTCATCACCAATTCGGCACCAACTCACATTCAAGCCACATCTATCTCGACGTAAGTGCTCAACCCTCAAAAAAAATTGCTCCTACAACTTTGATTGAACATCATATCCGCTATAACCAAGTAAGTGCACAAGATTTTATTGCAAATTATTTGGTTTTGCTTGGATAGTAGCTAAGGTAGTAAGTTGAAGTTGGTTATTTCATCAGTGTTGGCTTAAGTGGATTTGGGTACTTCTCATTGTTGCTTATATTGCATTGGACGACTAGTGTGCTTAGTTATTGACAAATTTGGTGAAAATTAAGTTTGGGGAGTGCCTACCAATAGTGTTCAAAATTTGTGCACACCAAGTGTTCGATACATTGTCACAAAGAGGATCGCCCATACTAAGCCTCTCCCTAACATTGTCTATCAAGCAAGCAATTCACACACAAGACTCATGGCTACTAAAAGGCAAAGAGGCGAGACTTCGCACTTCGACTAAGTATGACAAAAAGAGATTTGTAAGTGCTAGTGCATCCAAAGATATTACAATGTGCTTTCTAGTAAAACGCTAATTCTCGAAGCGTGATTATTGCCAGAGGCGAAGATGGGGAGTTACTACAAATGATTGGAAGTAGAAGATGGGGTAACTTTGCATCCCAACCGGATTCATCTGGTCCATTAAAATTGTTAAGAATTCTATGCCAATGCAAAAGATGTTGTTGGTAACATAATTTGGGTTCGCTAAAATCAAATGGAGGTCGGGCTTTAGGACAATAAATGCTTACTACGGCTTGAACATAATACCCAATAATGGTTACATGCAATATTTAGAGCACGAAGCTAGACTACGTTGAGATCATTCAAGCTTTGTGTGTACACGAACAACATGGAAATTAATGATCAACAAGAAGCTATTTTGTTCCTCGCATCCGCATTAAGCGAAGTTATGGGAAAGCATGGCATGCCTTTATTTGTGCCAAGTTGATGCCGCGGTAGGCATATGAGTGATGTTATAAATCAACGGCGTTGCTTTTTCTCGCATTGCATAAGGAAAAACGATAGATGTGGGTCATGTTATACATGATTCAATTGACAAAGCAATTCGAGGAGGGACCTCAGGTGGATTACCTCACCCATCTTTGATCACTGGACTATGTCAACAAGCTGGAGTCAAATGGGATGCCGAAGAAGCTAGACAACCTCCCTTAGCTGCGATTGACCACTCGCTTATTAAGAAGTACAAGGTATGGGGTGGTGGTATACCACACCCGAGAGGGTTAGGGTTCATTATCGTGCCTCCCGAGTCTGCAGCCGAGCCTAATCAACAATTACACGATAATCCTCCTGCAGCTGGAAGTTCTGGGCCACCACCAAATTTTTTTGAAGATATTCGCCGAGAATTAAGAAATCAAACTAGAAGGATTGACATGGTGGCTACTAGAGTTCAACAGGTTTTGGACTGTTGAAAGAAATCGATGATAGCCTAGCTCAAATGACAAACAGAGATGTATCAAAATCAGAGTGCAAAGATTCCTAGAGATGTTTGACCGCATGAATCCAGCTGCCGCCTCCCTACCAATTTCCCCCATTGTCTGCGTACCCTCCCGCTGATCTACCCCCTGAAGATGAGGTTGATGAAGAAGAAGACGAGGATACTGACGAGGAATAAGGCGTCTATCTTCCGTGGAAGTCCTCGCTTGCCTAATTTCTTATGTTTTGTTTGTTATATACAATGAGGACATCAGATAGGTGAAGTTTGGGGGTGCATTCATGTAGTATTCATTTAGTAGTTTTTGCATTCATGTAGTATTCATTTTGTAGTTTTTCATGTAATTTTCATTCTACTTTCTTAAAAAAAAAATTAATTAAAAAAAAAAGAAAAAAAAAATAATAAAACGGGAAAAGAGCAAAAAGCCCTCGTAATGATAAGTAAAGCATAAGTATCCCGGATTGGACTCTTGAATTTGGTGGATGTTTGACTTTAGTTGGATCTAGCTTGTTCGTGAATTTTGTGAGTTGACACTATATGACGCGCCTTTAAAGAGATCTATTATGTTTTGTATTTAGCATTATATTAGTTAGCATTGTTGTTCAAAGACACACACTATATCGCATGTCGAATAACAGGTAAGATTTGATGATTGACTAGGAAATTATTAATCTGTCTTGATATGATGTACTAGCATGTTTAATCTGATTTCTCCGAGGCTTGATGAATAGATTTTGTTCTCATTTGATCATTGAAATTTTAGGCACGTAGATAACTGTATTACATATTTAGTTATTGCATTGTGTTTTATTGCTTGAGGACAAGCAATTGGTTAAGTTTGGGGGTATTTGATGAGTAGGTTTTATACCTATGAATCCGATATTATTAAACTTAATTATTGCTATCTTTAATTGTTTTTAGTATCTTTTATCTATTTTGTGTTTATTTTGTGTAGGTTGGAGCCGGAGGGACAAATTGGTCATTTGGAGAAGAAAAGGTCAAAAATCATTAAAATTAGAGCCGAGTGGCATTTTGTAATTACGTGTGGTCTCGGTCAAGCGCTTTAAGCGCTTGAAATGAACTTGTGTTGAGCGCCTAGGCGCTCATATGTGCAACAAAAAGAGGATTTTCTACTTCCAAGTGGGTGGTTGAAGCCAAAATGAATCTCAATGAGAGGGACACTAATACAAATAGGAGGAGACTTTAGAAAAGACGTATTACTCAATTTTCAAGGGTTTCACAGAGAGAACTACGAAGAAAAACACGAAGGAAAAATTGCAAGGGTCAAGATCAAAGAGAGAGTATTAGAGAAAATTCGTTTTTCTTCTTCTTCTCTCTAGTTTTATCTTTTGTAATTATCTCGGGATGTTTGGATTATTAATCTGGATGATGTTTTTCTTTATTATTAGCATGAACTAAATTTTCATTAAGATTGCAAATCTTAAAATTGGTATGTAGTTTAAATTGAACCTTCCCATTGAATGAAAGTTGGTTTTTATTGAATTGTTTATTATATCTTTTGCTTATTGATTAATTGTTTGACCAACAATTATTGTGATAATCTATATAAAATTGGAAGATGGAGTATAGATTAAGATCTGGATATGATAACATCTGCTCATATAATCTGAATAGGTTAATATGATTAGCATGTAGGATAGAATATACCTATGTGTCTTTTGTATCCTTTGAAAGAATTTATGCGTAAACCCTAATTAACTTGATTCACATAGGAATATAGTGAATTAATTGAGAAAGGGTGTTCCTTGTAATTTTGTGTCTTAAGGATCGGAGTTAGGAGGATTTGTTCACGTGTTTTGGAAAAAGTGTGTGAATTTTATAAATCATTCTTGGATAATGATTCATATTAATTAATTGCTTTAAATGGAAAGTGAAATGATTTAAATGAAATACCAAGGAAGTTGTAATCTTAACCTCGTTAAATCTGCAGCTTATTCTTGTGAAATTTTGATTCTTAATCATTAGTTTTGTTAAGTTTAAATTTCAAATCAAAACAAAAATTTTGTAGTTTAAAATAGGATTAATTGCATTAGAATTAGTAATTGATAAATATTAGTCTATTTCCTCGTGGGAACGATATCCTTGCTTGCTGAATATTATAATTGAACGCGTATACTTGCGTGGTAAAGTGCTATTAAAAATAAGGCAACAATTACAAAGATGAGTACATTAGCGAATAACAAATATTTATAATAAAAAGATTTGCCAGAGTTCAGTGATTAAAAATAGTCACTATAATAGAAAGATTTGCTAGAGTTCAATAATACTAATAATTTTAACAATAATAATAATACTTTTAATAATTAAAATAATAATAATAATAATTAATAATAACAACAATAATAATTAAATAATAATAATTGAAATAATTAAAATAATAATAATAATAATTATTATTATTATTTTATTTAAAATTTTAATTATCGTATTGGTAAACACTTTTGTCTTGTGAACACTTTTTAGTTTCTAACATTGGTAAATGCAGGCATGCAGCAGCACGACTTATTTCATGGCTGACAAATCTAGGTTGAAATTTATATCTCAATATATCATCTTTTGTATTTTGTTCTAGTTTTAATACTGACGGGCTTTGCAGGATTAGTACCATAATAATAATAATAATAATAATATTATTATTATTATTATTATTTTATTATTATTTAAAATTTTAATTATTATTATTATTATTTTACTATTATTTTAATTATTTAAAATTTATTATTATTATTACAATAATAATTATTATAATTATTATTATTATTACAATTCCTAGTACAATGACCAAAAAGTGTATTATCTCATCTTCACATGCATAGAAACGATGTTATGTGGTTTAAATATTAGTGTTACATAAACTTTAGCATAATAGGTAGTTGGTCTAGTGGCTTTTGTTGTAATATAAGGTTTCTAGTTTGGAGAGGTTTGGAGTTCGATACTTGTGAGCAACATGACTGTTATTATTATTTTATTTTTATTTTTGTTATTATTATTATTATTATTATTATTATTATTATTATTAGTATTATTATTATTATTATTATTATTATTATTATTATTATTATTATTATTATTATTATTATTACTTTTATTGTTATTTTTATTATTAGTACTATTATTATTTTTTTCTTTATTATTATTATTATTATTATTATTATTATTATTATTATTATTATTATTATTATTATTTTTTTATTATTATTATTAGTACTATTATTATTATTATTATTATTGTTGTTGTTGTTGTTGTTATTATTATTATTATTATTAATAATAAAATATGCAACGAAAATAAAAATTGTTTCCAATGAATGTGATCCATATTAGGCAACGAAATATAGCAACAAAAAAACTTCCATTGCCCACGATGAGGAGAAATCAAGTGGTTAGAAATTTTGCAACGAATTTCTAACGAATTTTGTTTCCAAATTTTGCAACTACTTATGAATTTTGTTACAAAAAGTGAAAGCCTGACACAATTTGCATTGAAGGACAAGTTTCGTTGCTAAACATACACTTTTAGCAACAACTTATAAAGTCGTTGCCTGAAAAATCGTTGCTAAAGCCCCATTTTTAGAAACAAAAAAACTTTCGTTGCCCACGATGACGGGAAAACAAGTGGCTGAAAATTTTGCAACGAATTTCTAACGAAATATTTTTCCGCCAATGAATTAGCAACAAAATTTTGCAACGACTTATAAATTTCGTTGCAAAAAGTGAAAGCCTGACACAATCTGCAACGAATGACAAATTTCGTTGCTAAACATATACTTTTAGCAACGACTTATAAACTCGTTGCCTGAAAAATCGTTGCTAAAGGCCCATTTTTTTGTAGTGAGTTTTCTAAATCTGAGATTAGGGTTTCTAATCCCTTATTAGGGTTCACAATATAAAACCCTCTCCAGTCAATCATTGATTAACATTCTATACAGTACAAACACGTATTCATTGATACGATTATTTTAATTGCATTTTTTACCGAATCCCTATCAAGAAATTAGGGTTAGGGTTTCTACAACTGTTAAGCATAACTCTACTCTATTTTCTCAGTTAATACACAAATTGACCATACCTCGAGACTCGTATCACAGATACACAGTACAATATTAACAGTCAATGTCAATATTAAATATATAAAAAAAATTATTTGTAAATTTTGAATTATTCGAAATCCCGGGTTATTACAATCAACAATTAGGGTAAAGGGGCAAACTTGGAAAATAAAGGGAAAAATGCATTGAAATCTTGAAAAAGCAGATATTGTGGGACAATTTTTTTTTTGCTAAAACAGCAGATAATTCTGGACAGAGGGAGTACTGTGTTTTTCATAAAATATTTTATATAATTATTACTCCCTCTGTCCCGAATTATCTGCTGTTTTAGCAAAAAAAAATTGTCCCACAATATCTGCTTTTTTAAGATTTCAATGCATTTTTCCCTTTATTTTCCAAGTTTTCCTCTTTACCATAATTGTTGATAGTCATTACTCTCATTCACGCCTCTCCTCTTTTTTAAGCATTCTTTTCATATTCCCACCAATAAGGATTCACGCCTTCTCCTATCCTTGATTCTGATTGCCGAAGTTATGCTTCTTAAAAGACCTTCCTGGCACTCTTCCATGGACAATCTCCTTTTACTAAAGCCTCATATAGGCAGCATATTCTTGCAAGTTGAGGTCCGAATTATTGTGAAAAGAAGGTTTGTGAAGAATATGGAGCAAATTGAAGTTGGTCAAATCTCTAAGAAGAAAGCTGCTTTGGATTTCGACATGAATAATACAGATAGCTGGATCGATTTAACCAACGAAGCAATGGTGCGAACTGAAGATTTCAAGAACTCGGAGAAGAAAGTTGTGTTGGATGTCAACTTAAACAAATATCCAGAGGAATATGCAGAAGATGTTTATGAAAAAAAAAGAATTTCAAGAAATATTAAGGGTGATGTTGAGGATTTATTATCCTAATCTTTTCAATTAGTCGGGTAATTGTTTTGTCGGAGGTAAGATGATGGAGTTGGAAAATATTTTTGGGTAGTTTGGGTATGACAGTATTGCAAACTTTTGAGTTAAGTTATGTTTTTGTTGTACTGGATTATGAACCATGATTACTTGACTGGGATGATTAAGTATAAAAAGGCTGATTGGGTGGCAGTGCAACATTATTCTGCACTTTTGTTTGGGTTGTGGCCATTTCTGGTGAAAATCTTTTAGTTGTCCCTAATTCTGGTTTCACCCCGTTAGTTTTATCTGCTGATGAGAAATCAGTTCCATTGGTTGGTCTATTGAAATTCTATCCATCTTGTTATCTTTTCAATGATTCTTCCTGTTCAGTTCGAAGTTTTCAGAGCAGAATTAGGAGAAATGGAAATTAAAATGATCATCAAATATATCCAAGGACACAAACGAAAAACAATTATATGAATCTACAAAACTAATGAAATTTATAGCATGAGTTCCCAAAAACTAAAATTCAGTCATAAAAATTGTGTATATATGATGACAGGGATCCAATAATTGAATGTCAAACCAATTGAGGAGCATACATATAATCTAAACCAAGGATTTTGAACAATTCAACTGTTTAAATAACTAAAGTCGGAAGACTTTCAAAAAGTGTGATAATTAAATCAGGCAAAAAATAAACGAAGTTTCTGGTGCAAAATGGATCAAGGTGTATAATTATTTATATATTGGATTTACAAGGACAAGGATCAGTGATGTACCACTGAGTTCTTGGTTGCAGAAATGGAAGATGATGATGATATAGGCCTTGCTTGAGTTGGGAAAGAGAAATCAGAATAGTTTTCGTTCTCCTCGTTAAAGTTCTGAACATTGAGTTCCCATTAGTTGAAGGTGGCAGAAATATGAAGAGTTATAATTACTGAAGCTTACATTAGAAGTGAAAACTTGAATGGGTGACTCCAAGAAACCAAAATGTACTTGATTTTGTGTTTTGATTATGAAGAGTGAAGTACTCATTTTGTTTTTCTCTGTATCTGTTTCGAAATTACTCAAAACTAATGAATCTATAAAACTAATTACATGAATCTACAAAACTAATGAAATTTATAGCATGAGTTCCCAAAAACTAAAATTCAGTCATAAAAATTGTGTGTATATGATGACAAGGATCCAAAAATTGAATGTCAATCCAATTGAGGAGCATAAATATAATCTAAACCAAGGCTTTTGAATAATTCAACTGTTTAAATAACTAAAGTTGGAAGACTTTCAAAAAGTGTGATAATTAAATCAGGCAAAAAATAAACCAAGTTTTTGGTGCAAAATGGATCAAGGTGTATAATTATTTATATATTGGAAATTACAAGGACAAGGATCAGTGATGTACCACTGAGTTCCTAGTTGCAGAAATGGAAGATGATGATGATATAGGCCTTGCTTGAGTTGGGAAAGAGAAATCAGAATCATTTCTGTTCTCCTCGTTAAAGTTCTAAACATTGAAGTTCCCATTAGTTGAAGATGGCAAAAATATGAAGAGTTATAATTACTGAAGCTTATATTAGAAGTGGAAACTTGAATGGGTGACTGCATGAAACCAAGATGTACTTGATTTTGTGTTTTGATTATGAAGAGTGAATTAATCATTTTGTTTTTCTCTGTATCTGTTTCGGAATTACTCAATTTGTAGAATTTCTCTGTATCACAAGCCAATTATTGGGTTATCTTCTCTGCTTTGATTTGTATACATCTGATAAAACCACAAATTGAAGCAGAAATGCAGCATTACAGACTTTAATTTATGTATGATAAACACAAATTGAAGTAGAAACTCTAACCAAATGGCTGAAGGTTCCCATTACACAATTCAAACACTTATATACAATGATAAAATAATGCCACCCATTTTGTGTTCAATTCAAACAACTGTTCAATTCAAGCATTGTATCAATGGAATAAAGGTATTCTAAAAAAAAGAGTAATGGCCCCTTAGAAATAAAAAAAGGAGAAATAGTATGGATGCTTCAAGTAAATCTCAAAAATAAGAATTCTCTTCCAACTACCAAAAATAAGAATTATCAACTATTCTGCAGCTCCAGCTTAGAATGATAATTGGAGATTTCCACTGCAACAACCTCTTTAGCATTTTCCAGAACCTGTAAAAGCCAATTTCTATGTTATTCTAAAAGAACTATGTAAAAGCTAACCTCAATTAATTACTTCCACAGCTTATACAAAATTAACAAAATTTAGGTAGTTTCTACTTGGAATAAGTTGCCATGCTAAAAAAATACAATAGCAGAATGAAGATCAGATACATACCGAATCAAGTAACAATATGTAGGTAGTTGCGCACTTCTTCCACCAGTTTAGGTTCACAACTAACCTGAATAGGGAGCTGGCCTTCACGTTCCAATATTTCCTTTTTGATATGAGGAACCTTGTATTGATTTGAACCTTTATATCTCATTATTTCTTGCATACATAGCTACAATGACAAAAATATCCGGTTGGAATTCACACTAGAAAACTCTTCAAATGCCTTAACAACTACACTTATAAGCTCATCGATAGATCACATTAACTCTCTTTGTTGTAGGGATTGAATAACACTGAAAAATCCAAGATCCAAAACATTCAAATCCGGAGAATTTGGAGGTTGACATAATAAATGAATATCAAACCCTTCTCTGGTCGCAGCTTCACAAAATGCATAGTCATTACAATCGACGTGTGTTCTTGCATTGTCTTGTTGAATGAAAATTGGAGATCCCAAATCATCTCTTGGCCATTTTTCCTTAATTGCAGGCAGAATTATTTCAATCAAATAGGATCTTACAACCTCCTTTGTCACCGAATTTATTGGTTTTGTCACAAGTGTGCCAGTAAGTCTGTTAGAACTGTTCCTTCTAGCAGGTTCTTGTATGACAAAAGGAAACACACCAATATTTCCTGAGAATTGTTCATTTCCATTTGCATGGAACCTTGGGCGAGCTAAAGCAACCAAAAACATGACTTTAATAATAAAATTCTTGCTCTTATAGGGGTGATATGGATCTGGTTCATTTCGTATCATGTAGAACTTCTGAGCTTTCTTTGTCATAAAGAACCATTTCTCGTCAATGTGAACCATGTTATACATGGCTTTAAAACTTGGGTTGTGTGGTAAGCTACCCTCTTCAAACATATCCAAACAAAATTAAAGTTTTGATCTTTTGTTGTCTTCGGTTAAGAAAGGTTTGACGGGACTTGAATGCCGTCATATTTCTCCCTCCTGAAATAGTCGAAAAAGTGCTCTTTGGGATAGTCACAGCATGAGCTAAAGAGCGAATAGTTGTTCGCTTATGTAAAGGGACCTCATAGATTTGCTCCAAATCAACATGAACTCTTTTACGACAACAATTTTTAGTTATTTGACTTGAGACATCGACAAACACCCCACTATTTTGTCCTCTCTTCCAAATGTGTTGAACAATTGTTATATGAACTGAAAATAAAGAGGCCACCAATTTAGTTGTCCCTTTTTTCAATTTTCCATCGACACTTTTTTGGAGTAGCAAATCGTATATAGCTTGGCGTTCCACATTGCTTAAATTTTTGTTTTTAACACTTGGTGCACTTGATATCTCGGCATCTGCATTGGAAACATAGACATGGAAGAAACACATAAGTGAAGGAAATAACAACCATAAAATAGTTGAGAGAGAGAAACTTTACTTGATTCCAAAGTAGTTTGATTCGCATGTATTCCTTCTTCAAGTCGTTCATCATCTTCTATAAGTTGCTCTTCTAATAACATATCATGACTTGATGACAATATCTCATTTGGTGTTGAATTGAGGTCGAAATCACATTCGAGAATTGACTCGTCCACATCGACAGTAAGATCGTGTATTGGTTCCTTCTCTAGTTGCCTATCTCCACAATCAATATTTGGATAAACATTGAGATCAATTTCAGCAAACGAATCCGAATTTTTTGCCTTAGGGCCATCATTCTATGTGAAGCTCTCAAATATGCTAGTGCTCCTACGACAATTTAGTCTTTTAAGTCATCTACGATTAATACTTTGTAACAACCAAGCATGAAATAAAAAAATCAATATGGTGGCAAATAATTGAAACTTAAATGCAAACAGCCAAGCTCAAGCTCTATTTTAACTTCATTGCTTAAAGACAGAGTTTAAACCAACATAAAATAGCTTGGAATACAGAAGGAAAAGCTTCGTTGAAAAATTTCATCTAGTGAAAGACGATGACGATACAACGAAATCAAGTAAACTATTAAAAGTACCACAATCCTGAAGTGAGGGTGTCAATATTATACTGGCACAACCACAATCAAATGTCAGTATTGATACAAATATTGGATCAAACTTACAACAGAAATCTTAGAAAGGCCAGCAAAAGGGAATCTTTTGCCTAAAAGGTGCAAGGAAAATACTAGAATTATTAAAGAAAATATAATTGCAAATATAACAAGCTAGATATGCTAACAAAGCATTCACTTTCAAATAGAACTTCAAACCAAAGTCTCCAAATTATAATTCAGCATCAATCAAGTTTTTTTTTCATTTTTTTTACAATGTGCTTGTCACATTGTGATTACAATTCAAAAAAATTAATCAGTAAAGTAACTGAATTTTAACGTCAAAGTAGAAATCTATTCAAAGCAGATAGAGAGAAAGAGAGAACCTTGTGCAAGTTCTCCGGCTACTGGACGGAAACACGGTACCCCTGCGGAGGCGGAATCAAGCACAACGGAGTACCCCTGCCTTCTTTTACATTTGAAAAACAAAGACAGAGGCTATGAAGTTGTTTCCGTATAAAACAAAATCCAAAGGAATTAGAAAAGAACAAAGCTCTTCTATGCTTCGATTCTTATTAGCTAATGGTGCCTGGGATGGCTTTGTAATTATAAACAGAGGAAAAATGCAATAACCAAACAGAGGAAAAATGCAGTAAGACTAGACATTATATGCATCAAATAGAAACAATTTTACCAAAATGATTCTTAAGTTATGGATTAATGAAATTAAAGACATTCTTCAACCAGTTCATTTAGCTAAAACTATAGAAGTGATTGAAGAAAAGAATAAAAGAAAAATAATTCTTCAACAAGTTCTTACCACAGAGACGATTTGGCGGCAGGGATTTTGGTGTGCAAACTAATCTCAATTGTTCTTCTCTCCCGGCATGGACTGTTGGCGAAAAATAATTTAGGAAGATGAATAGAAAAAAAAACGATGATGTCTTGAGGAGTATGGAGTATTTTAGAGTTTTTGTGGAAATAAATTTAGGAAGACGAAGAGTTGCATAGGTGTACGTGGGATTTTTGCAGAAAACAAAAAAGTCAGCACATAAGGGTATTTTAGTATTTTTATCACACATATTGGTATCTGTGTGGAACTCTAGAACAACAGATAATTCGGGATGGAGGGAGTAAATAAAACTATGAAAAGATCGTGAATCATTAAATAAAATGGAGATCAAGTCTATATATAAAGTGGTAAATTCATCCTCAGAGTGAGTAAGCCTATGAGAATTTTGACCGTTTATATAGTTGGGGCCTTCAGACAAAATTGTTCATTAAAAAAAACTCTAGTAGGAGGCATATATGAGGATTTCGACAATATATAAAGCTAATAGGGGGGGCATATGAGGATTTGGACAATATATAACCTATGGGTAAGTGTGCATAAACTAAAAAAAAAGCTAGTAGGGGCCGTTGTGCTCACTTATCCACTTTAAAATCCAATATTTACAAAGGAAGTACATGATTTCATCACTCTTTATATTCCATAGAAAGATTTTATATTTTTTTTAAATCGTAAAAAGGGTTTTATTTTTATTCATAGAATGGGCACGAAAATCGTACTTTACTAGAGTTAAAATTTTGTGTTGGCTGTGGTGGAGAGAAATCTACGAAAAGTACGGAATTGATTAATGAATTCAAGAGGGGAGAAGAACAGGTGAACGATTATTCCAATGACACGTACCAAAACTCTTAGAATCCGAGAACATTTTTAAGGTAGAAAAGGATTTAGAGAGCCTTCTTAAGTACTTCAGGTTGAGAGAGAATCTCCAAGTCTCCTAGTCTTTCAAAAGGTTCGGGTTAAATGCAAAGTCGACAAATGAACTTTGAACGTTATATTTAATATTGTAATTTGACACGTGTCTGCTGCAGACATGACTTCTTTTGAATTTTTCTCAAAAATTTGCCTCTCCACAAATTCGAACTTGCAGCCTCTTGTTTGGAACTTTGATTATATGACCGCTGAAGCAACATGGGTCAACTGTTAATTTCTTGCAATGATTAATATTTATATCAAATTAAACATGAGATTTCCCTCATAAATTCTTTTCTTCACCTTCACTATATACCATTAATATAATCTCAGGAAGATATATACTACAATAATAATAATAATAATAATAATAATAATAATAATAATAATAATAATAGTATTAATAATAGTACTAATAAAAATAATAGTACTAATAATAATAATAATAATAATAATAATCTTACTAATAATAATAGTACTAATAACAATAATAATAATATACCATTTAGTGGGAACTGAAGCAAAATAGAAATAAGAAATAGAACAAACAAAGTAGTGCATGCAACTAATCACAATTTTGATTACTGAAATAAAAACAAATTTATTGATAATTGAAATATTTACAAACAACACGTAAAAATAAACCTGACTTACTTATTAAAGAAACATTTAAAGAAGAAGAGAAGAGGGGTTAAGTAGGGCTAAATAAAGGGTAAAACCTAAGATTAAATCCGAGAAGGAACTCGATCTTACTAAGTTTCTAAGTCCTTTCTGCAAATAAGTTCGGCTTTTCTTTTATAGATCAAGAAAGGAACTATTACATTAACTCGGGTAAAATAATTACATAAAGAAAAGTAAAATCATGGACACTTTTACTATTGATGAATAGTAATTACTTTTGACTAAATCTGAGACGCTTTTGGCCAAATGGCCGACAACTTTTGACTCATTGATGCTTTCGGTGGAAAAGAGAGCATCTTTTGTCTTTTGGAGCAGACGCATGTGACTGGGGTTGCTTTCGGTGGAAAAGCAGGAGATTCTTTTGATTGATTGGTGAGCTGGCTGCCGGAGCAGGTGCAAATAGCTGAGGACATCAGGCAAATGGATCCTGAGCGTCCTGTAGGTTGATGATGTCGTATGGGTCATTATCATCATTGAGGTTACTGGGAGAACCATGACTGGAGGATGAAGAACATACTGAGGCTTCTTCATGTATGGCTTCGTCAATCCTTTTGTTGAGTGCTTGGGCAATTTTTATTAATTCTTTACTGGAACAATTTTTAAAATCAGAAATTTTACTAGAACATGCTGAACCAGTGGGACTGACTTTATACTCTTTTGACTTGGATTTTTACTCTTTTTCTTTACTAGCCTGAGGAATGGCTGTGACTGGAAGAGGGAAAACTGGAGCAATAGGAAATTCATTTTGGTGAAGGAGAACCTTGTACCAAGCTTCAATATAATCATAATAACAGAAAGAATTATCTTGACTAGAGAGATTCATAAGATCGGAGGGGTTTTCCCCTAATCAGACATTTGAATAAACTGTTTAATGTATAAAGAATGATAAAGAACTTTAGTCTTATCATTGTTGGCGTAAATTGGTTTAATGTTTACTGACTTTGTTTCAAGAAGAATATTCTTATAAAATATAAGAGATTTATAAGGAGCCAAAATGGAAATGCCATCCGTGGGGAAAAAAAGCGCGCAAGAAGCTTAATGGGGTCATCTTTTGGTTTCATGTAGGGTTCAATATGAAAAAGGTAATTTTCCCACTTAAGCATATGCTCGTAAGGAGGATGACTAGGAGTCAAGATGAAGCCTTGGTTGGATTACTAAAGGGTCAATTGGTTCGAGTTTCTCGGTTAAAGTTTGAACTATATGGCTTGGGAAGTGTTCCAAGGATCGTGAATTTGTTTGATGATAAATCTGGGTTCTTGGGTGAGGAATCAAAGTTCCTCTGGGTTGATTACTTGGGCGAGAGAGCGACCCCCGACCCTCGAGGAAGATGATCCTCTAATGCTCATGTCTGAATAGTACCTATATTGATAAATTCTCGAGTGAGAAAATCAAGAATTGAATTGTTACTACCTTTGATGTATTCAATATCAAAATCAAAAATGCTCAATATGGCTTGCCATCTAGCAAAAGAATGCTTAGAGGCTAGATTTTCAACATCCTTTTCTAAGATATATTTTGTTGACTTGCAATCAATACGGACTAATTTTTTTTGATTTAATAGATCACTTTGAAATTTATTAATACATAATACTAAAGAAAGTATTTCTTTTTTAATAGTACTGTAATTTAATTGTGTACTATTCCATGCACCGGAATGAAAATGAACAATTTGTTCTGGGGGAATCTGTAGTTAACTTTTGTTTAAGAATGCCTCCGAATCCAATATCTGAAGCGTCAGTTTCAACAATTTTATATGCTGAATCATTGGAAATGCCAAGACAGGGTAATGCCTTGACGTAAATTTTTACTTGTTGGATGACAGAAGTATGAACGTTAGTCCAAGGTGGAGGATTATCTTGCAAACGCTGGAAAAGAGGTTTGCTAATCTTCCTAAGATTCTTGTAAAACTTGCCAATATAATTGAGCGAGCCAAGAAATCTCTGCAGTTGGGTTTTATTGGTTATCTTATCGGAAACTTGTCGGTAATTGAATAGCTCTTTCAATGAAATTTGAACTTGTCCTCTAAAGATATTAAGACCAAGAAACCTTACTCTGACTTGAAATAGGCTGCATTTGGAAGGTGAAAGAACAAGACCATTATCTTTAACTGTCTTGAAGAGCGATTTTAAATGTTTAATGTGTTCTTCAATGGCCTTTAAAAAAAATGAGAATATCATCGATATAAACGACAATAAAATGACTGAAAGGGTTTAATATGTCATTGAGAATATTTTGGAATTCACTGGGAGTATTTTTTAGGCCAAATGCCTGGACATTCCATTCGTAATGACAAACGGAGTAGTGAATGCTGTTTTGTATCTATCATCAGGATGAATGACAATCTGCCAGAAATCGGACTTAAGGTCAACTTTACTGAATATTGTGGCGTTACTTAATCTATTGATAAGGTCGTCTTTGTTGGGAAGGGGATACCTAATCCATTCTAGAACCTTATTCAATGGTTTATAATTAATGACTAGACGAGGTACACCTCTTTCTTTTTCTGCTTCATTGTTAACATAGAAGGCAGGACAAGACCAAGGGGATTTACTGGGTTTAATTAAACCTTTACTAAGGAGATCATTAATTTCCTTTTTACATAACTCTACTTGTTCATGATTCATTTGTATTGGCCTGGCCTTAGTAGGAATTAGGTGTTCTTTGAATTCCTTAGCATAAGGGAGCCTTACAACATGTTTTTTCCGATGCCAAAAGGCATTAGGAGAATTAGAACAAAGATTGTTTTTTAAATAGATTTTTAACTCTTTAATTTTTTCTTGAACTTCTTTATTCTGTAGCTGTTCTTCAACTCGTTTGTACTTAATTTCTTCCTTTAAGAAATTCAAATGAGCGGATTTACAATTTAATAAATTTAATGATTTGGAAATAGATTCTTCTTGAATAAATTTTAAATCTCTTTCTTTTGGTTTAATAAGAAATTTAAATGTTATTTTCTTTCCTAAATGATTACAACTTAATCCTTCATTACTTGTAGTAAAAGGGTAAAGTAAATATATAAATGGTAATCCTAAGATGATCTTATCCGTAAGATTGCGGATTAAAATAAACGATGTTTTAAAACATATATTATCTTGACAAACATGAACATTAGGTAACTTATATTTAATTTCCATTTGACTACCATTGGCTTAATTCAATTTTTCATTAGTTTTCCTATAGTAAATAGTTGGGATTAAGCCTTCTTGAATACAGTTTAAATCTGCGCCGGTATCAACTAGGGCAGGAAGCTGTATTGAAAAGGTTTTATTGACAACTAGATTAATGGAAATATACCATTTTGGATGGTGATATCCTTAATTCTTTTAAGTGAAAGACCTTGAACAAAAAGATCAGTTTCTTCCTTAGTACCAGATGATTCAGGTTCATCGTGATCTTCTTCACTAGAGGAAGAATCTTGAACATGAAGGTCGGATCTTTTGTCATCAAAATCTTTTCTTAAATTAGAGACTTCTAATTTTAGGTTAGAAATTTCCTTTTTTAGTTTATTGACTTCTTGATTTAATTCTGGAAGGGTTACTTCCTTAACCGGAGTTTTAAATCATTCTAGGGTTTTATTCAGACTAAATACTGGTTTAACTTTAGCCTTAACAATTTTATCCTTAACTCTATTATCTTTAGTCAATAAATCTTTTAATTGTTTAGTATACTGAGATTTTAACTCAGGATCAGAAATTTTACTGATTAAATCAATTAGCAGAGAACTTTCTTCTTCATCTTTGTTAATTACATTGATTTGCTTAATGCAACACTTTTCGTTGCAATTGTTAGTACAAATAGTGACTTCGTCATTGTCACTATCTGTTTCATGATTACTAGAACTGCTATTAGAAGAATAAGGAATATCAGAACCTTCATCATTACTGACATTGTTCTCTATTCTCATTAGTTCTAATAATTGTTTAGTATCTTCGCTAGATCTTACTGGCAACTAGAAACAAATAACTTGGCTCTGATACCATTTGGGGACGGAAGCAAAATAGAAATAAGAAATAGAACAAACAAAGTAGTGCAAGCAATAATAATAATAATAATAATAACAATAATAGTACTAATAACAATTTTTAATAACAATAATAATAATTGTACTAATAATAATAATAATAATAATAATAATAATAATAATAATAATAATAATAATAATAATAATAATAATAATAATAATAATAATAATAATAATAATAATAATAATAATAATAATTGTAGACACTTGAAATTTTCTGCATACTTGTTACTAATATTGTCGGAGGGCAAAATCTTCTTTCAGAGATAACCCTGGAGGACAGTTCAACTCAATCCCGGAAATACCACCGAAAGTTTCAAACTCCATCCCGAAAATATCACCAGAAGTTTCAGATCCAACCTCGGAGATAACCCCGAGGCATGCAGTTCCAATACCAAAAATCACACCGGAGAAGGCCGTTTCATCTCGGATATAACCCTGAGATACTCAGTCTCAGTCCCAGAAACAACACCGAGAAAGACAATGTCAACCTTGGAGATAACCCCAAGGAGTGCAGTTGCAGTTCCGGATATAACCCCGGAGATGCTCGTTTCAACCGATGCAATCAGCTTCAACCTCGGGACTCACACCGAGGCATTCAGCTCTAAACCCGGAGATAATCCCGGGAGGTCAGGCACACCTCAGAGATAACCTTGAGGACATCCAATACTTGCAGCAGCCTAATCTCAGAGATAACCCTGAGCAACGACTGCTTTATCAACCCAAACTGGAGATAACCCCTGTGAGGGGCAAAATCATTATTTTGCCACCTCGATCCTACATTGCACTATCTCAACATACATTCTACACAACAATGTCCCATAAGAGCTAAGGAGTTCCAATCCCGAGTGACTACTACGCAAGGCAGCACACCGGATAGAATTTGGAGCTTGAAGACCAAGGGCATGGTTCCATCTTCCTGACAACCTCTAATCCCATGTCATGGCATAGCTCTCGACAACATCACTCCATAGAAGGTCTTATACACCTCAATCGGAGGCTCAGATTGAAGTTTTGCAAGTTCGAGCGGACATCACGTTGCACGCGTGCACGTATTTCGAGATGGGACCCGCAGAGCTCGGGGAAACCCGGGTAGCCGTAGGTACATCTGCGGCTGCCGCTAATGTACCTGAGGCTCCCCCTCTATAAATAGAGGGCTCGAGGTGGCCATATTTCAAGAGAAAACAGCGAGGAAGCCCTGTCCAATTTGCTCTGCACACACCCTAAATTGAATGCTTTCTCATTTTAAACACTTGTGAGCTTATATTCAGTTATATTTTTATCAGCGGGAGCCGAGTGTTCATCCGTTTAAAGCTATATAAGTCTTCTTTGGCAGTCCACTGTAAGCCTTCTTACATACTTTAAAACCTTTCTCTTCATCTTTGCACACACTATTCTTCACATTGAGAGTCGTGTTGCGTGTGTATGCCCGAACTTCGGTCCGTGGCTTTTATTTTCTTATATATATATATATATATATATATATTTATATATATGGACTAACATTATCGAGTTATGCCTCGATTGAGCCTGGACTCATGTCCGGAGCGTTTATTTTCTTATATATATATACTAATATATATGAACTGTTGTCGAACTCTGTTCGATGAGCCTGGATTTTACATCCAAAGCGTTTATTTTCTTATATATATATATATATATATATATATATATATAATATATATATATATGAGCACGATTTTAGCATTTTACATCTGGAGCGTTTATTGCTTATATATATATATATTTATTTATTTATATATATATACACTTATATATATAAACTGTTGTCGGACTCTGTTCGATAAGCCTGGATTTTAAATCCGGTGCGTTTACTACTTATATATATATATATCATTTCAGCGATTTGTCACACACACTCTCTCTCTCTCTATATATATATATATATTTTTTTTCAGGCCTGGAGTTTACTTCGTGGCCTTTTACTGCTTTATTTACATTTCGTCCCGCCTGGAGTTTACTTCGTGGCGGTTGATCGTATTTATTGCTTTATTTACGTTTCTGATCCCCCATGGAGGTGCTTCGTGGTGGTTGAACATGTCTCTCTCTCTTTCTCTCTCTCTCTCTCTATATATATATATATATATCGCTTTTATATACTTATATTTCCGATCCCCCATTGAGGTGCTTCGTGGTGGTCGATCATGTTTGTATATATATATATATATATTTTATAACTTTTATATATATAATCGCTATCGCTTTCATATAAATAATGCAAAGACGTGTGTGCTAGGAATCATGTTATCACATATTCAGTCTACTGAATCTAGATTCGGTTCCCGTGATGGACATTTTCAGCTGTAAGTAGCTTGTAAATTATTCACGGTGTTTGAATTTCCTTAGATGGTTTTCATGCCTATATATGAGGAGTTCGGCACTGCTATATACTATTTTCTCGAAGATGCTTCGCATCTCAAAAATAATAATTGCTATATCTTGTTTAAAACTAAATTTTTACATAAATTCAAACCCTGTTTATATAGGTGCGAACGAGGCATAACACTACTTCTAAATAACTGCACATTGACCCACACACACACACACACACACACACATTCATATAACAGTTTAATTAAAAAGTGGCGGTAACTGTGGTAACACGGATCGATGTCAAGGGGTGCTTAACACCTTCCCTCCGTATAAGCAAGTCCCCAGACCCTAATGAATCTAGATTTCACAGACCCGTTTAGCAGTGTCACATCACTGGGTCAATGTGGAAACCTTTTCTCGGCTGTGTTGGTACAACCATTTAAAAAACCAACTGGCGACTCTTAGAGTCAAATCGTCGACATATAAATGTCGGACCTTTTCACAACTTATTTTTTCAAACAAATCTCACATAACATGAGAACACCAAAAACAAGAAATGTAAGAGGACAATAAAAATCCCGACGCGTCGACAATGGCGACTCTTTGGGGACACCAAGAAGAGGACCAAGCCGCTTACTATAAGCTTTTCAAAAATGTTATATGTTGTGTGTGAATGTTGCATTTACATTTTTGATGAATGTGTACAAATGCATTTTACTTACTGCACTGCAATATATCTATCTGTGATATTAGTGCTTTGCACATGTCATCATTCCCATAAGGGTGAGACACATTGTATGTGAATGTATGTTGTGTGGTTCCTCCACCAGGAGGCTATCCTATCGGTGTTTGATTACTGGACTCGTAGGGAGACTAATTCCAACGAGGCTCAGGAAAGGCACCACCTAGATTCGCTCCAGTTGAAAGATCGGATTAACTTCCCGTCAAGTAAATTGAGATGATCTGGGAACCTTCATGCCAAAAAGCCGCGAGAGTAACCTAAGGTAGGTCAGCCTCTGATAAACCAAACGCGAAGGAAAGTCTCTTCATGCTTTCCATTTTTCAATTACTTGTAAAGACAATTACTTGTAATTTCATTCCATGTTCATCTCTATGTAATGGAAAATATGAAGAATATTTGTACATGCATATTAAGGCTTGACATGCTATCAAATGACACCCGTTTTGCAGGATAATATTGTAAAATCCCAAATTTTACGAATAAAGATTTAAATTTCTTGAATTTTTTTTTTGAATATTATGGTGTGGATTTAATATAATGTTATAGTTGTGGTTAATATTTATAAATTTTGCAAAGTATATAAGTTGTTATATTATATTTGATTGGTCGGGGAATATTCTTTGTGTCGGGGAATATTCGCATGCACTGCAAGACAATCATTAGTGGACCCATTGATGGAATTATTGTTTACTTGAGAAAAACGACAAAAATATTTTATGAAAATAACGGCGGAAGTTTTACACAGTTAATCTTCATTTGAAACACTTTCGGTGTTAAAAAAACGCGATAATATGCGTGGTTGCATAGTAGTACACGGTATTGATTATTGATGCTTACGTGATAAGTCACTCAGTTTTGTTTTATTAATTTTATTAATGTAATAAAACAGAAAAGCTTTTTATATAAAACATAATACTTTTATAAAGTTATTCTATAAATAGAATATATTATATTCTATTATGCATAGTGTTTTGCATAGTAAAATCTTTTTATATATTATTGAATACTTTTATAAAGTTATTCGTTTTATTAGATTATAAATAGAATATATTATATTTTATTTAAAAGATTTTGCTTTAAATCTTGACCTTCTAATTAAAAGTAAATCAATCTGGACCGTTCATGAATTAGTTACTATTCAGTCCATTCTTCTATAAATAGAAGCTCATTCCTTCATTATTTCTTATGAATTCACTGAAACTCTAGAGAGAGAAACTATAGAGAGAATTCTTCTTCTATAATCTTGAGCGTATTTCTTTGGAGTTTAAGAAAGCTTTGAGCGTAATGCATGTTTTCTTTGAGTATATCCTCGCCCTACCAGTCGGAGTACTCTTCTTTCAAAGGTAAGAGATATTATTTATTGTACTCGTAAGGGGTATTATTTCTTTTGTATTCATGAAGAGAATTTCTGTTATTCCATTATTTATTATTCTGTTGGAATAACTTGTATACGCGGTCTACCCTATACTTGGTGAAATTGTTCTGTTATTCCATTATTTATTATTTTGTTAGAATAACCTGTATACGCGGTCTACCCTATACTTGGTGAAATTCTTTTGTTATTCCATTATTTATTAATTTGTTAGAATAACCTGTATACGCGGTCTACCCTATACTTGGTGAAATTCTTCTGTTATTCCATTCTTTATTATTCTGTTGGAATATCCTGCTCATGGCGTTTTACTGGCCGGGTTAACTGGGTTAAAATCTTTATTATTCGGTTGGAATATCCCGTCTGTGAGTTTTACGCCGAACTTGGTTCCGTCTTTATTATTCTATTGGAATATCCTGTCTGTGCGTTTTACGCCAGACCTGGTTCCGTTATTTATTATTCTATTGAATAACTTTGCCTACATCTGAAGTCCGCATGCATGGTGATTTCTTTTGTTATTCCATTCTTTATTATTCATTTGGAACATCCCGCTTGGTCTGTAATTTCGCTTAACCGGTTCCGTTATTTACTATTACTGTTGGAATAACTCGTCTATCGACATACCGCATGCATGGTGATTTCGTGTTATTCCATTCTTTATTATTACATTGGAATATCTTGTCGGTCATGATACGCCTTTGACTGGTTCCATTATTTATTATTTTGTTGAATAACTTTTGCATCGCAGTACTGCCGCATGCATGGTGATTTCTTTTGTTATTCCACTCTTTATTATACTCGGTTGGTTAAAGTTTTGACTTCTATACTCCATGAAATTAGTGGAATATCCTTGATATTTGCGCTTCATCCAGTATCTTTTCATGGAAATATTCTTCTGAGCATTCTTGAATTTTATTCCACAAAGAAGTATTATGTTGACAATTTGGACATTATTAGTTCCTGAATAAATTAATTCTTGAACTTGTTTTATTGAATTATTATGTCATTGTCATTATCCTCATGTTTATATTATGTTCAAAGTCATATGTGGCCTGTAGTGCATAGATGAACTTGGTATGATTATGACCAGGGATTATTCGGTATAATCATGACCGTAATGTTACAAATGATGTGGAAAAAGTCCTCATTGGCTCGTAGTTCATTGATGGACAGTTTTTGGTATGATTATAGCTGTGGATTCTCTTCAGCCAAGGGTGCAAAGATGAATTGTTTTATGACATGATCAGGACCGTTAATGAATACACGAATATCCTTGGCCCGTAGTGCATGGATAATTTGTGGTCATGATACTAATGAATATCCTTGACCATAGTGCAGGGATGATGTGAATTATTTATTAAGCTGAGTCTCAGCGATAAAAGTGATGAAAAACCTTTTTAAATCATAAAAGATAATAGATTTTATTCTCTATTTGACTCTTTTAATGGATTACTTGTTCCACTGCAGTTAAACTTGATGTCTATTGTATTATATCAGTTTAACATTGTTGATGACTAATGATAATTTATTCTGCATTATCTTAGTCATAATATTTCTTACTGGGTTAGTTGAGCTCACCCTTTCTTTCACTGTTCTCTTCAGAAAATGAGAATATAGCTGGGATGAGTCGGGGAATGGAGTGACGGTCCAGATGATAGCATTAGTAGTCCTCACTATTCTGTTAAATAGTGCGATAATAAATGTAATGAGGACTCCTTTGAGTGTGGATATTGTCTAAATGACAATATTCTTATTAAATCTCTCAGCTATGTGTCGTCGTTTTTTGCACGACTGTTGTATAATTAAGTTTGTATTTGATTTATGTACCATGTATCTGGCGACTCAAGATGGGTGATGTATACTTATTTTTGGGGGTGTCACAGTTGGTATCAGAGCTTAGGGATATGATCCCTGGTTGAGATGTGAGACAAGAACTAGGAGGGGAGAGACAGAGAATTCCTTCGCTAGTATGACCTACCTAAGTTTATTTCGTATTTAATTGGTCGGTCAGAATATAGGGATAATATGTGTTATGTTGAGATAAGCAATGGAGCAAAATAATATGACCATATCACAGTACGAGGCTAAGTTTGAGGATTTATCCCGGTTTGTATCCCATTTGGTCGATAATGAGGAGCGAATGACGCGAATGTTTCTAAGAGGTTTAAAACCCGATATACATCAATACCTCATTTCTCATAAACTTTGTTTATATTTAGATGTTGTGAATAGGGCTCAATTATTGGAGCGCGATAATGAGTTATCACAACCAAAAGGTAACGACTAATAACACGATAATAATCGTACCGGTGGCAATGGCCATCAGAACAATGATGACCATCGTGGGAAAAATTATCATGCCAAGAATGGTAACCACTTCGATGGTAATCATGACTAAGATAATAGAAGTGGAAATTTCAAGAAGAGAAGGTCACCTAGCCCGATTTTGTCGTGCACCAAAGTCAAGTCCAGCTGGGACGGTGGCACCAAAGGCGGATACGGATAAAACAAAGTCGGTAGTTTAAGTGAGGGCATTTGTCGAGGAACCCGAACGAAGTTATCACGGGTAAGTTAATCATAAACTCTTGCGAAGTCTATACCTTATTCGATACCGGTTTTACCCACTCTTTTATTTCACCTAGTGGTGTTCAATGTTTGAACTTGACTCTTGAGAAATTAGACTTTGACTTATCTGTGAAAACTCTGTTAGGAGAAATATTCGTTACCTCCCCTATTTATAAATCTTGTTGATTCAAGTCGACACTTTCCCGTTACCTGTCGATCTGATCTCTTTGAAAATACTTGCCTTTGATGTAATTTTAGGAATCGATTGGTTAACTACTTATCATGCTTGTCGTAAGGTTGTTAGCTTTCATGTTCATAACCAACCTATTATTCGAATTCAAGTAACCAAACCACTAAAGTCAATCATTGTCATATCAAGCCATAAGTAAAGAGCCCCAATCCTTTCGTTGTTGACTTCCTTGTGTGGAATGCACCAAAGCCAGACTTTCTGTAGGGGAAGCCGCGAATGATTATGATAAGTTGTTAGGTATCAATGTGACGTGCTATCCAAGTCTTGGATGAGAATCACAATTTTGAATGATATTTCTATTGTTAATAAATTTCTTGACTTATTTCTGAAGACTTCTTGGCCTACCCTAGGCGTGAAATTGAATTTTGTCTCGACCCGATCTGGCCATTTCTAAAACCCTTAAATATTTTTTCAACTAAAACGAACGTAAAATGCGTCAAAGACGTTGACTCGAGCTGTTGAAGATTAAGATCATACCATTCAATACCATCGTGGAAAAGAGAACGTAGTAGCTGACGCGTTGAGTAGAAGATCGTATGCGTTTATGAGTGTGAATATACGAACCCACGTGAAGATAAAGAATATACGATTAGAATTGACTTTAATCGATAAAGTTAAAGCCGCTCAAGCTACATACTCAGAGCTGATGAATGTGAAGAAGAAGGTCAAGCGGGCGTTATTCTAGAAGCAAGAATCAACGAAGAGAGGAAATCTCAACCCTCGATTTATTTGGCCCATTTGAAATCCTCGATCGAGTAGGAACTGTGGCTTATAGACTCATTTTACCGCCAAGTATGTCGTGTGTTCATAATATTTTTCACATATCGATGTTACGTAAATATGTGGATGACCCGAACCACATTATTGATTTATAATCGGACGAGATAGCGGATAATTTAACGTTTGAAGATGTACCTGTTAAAATCCTGGAATATATTCTACGCTTAAAGGTTATACCTCAAGAGTTAGAATCGGACGAAGTGTCCTCATCTGTTCGGCATACCAGGTACGTACGTAAATTTCGAGGGCGAAATTTCATAAGGAGGGGAGATTGTAAAATCCCAAATTTTACGAATAAAGATTTAAATTTCTCGATTTTTTTTGAATATTATGGTGTGGATTTAATATAATGTTATAGTTGTGGGTAATATTTATAAATTTTGCAAAGTATATAAGTTGTTATATTATATTTGATTGGTCGGGGAATATTCTTTGTGTCGGGGAATATTCGTACGACGACACAATCATTGGTGGACCCCACAATGAAATTATTGTCGGATTGAGAAAATGACAAAAATATTTTTATGAAAATAACGGCGGAAGTTTTACCGTTAATACTGTTGAAACACTCGGTGTTAAAAGTACAGTAATATGCGTGGTTGCATAGTAGTACACGGTATTGATTATTGATGCTTATGTGATAAGTCACTCAGTTTTGTTTTATTGATATTATTAATGTAATAAAATGAAAAAGCTTTTATATAAAATAGAATACTTTTATAAAGTTATTTTATAAATAGAATATATTATATTCTATTATGCATAGTGTTTTATATAGTAAAATCTTTTATATAAAAAAAAATACTTTTATAAAGTTATTCTATAAATAGAATATATTATATTTTATTATGCATAGTGTTGCATAGTGCCTGCAAAGTGTTTTGCATAGAAAAATCTTTTTATATAAAATAGAATACTTTTATAAAGTTATTCGTTTTATTAGTTTATAAATAGAATATATTATATTTTATTTAAAAGATTTTGCTTTAAATCTGGACCTTTCGATTAAAAGTAAATCAATTTGGACCGTTCATGAATTAGTTACTATTCAGTCCATTCTTCTATAAATAGAAGCTCATTCCTTCATTACTTCTTACGAATTCACTGAAACTCTAGAGAGAGAAACTATAGAAAGAATTCTTCTTCTATAATCTTGAGCGTATTTCTTTGGAGTTTAAGAAAGCTTTGAGCGTAGTGCAAGTTATCTTCGAGTATATCCTCGCCCTACCAGTTGGAGTACTCTTCTTTCAAAGGTAAGAGATATTATTCTTCTTCAATAATCTTGAGCATATTTCTTTGGAGTTTAAGAAAGCTTTGAGCGTAGTGCAAGTTATCTTTGAGTATATCCTCGCCCTACCAGTCGGAGTACTCTTCTTTCAAAGGTAAGAGATATTATTTGTTGTACTCGTAAGGGGTATTATTTCTTTTGTATTCATGAAGAGAACTTCTATTATTCCATTATTTATTATTCTGTTGTAATAACCTGTATACGCGGTCTACCCTATACTTGGTGAAATTCTTCTGTTATTCCATTATTTATTATTCTGTTGGAATAACCTGTATACGCGGTCTACCATATACTTAGTGAAATTCTTTTATTATTCAATTATTTATTATACTTTGTTGAATAACTCAGATACGCTGGCCAACCCTATACTTGGTGAAATTCTTCTCATTATTCCATTCTTTATTATTACATTGGAATATCCTCACATAATGCGTTTACGCCGGACTGGTTCCGCTCTTTATTATTACATTGGAATATCCTCACATCTGGCGTTTTATCTAGGACTGGTTCCGCTCTTTAACATTCTAGTGGGATATCCTATCTACGCGTTTTTACTACGGACTGATTCGTTATTTATTATTCATTGGAATAACCTCGTCATATGCAAAGTACCGCATGCACGGTGATTTCTGTTGTTATTCCATTCTTTATTATTCTCATTGGAACATCCTATCGGTGCAATTTCGCTTAACTTTGGTTCCGTTATTTATTATTCTCATTGGAATAACTCAGATATCTGACGTCTGCATGCATGGTGATTTCTATTGTTATTCCATTCTTTATTATTCTGTTGGAATATCCTGTGTATCTGTGATCTACCCTATACTTGGTGAAATTCTTTTTATTACTCCATTCTTTATTATTACATTGGAATATCCTCACATGCATGCGTTTTTCTTACGGACTGATTCCGTTATTTATTATTCTGTTGGAATAACCTATCTATCGCAAGTAATCGCATGCATGCCGATTTTTTGTTGTTATTCCATTATTTATTATTCATTGGAATAACCTTTATACATGTGATGTACCGCATGCGTGGTGATTTCTGTTGTTATTCCATTCTTTATTATTACATTGGAATATCCATCGCTTGCGGTCATGACACGCTGACCTAGTTCCATTATTTATTATTCTGTTAGAATAACTTTGCTCATCTGAAGTACCGCATGCATGGTGATTTCTTTTGTTATTCCATTCTTTATTATACTCACCGGTTAAAGTTTTGACTTATACTCAATGAAATTAGTGGAATATCCTTGATATTTGCGCTTCATCCAAAGATCTTTTCATGGAAATATTCTTCTGAGCATTCTTGAATTTTACTCTACAAAGAAGTATCATGTTGACAATTTAGACGTTATTAGTTCATGAATAAATTAATTCTTGAACTTGTTTTATTGAATTATTATGTCATTGTCATCATCCTCATGTTTATATTATGTTCAAAGTTATCTGTGGCCTGTAGTGCATAGATGGACTTGGTATGATTATGACCAGGGATTATTCGGTATAATTATGACCGTAATGTTACAAATGATGTGGAAAAAGTCCTCATTGGCCCGTAGTGCATTGATGGACAGTTTTTATTATGATTATGGCTATGGATTCTCTTCGGCCAAGGGTGCAAAGATGAATTGTTGAAGACTAATGATAATTTATTCTGCATTATCTTAGTCATAATATTTCTTACTGGGCTAGTTGAGCTCACCCTTTCTTTCACTATTCTCTTTCAGGAAATGAGAATATAGCTGGGATGAGTTAGGGAACGGAGTGACGGTCCATATGATAGCATTAGTAGTCCTCACTATTCTGTTAAATATTGCGACAATAAATATAATGAGGACTCCTTTGAGTGTGGATATTGTCTAAATGACAATATCCTTATTAAAACTCTCACCTATGTGTCGTCGTATTTTGCACGATTGTTGTATAATTTAGTTTGTATTTAATTTATGTACCATGTATCTGGCGACTCAAGATGGGTGACGTATACCTATTTTTGGGGGCGTCACAAATATTCCTAAAATGGACACATTATGATAGCATGTAAACATTTATACATTCCCTAAGACTAAACTACATAAGTTTTTGTAGGGAAACAAATGGGCCTGTTACCCGCTCAAAGTCTAAAAAGGCCACGAGCCTATAGCCAATCAATTCTTCATCTGACCAGTCTAATCCTGCTCCTGTCTCTCGAGAAGAGTTTGATTGTTTAAACAAAAAAAATTATAGATTTAGCTGTTCTGCTTAAAGAACTAAACCAATCTACTCAGGGTTCGCGAATACCCGTACATACAGAGGAACACAAGGTTCAAATAAAATAATTCCTGAACTTTAGTTGGATACGACCAAATAAATTCCTGAAAACACACATCTCAAAGAAGATCTAGACACCGGTGATATCAGGAAAAAAGTCCTTCAAATGGAAGAGACCATCCAGTCTATAAAAGGGATTGGTGCACACATGAGTGTTTCCTATGCTGATCTTTGTATATTCCCTGGTGTTCATTGTCTAGAGAAGTGAAAGTTGTATGCACACAAGCCAATCATGTTTGATGATAAAGCATATACTTTGTAACAATCTTATTCATTTATTAATAAATAAAAGTATTAATTTATTAAAGGCTTTTAATTATCTACATGATGCTGTTTTATAATATGTGATAAACCCATAGTTTTAAGCAATGCTTTTAGAATAATGATGATGATCATTCTAATGAGATCTAAATTCTTAGAAAGCTTAAAACTAAAATAGTTCCCAATCATTGGATTACTAAATTGGGGATTAGTGAATCCGGATAGATTGGTACATACGTTGCTTGCTCATTGGATGAGGATGATTGATCTCATGATCATTTGTGTGGAGACACTAAAGTAAGTATGTAGGTGCTTATTAGAGAATAAGTTCACTGAACGTGGCTCGCTAAGGAATACCTAATGGAGTTTTACTTGCATCGATAATAGAATTCTCAGAGGATGATAGTAGTACAAGTGATCCTTGGACTTGAGATCATCATAGTATCTTGTGTATGATGAGTTATACTTTGACTTATTCCTTAAGACCCTTAGGGTATATCAAAAAGTATGCTTGGGTATAATAAGTTTTACATGGAGATAATGTATGATCAATAAAGAATCTACCACTTCTAAAAAAGAAGAGAAATGTCCTATGTGATTCGATAAATGACAACCCAAGAGTCCTCGGGTTAAGGCGTAATGAAATTAGAAAGGAGTTTCTAATTTGCATTATTTGAGTTGTGCATTTAAGAGTCGAAATACATATAATTAAATAAAATAAGACTCGACAAAGAATTCCATGTCCTTATATTTAATTGGGACATCAGATGGTGGAAGGATTGAATCAGATGGTAACTATTTACTCAAAGGTTCTTTTATGATTAATGTTGAAATCTATATTATCCGGAAAGTCGTTGATCGCTAGGAGGCTTATCCCTATCAGAATAAATATTATTTATTTAAATAAATTAATTGTTTAATTTATTTATTTAAATAAGATTAGAATTGTTCTAATTGATTTATTCACAACCTAGGTTAATATGGAGAACCTAAAGGGTCACACCATAAAAGGAAGAATAATTATTTAAGAAGTTAATGGCATAATCGTAATAATATATGTTATGTATATTTAATTTAATCTATGGTGATAGAATAAATTAAATAGCTTAATATTTATTATTTAATATTTTAGAAATATTAAATATAAATTAATAAGAGGAGTCTTATTAATATTATTACAATTATTATTATTATTTTAATTTCTAAAAGAGTTTAGGAATTAATTTAATATAAGTATTTCATTTATTCCTAATTGGATTAGGAAGAAAATTAGTTAAAGGAGTTTAATTAATTATCCCTAATAAGATTAGGGAGTCCTTTTAATTAAAAGGGTTTAATTAAATAATACCTTATTTTAATAGGTTATACTTGATATCTTTATATAAGAGGAGTCTTATATCGATATTAAGACTATGTGATAATTCCAATGGTTGAGAAATACGCTTTTTTTTATATAGATAGAAAAAGTAGGGTTTAGCCAACCACCCATTTTCTTAAATCCTTCTTCTTCCTCGGTGGATCACCCTCAGAGGCCAAACACTTGGGTGGCTAACGCCGATCAAAGGAAGGAACCAAACCCGTGAATTCAAGTTGAACGCTAAAGGATTTGAGGTGAACTTATACCGAGGAAGCTCGATCTTCAAGGGTATGATTTTATTCTTTATCTTTTCATTTAATTAATAATTATGCATAAAGGGTGATCCGGTATATGGTTTGTAAAATTTTAAAACTCGATTTTTACATCGCTTCGCTTTATTTTTGCAATTTGATCATGGTTTCAGATATATTACAAAACCTAATAAAGGGTATCGTGAGCCAAACCTTTATGCAAATTATTAATTGTTTTAATTTGATATGTATATTGATATGTGTTTAGAAACAATTTAATTGGGCATAATTTTGTTGATAAAATTTTTAAAAAAAAAAAAAATTATCGATCGCGAATCCGATTTATTTGTCGTCGGTAATTGTATAATAATGTTTAACTTCCATTGCGATATATATTCACGTAATCATTGGTTATATATCTTATCTTAGGCAAGAAACTTTGATTTGAATGAATCATAATCTATATATATATATATATATATATAGTAACAAAAAGTTTTCTGGAAAGTGATTATTTACTAAGCATATCATTCTTCACGAAAAAGGTATCGAGATTCAATATAATACTTTTATATATATATATATATATATATATATATATATATATATATATATATATATATAAAAAGATATAATAAAAAAAAATAATATATATTTTTTAATGTAATATATATATATATATATATATATATATATATATATATATATATATATAATATATATATATATATATATATATATATTTATAATTATTTTATAATTAAAATAAAAGTTTATTTTAATATTAAAATAAAAGTTTATTTTAATCTTAAAATAAAAAGGTTTATTTTAATTTTAAAATTTGAATTTCATGCTAACTAATTAGAGTTGGAATTGATTCCATGATAACTAATTGGAGTTGAAATTGATTTCATCTTTTCTTTAAATAAAGGAGTTTATTTAGATATGAAATAAGATTTCATATTATTCAAAATAAAAGAGTTATTTGTGAATAGGAAAGAAATTCCCAATTTCCTTAAATAAAGGAGTTTATTTAAATATGAAATAAGATTTCATATTATTCAAAATAAAAGAGTTTATTTGTGAATAGGAAAGAGAATCCGTGTTTCCTTTTATAAATTTTTTTTACATGGAATTCGATTCCATAATTAATTATAATAAAAAGAGTTTATTTTGATTAAAGATTTTGATTAAAATAAAATAGTTTATTTTATTCAAAATTGGATAAATTAAAATAAAATAGTTTTATTTTGATTTAAATTTGATTAAAATAAAGGAGTTTATTTTGATTCAAAATTAGATTTTATACTAACTAAATTTGCCCATTAAATGATATCAATATATATATTAAATGTTTATTATTCATGATATGAATGTTATTTATCGATGCATATGGTGATGTGTATGATAATAAATGGGATTGATTATGGACTATTCACCAATGTGATTGATTTTATTTTAGTTGGATGCATGAATGTATGGTTTTATTAAATGGGGTCTCACAGACTGCCTTCTCTAATTTTTTCTTAATGTAAATTCTATCTCCTCCTATGTACTCCCTCGATCACGATCAAGGTTTCTATTTATTTTAAATAGTTTTGTAATAGGAATAGTTAGAATTAATTTTGAAAAATTGGAGATCAAGGAGCAAGGAGCGCTTGAAGACCCGCTTGTAATGGAGCCCGGTTTAAATGTAATAGTTATATTTAAATATTATTTCTCGCACCCTGGGGGTTTGACCTTTTTGTTCACTTGGTGGCTCTAGTGAACCAAACTAGAATAAAAGTCCATAATCAATCCGTGTAGAATATAGTATTCTATATGCATGCTTTATACTATATATATTATATATTATGCAAACATGCTTCGCATGTTCATTAATATGACGCGTATTTTATATATATATATATGTACGCTAAAACAAGATGAGACAAATTAATAACAAACCCCCTCAATTTTTATATATTAAGTCCTAAGCGCTCAAAGATATTTGGAATATCGAACGTCGCTTTCTAGCATGATAAAATTAATAGAGTATTAAATATTTAATATGAGTTTGTTGTGTCACCACAAGGCAAGTATTAAGTATTTAAGATGTTAATTTATCATATTTGATGCTTATAAAGAAAATTGAACAATATTGTTTTGTTGTGTCACCACAAGGATGATATTTTTCTTTTTGAATATATGGAGTGCTAGGTCGGACTTAACTTAGATAATTTTTGATTCTGATGTTCCACCACTGATCAAAATAATCTAAGAGGCAAAAATAAAAGGAGTTGCATAGTTGATGTAATTGACAAAAGTTGTCTACCTATTTATTTATATATAGTTTGTTGTGTCACCACAAGGCTATATACATTTGAAATGGGATCCTTATTCTCACTAGCAAATCTTTAATTAGATTTTGCCGAACTATATAAGTGAGGGTAATATAGTTTGAAGAAAATAGTGGGAGATACCATTTTAAAACAAGACCTAAATTATTTTGGTAATTAATAAAAGAATGTATGTTAAAATGTTGTTAATTACAAATTCATTTATAGAATTTTACAATGTCTAAATTACTATCATCATAAAACATATTAGATGTTATTTAACCGATCAATTAAACAAATTGGTTAAGGAATTTGAGAATAATTCTCATAGTCAAAAAGTTATCTTATGTCCTTAATACGCCTATCCTCGAATGGTTGCGCATAATGCCTCCGAGGAAGACATCACTACTTTTAGAAAGTGGCAAGATGATGCACAGCTGGCTCAATGCATCATGCTCGATCTACGAGTAACGAGCTTCAATACAAGATGAAATCTATGGATGCTCCTACTATATTCCCCGCACATCAAGTAGTTGATGGTGAGGAAAGTAGGACCGATAGATATCGATATCTAAGGAGCTCTTCCGATCTAGAATGGCCAATGGCACTATAAGTATGCATAAAAAAGTTCTTAACATAATCAATTTGATTGATCAATTAGACAACCGGTTTTTGTCATGGATGGAGAGTTGAGCCAAGATTTGATCTTGCACTCACTCCCGGACTCCTTTCACAATTGTTGTGAATTTTTCATATGAACAAGCTAGATATCGCCTTCACCGATTTGCTTAACATATTGAAAAATGTCGAGAGTCACTTTCCAACCAAGAAAGATCAAGTCTTACCGGTAGGGGCCAAAGGATCTTCCTAAAAGAAGAACGAATTCAAAGAAGGTAAATAGAAAAGGCATAAACAAAGGATAATAAGAACAAAATCGATACGGATAAAGAAAGGAGTTTGCTTCCACCGCAATAAGCCCGACACTAGAAAGAAATCATGAGAAGCATCTTCTGCAGAGGCTAACCAAAGAAGCTTAGTTAAGTTTCTGCCATAAATACGCTTTTGTTCATAATTGAAATAAATTTTTCTTTAAGTCAAGGTTCTACTTGGGTATTGGATACCGACTTTGGTTATCATAAATATAGATTTATGAAGGACCAAGCGTAAAGTAGAAAGCTAAACAAATATAAGTAATCCTATGTGGAAAATGTAACAAAGGTTGCCATATTAGCCATAGAAACTTATAGTTTAGCAATCGCCTACTACGGCAAATCTATTAAGTCAATAAGTTGTTATTGTATTCCAATTCTTGTTAGAAACATTATTTCCATTTTATTGTTGGACAATAAAATTTTTGGTATTATAATTAAGAACAATTGTTGTTCTATTTATAATAATAATGTTTCAGATAGAACCGAAAGATTACTTAATGGATTTTGTATACTGACTTTACGTGAAAAAATTATTTTAGTAAATTGAACAAACTAGTATAAGAAAAGGAGATGATCATTCAAAGAGTCAATGTATGTATTTGTTGAATACAAGTGTGAATTATTCAAAAGGTTCAAAGAATTCGTAAGTGAAACAAATTGGCAAAGTATTAAGATTCTTTGATTAGATCAAGGAATAAATACTTGTGCAATAAGTTTCTAGATCATCTCAAATGGTTTTCTCATAATGGACACCTCCCCGATACGTAATAATTGATTGATGTATCCGAAAGGAAAAATCATACCTTGTTGAACATGGTACGGTCCATAATGATTTTACCGACATTCCAAAGATCCTTCTAGGATCATGTCCTAGAAATGGTCAGACATATCTATGAAAAAGGTAACCTCAAAATCCAAATTTCCAAGACTCCATAAAAGTTATGGATGTGGAGGATTCCTAATCTTAAGTATGTTAAGATAAGGGTTGTCCAACTTATGTGAAAAGGTTTCAAAGGATAAGCTTGGGACAAGATTTGACATGTACAGATTTGTGGGACATCCTAAAGTAAGTTTAGGGTATATGTTCTATAATCCTACTTAGCAAAAGGTGTTTGTTATGAAACACGCCCTTCTAAGATAAAGGTGTTTATCATTAAAAGGGGCTAGTGGGAGGATAATAGATCTTGAGAGTTCAAGAACCACAAAACACTATAAGTCAAATAAGAGGAACCTCAGAGATGGACCTATTGTACCACAACCGAATCAGAAATGAATATTATTGAAGATACCTAGAGGTATGGATTCATCATGGATGATGATGATGAGGTACACATCATGTAAGATGATGATCCAGCTTATATACGATGAGGTAAGTGTTGTAGACACTCTCGAGAAATGGATCAAGCAAGTTTCTCAAATATGGAACATTCGTTTTGATGAGGCAATCAAAAGAGTTTGATTTTATCAAAATAAGAATGAACCTAGTGTGTACAAAAGGGTCAAGGGAGCGCCGTGAAATTTCTAGTATTATATGTTGATATACTACGGATGAGGAATAACATACCAATGCTACAATCAAGAAAGATAAAGTTGTCTAAACATTCCTCCATGAATGATTTGGAAGAGTATCTTAATTGGGGATATAAATCTATATAGATAGATTTAAGAGGATGCTCGACTTAACCCAAGGAACGATATTCATTTGATGCTAAAGTCGCTTAGCATGGAAAACTCCAAGAGATGTCTCATGTCGATGAGCTATGGAGTGTATCTCTTAATAGTCCCCACGACTCAAAAAAGAGAGGTCGCATGAGTGACAATCATGTATGTAATGAAATGTACGAGACCGATGTCGATCACCATATTATGGAGAAGTTCACTATGAGTCGCTGAAAACATCTTAAAGTGCTTAACCCAAGACTAAGGATGTGATCATATTTATGGTGGGTCTAAATTAAAACTAGAGGGCTTAATGCCTCTCAAGTTTTTCGTATGCACTAAGATTTACGTAAAATCCACTTTAAGGTAAAGTGTTACTCTTAAACAAAGTGGTGCAAAGAATTGAAAGATTCCAAAAAAAGAAAAGAGTTGTTTGTTTATTGATAAAGACAAAGTATATAGCTATAAATGAAGTCGCAAGTTGATTGTTTGGATTAAAAGTTCATTACGTAACTAGAATAGTTCCTAAGTCTCATCTTGGATCTAAACATGTGTTGTGGCACTTTCATTTGATTATTAGAATCATTGAAAGATGGGAAATCACTATAGAGATAGTGGACTCTCATGAACAACATTACATATCCATTAACTAAAGCTTATCCAACAAAGCAGGATAATCGCCACTTGTAGAAGAAGAGTATGAGATACCATGACGATCGGGTTTAGTACAAGTGGGAGATTGAAAGTAGTATGCACACAAGCCAATCATGTTTGATGATAAAGCATATACTTTGTAACAATCTTATTCATTTATTAATAAAAAGTATTAATTTATTAAAGGCTTTTAATTATCTACATGATGTCGTTTTATAATATGTGATAAACCCATAGTTTTAAGCAATGCTTTTAGAATAATGATGATGATCATTCTAATGAGATCTAAATTCTTAGAAAGCTTAAAACTAAAATAGTTCCCAATCATTGGATTACTAAATCGGGGATTAGTGAATCCTGATAGATTGGTACATACGCTGCTTTTGCTTTCATCGATGAGGATGATTGATCTCATGATCATTTGTGTGGAGACACTAAAGCAAGTATGTAGGTGCTTATTAGAGAATAAGTTCAATCGAACGTGGCTCGCTAAGGAATACCTAATGGAGTTTTACTTGCTTATCAATAGAAATTCTCAGAGTGGTAGTAGTACAAGTGATCCTTGACTTGAGATCATCATAGTATCTCGTGTATGATGAGTTATACTTTGACTTATTCCTTAAGACCCTTAGGGTATATCAAAGGGTATGCTTGGGTATAATAAGTTGTATACGGAGATAATGTATGATCAATAAAGAATCTACCACTTATTAAAAGAAGAGAAATGTCCTATGTGATTCGATAAATGACAACCCAAAGAGTCCTTGGCTAAGGTAATGAAATTAGAAAGGAGTTTCTAATTTGCATTATTTGAGTCAGGCATTTAAGAGTCGAAATACATATAATTAAATAAAATAAGACTTGACAAGAATTCCATGCCTTATATTTAATTGGGACATCAGATGGTGGAAGGATTGAATCAGACTTTGAACTATTTACTCAAAGGTTCTTTTATGATTAATGTTGAAATCTATATTATCCGGAAAGTCGCTGATCGCTAGGAGGCTTATCCCTATTGTAGAATAAATATTATTTATTTAAATAAATTAATTGTTTAATTTATTTATTTAAATAAGATTAGAATTGTTCTAATTGATTTATTCACAACCTATTAATATGGAGAACCTAAAGGGTCACACCATAAAAGGAAGAATAATTATTTAAGAAGTTAATGGCATAATCGTAATAATATAAAGTTATGTATATTTAATTTAATCTATGGTGATAGAATAAATTAAATAGCTTAATATTTATTATTTAATATTTTAGAAATATTAAATATAAATTAATAAGAGGAGTCTTATTAATATTATTACAATTATTATTATTATTTTAATTTCTAAAGAGTTTAGGAATTAATTTAATATAAGTACTTCATTTATTCCTAATTGGATTAGAGGGAAAATTAGTTAAAGGAGTTTAATTAATTATCCCTAATAAGATTAGGGAGCCCTTTAATTAAAAGGGTTTAATTAAATAATACCTTATTTTTAATAGGTTACTTGATATCTTTATAAGAGGAGTCTTATATCGATATTAAGACTACGTGATAATTCCAATGGTCGAGAGAGTACGCTTTTTCTATGTAGATAGAAAAAACTAGGGTTTAGCCAACCACCCATCTTCTTAAATCCTTCTTCTTCCTCGCGGATCACCTCAGAGGCCAAACACTTGGGTGGCTAACGCCGATCAAAGGAAGGAACCAAACCCGCGAATTCAAGTCGAACGCGAAAGGATTTGAGGTGAACTCTTGTACCGAGGAAGCTCGATCTTCAAGGTGAACTTGGGTGATCCGAGGTTTGTAAGCTTCCGCTCTTTCAAGGGTAACAAGAAGTAAGTTTTGAAGAATTTGACTTGATTTTATTCTTTATCTTTTTTTTTTTTTATTAATAATTATGCATAAGGTCATAATGGTGATCCGTATATGGTTTGGTTAAAATTTTAAAAAGTCATGATTATATTCAAGATGGTTAAAGCTCCCAACTAACATTAACGAATTCAGATTCAATCATGCATATTCACTACTATGCTTTAAATTTCATTTTTATAACTCATTTTCAAAGGATAAAACCGAAATCTAATAATACGAATCACGGTAGTTTAAACACTTGCCTAAAAATTTGTAGAAAAGATATTTATTCAATGATTTCAATTATTTAACTTTATTAAGCATTAAAGCCACCCACTATTGTATACCGTGTCTCCAAGAGTTGGCCCAACATTATCAAATTGAGTTTGATGGAGGTATCATAATTGAAAGATTAAGTTTCGGCAATAATGTATTCGGTAAAAGCCGAATTTAATTTTGAAGAGGTCATTTCTATCATAAATGCTTTTCAATAAATAATGATGATGATCATTCTAATGAGATCTAAATTCTTATGAAAAGCATTAAAAATCTTAAAAATAGTATCCCTTTTTAATCTATTGGATTACTAAATTTAAGCAATGCTTTTAGAATAATGGGATTAATGAGATCTAAATTTTGAAAACTCCGGATTACTAAATCGGGGATTGGAACCGATAGATTGCACATACGCTGCTTGCTCATCGATGAGGATGATTGATCTCATGATCATTTGTGTGGAGACACTAAAGCAAGTATGTAGGTGCTTATTAGAGAATAAGTTCATCGAACGTGGCTCGCTAAGGAATACCTAATGGAGTTTTATTTGTCTGTCAATAGAATTCTCAGAGTGATAGTAGACAAGTAATCCTTGGACTTGAGATCATCATAGTATCTTATGTATGATGAGTTATACTTTGACTTATTCCTTAAGACCCTTAGGGTATATCAAAGGGTATGCTTGGGTATAATAAGTTGTACATGGAGATAATGTATGATCAATAAAGAATCTACCACTTCTAATAAAAGAAGAAGAAATGTCCTATGTGATTCGATAAATGACAACCCAAAAGTAGTCCTTGGTTAAGGCGTAATGAAATTAGAAAGGAGTTTCTAATTTGCATTATTTGAGTTGTGCATTTAAGAGTCGAAATACATATAATTAAATAAAATAAGACTTGACAAGAATTCCATGCCTTATATTTAATTGGGACATTTTATGGTGGAAGGATTGAATTGACTTAGAATTATTTACTCAAAGGTTCTTTTTATGATTAATGTTGAAATCTATATTATCCGGAAAGTCGTTGATCGCTAGGAGGCTTATCCCTATTTTAGAATAAATATTATTTATTTAAATAAATTAATTGTTTAATTTATTTATTTAAATAAGATTAGAATTGTTCTAATTGATTTATTCACAACCGCTTAATATGGAGAACCTAAAGGGTCACACCATAAAAGGAAGAATAATTATTTAAGAAGTTAATGGCATAATCGTAATAATATAAGTTAAGTATATTTAATTTAATCTATGGTGATAGAATAAATTAAATAGCTTAATATTTATTATTTAATATTTTAGAAATATTAAATATAAATTAATAAGAGGAGTCTTATTAATATTATTACAATTATTATTATTTTAATTTCTAAAAGAGTTTAGGAATTAATTTAATATAAGTACTCTCATTTATTCCTAATTGATTAGGAATGAAAATTAATTAAAAGAGTTTAATTAATTATCCCTAATAAGATTAGGGAGCCTAATTAATTAAAAGAATTTAATTAATTAAATAAAACCCAATTTCTTAATTGTTAAGGAGGGTTGCTCACATCAATAAATAAGAGGAGTCTTATTATGGGTGGTGGGGTTGTTGACTTTTTCAACATACGACATAATTCCAATTGTTGGGAGAGTACACCTTTTTCTATAGAGATAGAAAAACTAGGGTTTGAGCCAATACCCATTCATCTTGAATTTTCTTTTCCTTGGTGGATCACCTCTAGAGGCCAAACATACGGGTGGCTAACGCCGATCAAAGGAAGGAATAAAACCCGTGGATTCAAGTTGAACGCGAAAAGGATTTGGAGGTGAACTTGTACCGAGGAAGCTCGATCTTCAAGGGTATGATTTTATTCTTTATCTTTTCGCTTAATTAATAATTATGCATAAAGGGTGATCCGGGTATATAGGTTTGTAAATTTTAAACTCGATTTTTACACGCTTAAACTTATTTTTGCAATTTGATCAAGGTTCAAGAATATTACAAACCTAACAAGTGGCATCGAGCCAAACCTTTATGCAAATTATTAATTGTTTTAATTTAATATGTATATTGATATGTGTTTAGAATAATTTAATTGGGCATAATTTTTATTGTATAAAATAAAAAAAAAAAAAAAAAACGCAAAACTCTATTTTTTTATTTGACATCGTGGGTGATACTTTTAACAAATTGTCTCACGGATTCATGGATTTCAAGGATTATAACTTTATTAGCTGTAACAAATAATGAAAAATCGTGAACCTTTTACTTTTCCTGGAATCGTGAACCTTTTACTTTATTAAAAGCGAATGGAATGGAATGCATGGAATTTCGCCATATTTATATATATATATATATATATATATATATATATATATATATATATATATATATATATATATATATATATATATATATATTACTGTATATATATATATATATATATATATATATATATTATTAATATATATATATATATATATATATATATATATCCTTAATTATTTTATAGTTGAAATAAAAGTTTATTTTAATTTTAAAATAAAAAAGGTTTATTTTAATTTTAAAATTAGAATTTCATGCTAACTAATTTGAGTTGGAATTGATTCCATGATAACTAATTGGAGTTGAAATTGGATTTTATTTTTCCTTAAATAAAGGAGTTTATTTAGATATGAAATAAGATTTCATATTATTCAAAATAAAAGAGTTTATTTGTGAATAGAAAGAGAATCCTAATTTCCTTAAATAAAGGAGTTTATTTAAATATGAAATAACATTTCATATTATTCAAAATAAAGGAGTTTATTTGTGAATAGGAAAAAAAAAATCCGTGTTAAAGGAGTTTTTTTAAATAAAGGAGTTTATTTAAATATGAAATAAGATTTCATATTATTCAAAATAAAGGAGTTTATTTGTGAATAAGAAAGATAATCCGTGTTTCTTCCTTTAATAATTTTTTTTTTTACATGGAATTGATTCCATAATTAATTAAAATAAAGGAGTTTATTTTGATTAAAATTTTGATTAAAATAAAATAGTTTATTTTATTCAAAATTGGATAAATTAAAATAAAATAGTTTTATTTTGATTTAAATTTGGATTAAAATAAAGGAGTTTATTTTGATTCAAAATAGATTTTATACTAACTAAATTTGCCCATTAAATGATATCAATATATATATTTAAATGTTTATTATTCATGAGATGAATGTTATTTATTGATGCATATGGTGATGTGTATGATAATAAATGGGATTGATTATGGACTATCGACCAATGCGATTGGATTTTATTTTAGTTGGATGCATGAATGTACGGGTTTTATTAAATGGGGTCTCACAGACTGCCTTCTCTAATTTTTCTTAATGTAAATTCTATCTCCTCCTATGTATTTCCCTCGATCACGATCAAGGTTTCTATTTATTTTAAATAGTTTTGTAATAGGAATATTTAGAATTATTTTTGAAAAATTAGAGATCAAGGAGCAAGAAGCGCTTGAAGACCCGCTTGTAATGGAGCCCTAGTTTAAATGTAATAGTTATATTTAAATATTATTTCTTGCACCCCTAGGTTTGACCTTTTGTTCACTTGGTGGCTCTAGTGAACCAAACTAGAATAAAAGTCCATAATCAATCCGTAGAATATAGTATTCTATATGTGCATGCTTATACTATATATATATATATATTATGCAAACATGCTTCGCATGTTAATTAATATGACGCCGTATTTTATATATATATATGTAATGCGCCGCTAAACAAGATGAGACAAATTAATAACAAACCCCTCAATTTTTATATTAAGTCCTAAGCGCTCAAAGATATTTGGAATATCGAACGTCGCTTTCTAGCATGATAAAATTAATAGAGTATTAAATATTTAATATGAGTTTGTTGTGTCACCACAAGGCAAGTATTAAGTATTTAAGATGTTAATTTATCACATTTGATGCTTATAAAGAAAATTGAACAATATTGTTTTGTTGTGTCACCACAAGGATGATATTTTTCTTTTTGAATATATGGAGTGCTAGGTTTGACTTAACTTGGATAATTTTGATTCTGGATGTGTCACCACTGATCAAAATAATCTAAGAGGCAAAATAAAAGGAGTTGATAGTTGATGTAATTGACAAAAGTTGTCTACCTATTTATTTATATATAGTTTGTTGTGTCACCACAAGGCTATATACATTTGAAATGGGATCCTTATTCTCACTAGCAAATCTTTAATTAGATTTTGCCGAACTATATAAGTGAGGGTAATATAGTTTGAAGAAAATAGTGGGAGATACCAATTTAAAACAAGACCTAATTTATTTTGGTAATTAATAAAAGAATGTATGTTAAAATGTTGTTAATTACAAATTCATTTACGTAATTTTACAATGTCTAAATTACTATCAATGCGAAGCATATTAGATGCTAAATTAACTGCAATCAATTAAACGGATTGGTTAAGGAATTTGAGAATAGTTCTCATAGTCGAAAAGCTATCTTATGTCCTTAATACGCCTATCCTCGCAATGGTTGCGCATAATGCCTCCGAGGAAGAGATTGCTACTTTTAGAAAGTGGCAAGATGATGCATAGTTGGCTCAATGCATCATGCTCAGATCCATGAGTAACGAAGCTTGCCAAAGATGAAACTATGGATACTTCTACTATACTCCTGCACGTCAAGTAGTTGATGGTGAGGAAAGTAGGACAGATAGATATCAGATATCTAAGGAGCTCTTCCGATCTAGAATGGCCAATGGCACTATAGTACAGAGAAAAAGTTCTTAACATAATCAATTTGATTGATCAATTAGGACAACTGGTTTTGTCATGGATGGAGAGTTGAGCCAAGATTTGATCTTGCACTCACTCCCGGACTCCTTTCACAATTGTTGTGAATTTTTCATATAAACAAGCTAGATATCAGCCTAGCTGATTTGCTTAACATGTTGAAAAATGTTGAGAGTCACTTTCCAACCAAGAAATACCAAGTCTTACTGGTAGGGGCCAAAGGATCTTCTGAAAAGAAGAACGATTCAAAGAAGGTAAATAGAAAGGCATAAACAAAGGATAATAAGAACAAAACTGATACGGATAGCAAAGGAGTTTGCTTCCACCGCAATAAGCCCGGACACCGAAAAGAAATCATGCGAAGCATCTTGCAGAGGCTAACCAAAGAAGCTTAGTGAAGTTTCTACATAATACGCTTTTTGTTCATGATTGAAATAAATTTTTCTTTAAGTCAAGGTTCTACTGGGTATTGTGTTAGGTTTTCATGAAAATCAAAGTAGCAATCAAATTGCAAAACGTAGCTAAGCGAGATAAAATCGATTTTAAAATTTTTCACAAACCAATTACCCGGATCATCCTTTATGCATATTATTAATTAAAGCGAAGAATAAGAAATTATGAAATCATACCAGTAGAAACGAGCTTCCTCAGTACGAGTTCACCTCCTACTTCTCATGATCTCCTTGAATCTCCTGCAGATTCCTTCCTTTGATCAATGTAAGCCACCCAAGTGTGTGGCCTCTATAGGTGATCCACCAAGGAAGAGGAATTTTTCAAGAAGAAGGGATTCGCTCAAACCCTAGTTTTTCCTATCCTAATAAGAAAAGGGTGTACTCTCCAACTCTTGAATTACGATTCTCATATCTAATATAAGACTCTCTTATAAAGATATTATATAACCCTATTTTAATTAAAATAAGGTATTATTTATTTAATTAAACCTTTTAATTAAATGGGCTCCTAATCCTATTAGGGATAATTAGTTAAACTCTTTTAACTAATTTTCTTTCCTAATCCAATTAGGAATAAATGAGAGTACTAATATTAAATTAATTCCTAAACCTTTTAGAAATTAAAATAATAATAATTATAATAATATTAATAAGACTCTCTTATTAATTTATATTTAATATTTCTAAAATATTAAATAATAATATATTAAGCTATTTAATTTATTCTATCACCATAGATTAAATTAAATATACTTAACATATTATTACAATTATGCCATTAACTTCTTAAATAATTATTCTTCCTTTTATGGTGTGACCCTTTAGGTTCTCCATATTAAACCTATTGAATAAATCAATTAGAACAATTCTAATCTCATTTAAATAAATAAATTAAACAAATAATTTATTTAAATAAATAATATTTATTCTATAATAGGGATAAGCCTCCCTGATCATCAACGACTTTCCCAGATAATATAGATTTCAACATTAATCATAAAAGAACCTTTGAGTAAATAGTTACCGCATACAATTCAATCCTTCCACCATACTATGTCCCAATTAAATATAAGACATGGAATTATCACAAGTCTTATTTTATTTAATTATATGTATTTCGATTCCTAAATGAACAACTCCCAATGAATGCAAATTAGAAACTACTTTCTAATTTCATTCCACCTCGCCAAGGATTCCCGGTGTCATCATTTATCGAATCACATAGACATTTCTCCTTTACTAGAAGTGGTAGATTCTTTATCGATCATTCATTATCTTCATATATAACTTATTACACCCAAGCATACCCTTTGATATACTCTAAGAGTCTTAAGGAATAAGTCAAAGTGTAATTCATTATATATAAGATACTATGATGATCTCAAGTCTAAGGATCATTTGTACTACTATCACTACAGAATTCCTATCGACAGTAAGTAAAACTCCATTAAGTATTCCTTAGCGAGTCAATGCTCAAAGGAACTTATTCTCTAATAAGCACCTACATACTTGCTTTAGTGTTCCACACAAATGATCATGAGATCAATCATCCTCATCCAATGAGCAAGCAACAACGATGTACCAATCTATCCTGGATTCACTAATCCCCTATTTAGTAATCCAATGATTGGGAACTATTTTAGTTTTAAGCTTTCTAAGAATTTAGATCTCATTAGAATGATCATCATCATTATTCTAAAAGCGTTGCTTAAAACTACGGGTTTATCACATATTATTAAAACAAGACCATGTAGATAATAAATGCCTTTAATAAATAATTCTTTTATTAATAAATAAATAAGATTGATTACACAAGATATGCTTTATCATCATACATGATCGGCTTGTATGCATAATACTTTCAATCTCCTACTTGCACTAAAGCCAATCGCCACGGTATCTCATACCCATCTTCTAAGTGACGATCAAACCGCTCAGGTTAACGCTTTAGTAAATGGATCTCGCAATATTGTCTTGAGAGTCCACACGCCCAGTGGTGACGCCTCCTCTTCAATGATCTCTTTGATCAAATGAAATCGCCGCAACACGTGTTTGGATTTCCGATGAGACCGGGTTCCTTAGCTTCATGCAATGTACCCAAAGGTTGTCACAGTAATAAAGGCACCGGTCCTTTAATGCTAGGAACCACACCAAGTTCGGTAATGAACTTCTTCATCCAAATGCCTTCCTTTGCAGCTTCACTTGCAGCCTATGTATCGCCTCATCATCAATCAAGAACTATTTCATTGCTTGGAACTTTTCCAACTCATCGCGCCACCGCTTAAGGTAAACACATACCTCAAACGGATTCATCGTCATCTTGGTCTCGCTTTGAAAACTTGAGTCCGTGAAACCCTCTAGTTTTAATTCGCACCCACCGTAGACAAGAAATACATCCTTAGTTCTTCTTAAGTACTTTAGGATATTTTTCACCGCCTTCAGTTGTTCTTCTCCGGATTCGACCGATATCTCGCTTGTTACACTAAGTGCATGAGCGACATCCGGTCTAGTACATATCATACCATACATGATAGATCCTATCCTATGAAGCATAAGGAATCTTACTCATACGGCTTCTCTCCTCGTGTGTCTTTGGGGCTTGCTTTCTTGAGAGATGTATTCCATGGCTCATCGGATGAGACCTCTTTTGAATCTTCCATGCTAAACCTTTTAGCATCATGTCAATGTACGCCCTTGGGATAAGCTAAGCATCCTATTAGATCTATCTCTATAGATCTTTATCCCCAAAATATAGGATGCTTCTCCCAAGTCCTTCATGGAGAAGTGTTTAGATAACCAGATTTTAATTGTTTGCAGCATAGGAATATCATTCCCTATCGCAATATATCATCAACATATAATACAAGGAATGAAAATGAAATATCCCACTAACCTTCTTGTACACACATGGTTCATCCTCATTTTGATAAAATCAAACTTTTGATTGTCTCATCAAAACCGGATGTTCCACCCACGAGAAGCTTGCTTTAATCCATAAATGGATCGTTGTAGCTTATGACTTGATTTGTTCCAACCTTTGAAACAAATCCTCCGGGTTGTGTCATATACACATCCTCCTCAAGTTTCCCATTGAGGAAGGCCGCCACGTCCATCCGCCAGATTTCAGTAGTCACGGTAAGTCGCAATCGCAAGCAAAATCCGAATGGACTTGAGCATTGCTACTGGTGAGAAGGTTTCGCCATAGTCAACTCCTTGTCTTTGTTTGAAACCTTTTGCAACCAAATGGGCCTTATAGGTCTCTACCTTGCCGCCCGCCTCAGCCTTTCTTTTAAAGACCCATTTACACCCAATAGGCTTAATGCCTTTCGTGGTGAGACCAAAGTCCATACTTGGTTCTCATACATGGAGTCCATCTCGATTTCATGGCTTCTTGCCATTTCTCCGAGTCTTTACTACTCATAGCCTTTCGCTCAGAATTCAATGGATCATCATCATCTATGATGCGCACTCATTGTCATCTTCTATGACAAGTCCATACCGTCTCGTATCTTTGGTACTCTTCCGATTTACTTAATAGGGTGTGGTATGTGTATGAATCTCTACTTGATTAGGTACCTCACTTTGATCTCGTAGTATTTTGTGGTTCTTGAACTTCTTCAAGATATATCTTACTCCCATCGACCCCTTCAAGGATAAACTCCTTTCCAAGAAGGCAAAGATGTTTCGCAACAAACACCTTTTGATCACTTGGATGATAGAAATAATACCCTGATGTTTCTTTAGGGTATCCCACAAATCTACATTTGTCGATCTAGTCTGCAAGCTTATCGCTTTTCAAACTTTTTTGACATAAGTCGGACAACCCCAAGTCTTAACATGCTTAAGATTTGGTTTCCTCCCCATCCATAACTCATATGGGGTCTTGGGACGGATTTTGTAGGTACCTTGTTAAGTAGGTATGCGATTCTAGGGCATATCCCTCGTAAGGAAACCGGAAGGCCTCAGAAAGCTCATCATAGATCGAACCATGTCCAACAATGTTCGATTTCTCCTTTCGTATACACCATTCATCCGTGGCGCCCCCGGTGGAGTCCATTGTGAGATTATACCATTTTCTTTGAGACAATTGAGAAACTCACCACTTAAGTATTCTCCTCCTCGATCGATCAAGAATCTTAATACTCTTACCAGCTTGCTTCTCAACTTCACTTCTTCAACTTTGAACTTTTCAAATGATTCAGATTTGTATTTCATTAAATACACATATCCAAATCTTGAGTGTCGGTCACAATGAATGTAATAAAATAAGAATACCTCCTCGTATGGTCATTAACATAGTCCACATACATCCGTGTGTGTACCAACGCTAACAACTCAGAACTCTTTCTCCTTTTCCACTAAAAGGAGATTTAGTCATTTTACCCATGAGACAAGATTCACAAGTCGATATGATTCATAATCGATAGCTCTAGGAGCCCATCTTTATGCAACTTGGATAATCTTGTTTCATTAATACGACCGAAGTCTACAAAGGCCACATGAAGGTATAATTAACATCATCTCTTTTCTTTTTTATTAGTTTGTTCAATTTGAAATATATTTTCATGCAAGTCAAGTATATAAAGTCCATTTCAAAATTACCAACACCATATAAAACATTATCATTATAAATAAACAACCTGTTATTCTTTATTATAATATTAAAACCATCCATATCCAATACGTAGATAGAAATAATGTTTCTAATGATATTTGGAACAAAATAACAATTATTTAAATTAATGAACTTGCCTCAGTAGGCAATGCTAAACAATAAGTCCTTTACAACTAATGCAAAGAACCTTTGCTCCATTTCCCACTCGTAGATCTACCTCATTCTTGCTCACCTTTCTACTTCCTGACCAATCCCTCGATATTATTACATATGTGAGAACCACATCCCAGATCCAATACCCAAGTAGAAGATCGACTTTCGTAAAAATTAATTTCAATCATAAACAAACCTTGATTAGGATTCAAGCTTCTCAAGCTTCTTCTCGCTTTTGTTCTCGCAAGATAATCCTTGCGCTTTCTTCCAAAGGACCTTATTGTTGCAATGGAAGCAAATTCCTTTTCGCTAATCGGATCAGTCTCTTTTGATCCTTCACTTTCGCTTTCCCTTAGCCTTCTTGGATTTCTTCTTTCGTAAGATACCTCGGGCCTCTTCCTTTCTTGGAAGAATCATCCACCAAGAAGACATGGTTCTTCTTGATGGGAAGTGACCTTCAGCAGCTTTCAACATGTTAAGTAATTCAGCAAGTCGACATCCAACTTATTCATGTGAAAATTCACAACAAATTGTGAGAAGGTGTCCGGGAGTGATCGCAAGACTAAATCTCGACTCAACTCCCCATCCACGACGAACCCCAAGTCGCCCAAGACGCTCAATCAAATTGATCATCTTTAGGACATGAGTCTCAATCAGAAGTGTTCTCATCATCCGAGATCTAAGAGCTCCTTAGATATTTCATATCTAGCGCAATCCTACTTTGCTCACCATACAACTCTCCAAGGTGTAGTAAGATAAGAGAGAGCATCCATGTTTTCATGCCGACGTCAAGCTCAAGCACTCATGGATGCGAGCATGATGCATCGAGCCACGATGCATCATCTTGCCACCGCTTAAAAGTAGCAATCTCTTCCTCGTAGGTCGCTCTCGCAACTTTTTGCAGTACTAAAGCGAATTTAGGACATAAGAAATCTTTTCAAAGAAGGAGAACAATTCTCAGATTCCTTAACCAAATTGTGTAGTTCGGTCCGGCCACTTTGTTAGCAGATCAAGTATGCTTCGCAGTTGAAATTAGTGAATGTGACATTTTCAAAATTCTCGCATGTAAAAGACAATATTTTAGCAAACATTCATTTATTAATTACCAAAATAAATTAGGTCTTATTTTATATTGGTATCTCCCACTATTTTCTTCAAACTATATTACCCTCATTTATATAGTTCGGCAAAATCTAATTAAAGTTTTTGCTAGTGAGAATAAGGATCCCATTTCAAATATATATAGCCTTGTGGTGACACAACAAACTATATATAAATAAATAGGTAGACAACTCTCACAAATTACATCAACATGTAACTCCTTATGTTTTGCCTCTTGGATTATTTTGATCAAGTGGTGGCACATCCGAATCAAAATTATCTAAGTTAAGTCCAACCTAGCACTTCCATATATTCAAAAAGAAAAATATCGCCTTGTGGTGACACAACAAAACAATATTGTTCAATTTTCTTTATAAGCATCAAATGTGATAAATTAACATCTTAAATACTTAATACTTGCCTTGTGGTGACACAACAAACTCATATTAAATATTTAATACTCTATTAATTTTATCATGCTAGAAGGCTTACGCTCGATATTCTAAATATCTTTGAACGCTTAAGACTTAATAATAAAAACTTTGAGGATTTGTTATTATTTGTCTCATCATGTTTAGCGCAAGATGCAAATATATATATAAAATACGCGTATATTATTAAACATACGAAGCATGTTTGCATAATATATAATATATATACTACTAGCATGCACATATAGAATACTATATTCTACCCGGATTGATTATGGACTTTTATTCTAGTTTGGTTCACTAGAGCCACCAAGTGAACCAAAAGGTCAAACCCTAGGGTGCAAAGAATAAACATTTAAATATAACTATTACATTTAAACTCCTGCTCCATTACAAACTAGTCTTCAAGCGCCTCGATTCTTGGTCTTCTGCCTTCTAAAAATTCTAACTAATCCTATTACATTAAACTATTTAATTTAAATAGAAACCTTGATCAGCCAAATAAGGGGAAGTACATAGAGAGAGATAGAATTTACATCAAGAAGAAAACCGTAAAAGACGAGGCGGCACGCAGAATTCCATTTAATAAAACCCATTCATTCAAACATCCAACTAAAATAAATCCAATCATATCGGTCAATCATCCATAATCAATCCCATTTATTATCATACATATCATCATATGTATCAATAAATAAAATCATTCCATATATATATGAGTATCATTTAATGGGCAATTTTATGTTGCATGAAATCCAATTTCAAGATTAAAATAAACTCTTTTATTTTAATTATAAAATTATTAAAATTAATATATATATATATATAACAATTATATATATATATAATAAAAGTCCTTTTCTTACAAAAAGTGGCCGGACCTTTTATTAATTTCCTGGACAAAAAATATTGCCACGTGGACCAGCTCTTGATCTATTCCTTGGTTCTCAATCTCGGTCAACGATGATGGCTTAAAAAAAAAAAATTTCCTTGAAAAGCCGTAGCATCCCTTGTTGCTTACAATTCCTGTAACATGCTTCTTGACCAAAAAAACGGACCTGCTTTAATATTCCTTGACAACGCCGACCAAAGACGCCGACCGCTATATATAAAAAAAAAACCTACCGACCATGCTTATTAATTTCTATATAATAACATATATATATTCTTTTTTTAAAACAAAAGCAACAATCAAAATCAGAAATCAACTATGTGAAAAAAAAAAAAAAATCACGCCGATTTCTTAAAAAAAATTAAGCATTTTATGTGAGAAAAAAAAAAAAAAAAATTTTTTTTTTTTTTTTTTAAATAATAATTTTATACAACAAATTATGCCCAATAAATTATTCAAAATACATACCCATACATATATGGAATCAAAATAATTAATAATTCGCATAAAGTTTGGCTCATGATACCAATCATTAGGTTTTCGTGAAAATCAAAGTAGCAATCAAATTGCAAAACGAATAGCGAGCGAGATAAAATCGATTTTAAAATTTTTCACAAACCAATTACCCGGATCATCCTTTATGCATATTATTAATTAAAGCGAAGAATAAGAAATTATGAAATCATACCCTTGTAGAAACGAGCTTCCTCAGTGCGAAGTTCACCACCTCCTACTTCTCCGCATGATCTCCTCAATCTCCTGCAGATTCCTTCCTTTGATCAATGTAAGCCACCCAAGTGTGTGGCCTCTATAGTGATCCACCAAGAAGAGGAATTTTTCAAGAAGAAGGATTTGGCTCAAACCCTAGTTTTTCCTATCCTCGAATAAGAAAAGGGGGTGTACTCTCCAACTCTTGAATTACGTATATCTCATATCTAATATATAGACTCTCTTATAAAGATATTATATAACCCTATTTTAATTAAAATAAGGTATTATTTATTTAATTAAACCCTTTAATTAAATGGGCTCCCTAATCCTATTAGGGATAATTAGTTAAACTCTTTAACTAATTTTCTTTCCTAATCCAATTAGGAATAAATGAGAGTACTAATATTAAATTAATTCCTAAACCTTTTAGAAATTAAAATAATAATAATTATAATAATATTAATAAGACTCTCTTATTAATTTATATTTAATATTTCTAAATATTAAATAATAATATTAAGCTATTTAATTTATTCTATCACCATAGATTAAATTAAATATACTTAACATATTATTACAATTATGCCATTAACTTCTTAAATAATTATTCTTCCTTTTATGGTGTGACCCTTTAGGTTCTCCATATTAAACCTATTGTGAATAAATCAATTAGAACAATTCTAATCTCATTTAAATAAATAAATTAAACAAATAATTTATTTAAATAAATAATATTTATTCTATAATAGGATAAGCCTCCCTAATGATCAACGACTTTCCGTATAATATAGATTTCAACATTAATCATAAAAGAACCTTTGAGTAAATAGTTACCGTACAATTCAATCCTTCCACCATACTATGTCCCAATTAAATATAAGACACGGAATTACCGTCAAGTCTTATTTTATTTAATTATATGTATTTCGATTCCTAAATGAATAACTCCCCAATGAATGCAAATTAGAAACTACTTTCTAATTTCATTCCACCTCGCCAAGGATTCCCGGGTTGTCATTTATCGAATCACATAGACATTTCTCCTTTTTTTACTAGAAGTGGTAGATTCTTTATCGATCATTCATTATCTTCATATATAACTTATTACACCCAAGCATACCCTTTGATATACTCTAAGAGTCTTAAGGAATAAGTCAAAGTGTAATTCATTATATATAAGATACTATGATGATCTCAAGTCTAAGGATCATTTGTACTACTATCACTACAGAAATTCCTATCGACAGTAAGTAAAACTCCATTAAGTATTCCTTAATGAGTCACGCTCAAAGAACTTATTCTCTAATAAGCACCTACATACTTGCTTTTAGTGTCTCACACAAATGATCATGAGACCAATCATCCTCATCCAATGAGCAAAAGTTAACGATGTACCAATCTATCCGATTCACTAATCCCCTATTTAGTAATCCAATGATTGGGAACTATTTTAGTTTTAAGCTTTCTAAGAATTTAGATCTCATTAGAATGATCATCATCATTATTCTAAAAGCGCTTGCTTAAAACTATGGGTTTATCACATATTATTAAAACAAAGACCATGTAGATAATAAATGCCTTTAATAAATAATTCTTTTATTAATAAATAAATAAGATTGATTACACAAGATATGCTTTATCATCATACATGATCGGCTTGTATGCATAATACTTTCATATTGATACCGACCTTGGTTATCATAAATATAGATTTATGAAGGACCAAAGAAGTAAGTAGAAAGCTAGACAAATATAAGTAAACCTATATGTGGGAAATGAAGCAAAGGTTGCTACATTAGCCATAGAAACTTATAGTTTAGCACCGCTTACGCAAGGCAAATCTATTAAGTCAATAAGTTGTTATTGTATTCCAGCTTCTGAAAAACATTATTTCCATTTTATTGTTGGACAATGAAATCTTTGGTATTATAATTAAGAACAATTGTTGTTCTATTTTTAATAATAATTTTTGTATAGATCCGAATATTACTTAATGGATTTTGTATACTGACCGACGTGAAAAATTATTTTGTAAATTGAACAAACTAGTATAAGAAAAGGAGATGATCATTCAAAGAGTTGAATGTATGTATTTTTTGAATACAAGTGTGAATTATTTGAAAGGTTCAAAGAATTCGTAAGTGAAACAAATTGGCAAAGTATTAAGATTCTTTGATTAGATCAAGGAATAAATACTTATGCACTAAGTTTCTAGATCATCTCAAATGGTTTTCTCATAATGGACGCCCCGATACGTAATAATTGATTGATGTATCCGAATGGAAAAATTGTACTTTTGTTGGACATGGTGCGGTCCATAATGATTTTACCGACATTTCAAAGATCCCTCTAGGGTCATGTCCTAGAAATGGTCGACATATCTACGAAAAGGTAACCTCAAAATCCTACCCCAAGACTCCATAAAAGTTATGGATGTGGAGGATTCCTAATCTTAAGTATGTTAAGATAAGGGTTGTCCAACTTATGTGAAAAGGTTTCAAAGGATAAGCTTGGGACAAGATTTGACAAGTGTCGATTTGTGGGACATCCTAAAGTAAGTTTAGGTATATATGTTCTATAATTCTACTTAGCAAAAAAGGTGTTTGTTACGAAACACGCCGCCTTCTAAGATAAAGGCGTTTATCATTGAAGGGCTAGTGGGAGGATAATAGATCTTGAAAAGTTCAAGAACCACAAAACACTATAAGTCAAATAAGAGGAACTCAGAGATGTACCTATTGTACCACAAATCGAATCGTAAATCGAATAGTACCAAGATACCTAGGAGGTATGGATTCATCATAGATGATGATGATGAGGTACACATCATGAAGATGATGATCCAGCTTATATACGATGAGTTAAGAGTTATAGACACTCGCAGAAATTGATTGAAGCAATATTCTCAAAAATGGAACATTCGTTTTGATGAAACAAATCAAAAGAGTTTGATTTTATCAAAAATAAGAATGAACCTAGTGTGTACAAAAGGGTCAGTGGGAGCATCGTGACATTCCTAGTACTACATATTGATATACTACGGATAAGGAATGACATACCAATGCTACAATCAGTAAAGATAAAGTTGTCTAAATATTCTTCCATGAATGGTTTGGGAAGAGTATCTTAATTGGGGATAAAATCTATATAAATAGATTTAAGAGGATGCTCGACTTAATCCAAGGAACGTATATTCATTTGATGCTAAAGTCGTTTAGCATGGCAAACTCCAAGAGATGTCTCATGATGATGAGCTATGGAGTGTATCTCTCTTAATAGTCCCCACAGACTCCTGAAAAGAGAGGTCGCATGAGTGACAATCATGTATGCAATGAAATGTACGAGACCTGATGTCGATCACCATATTCGAGAAGTTCACTATGAGTCGTTGAAAACATCTTAAAGTGTTTAACCCAAGACTAAGGATGTGATCATATTCATGGTGGGTCTTAATTAAAACTAGAGGGCTTAATGCACTCAAGTTTTTCGAATGCACCAAGACGACAGAAAAAATCCACTTTAAGGTAATGGGTTACCTTGAACAAAGGTGCAAAGAATTGAAAGGTTCCAAACAAAGAAAGAGTTGTTTGGTTTAGTGATAAAGACAAAGTATATAGCTATAAATGAAGTCGCAAGTTGATTGTTTGGATTAAAAGTTCATTACGTAACTAGGAATAGTTCCTAAGTCTCATCTTGGATCTAAACATGTGTTGTGGCACTTTCATTTGATTATAAGAATCATTGAAAGAAGGGAAATCACTATAGAGATGGTGGACTCTCAAGAACAACATTACATATCCATTAACTAAAGCTTATCCAATGCCAGGATAATCGCCACTTAGAGAAGAAGAGTATAAGATATCATGATTTATCGGCTTTAGTGCAAGTGGGAGATTGAAAGTAGTATGCACACAAGCCAATCATGTTTGATGATAAAGCATATACTTTGTAACAATCTTATTCATTTATTAATAAAAAGTATTAATTTATTAAAGGCTTTTAATTATCTACATGATGTCGCTTTTATAATATGTGATAAACCCATAGTTTTAAGCAATGCTTTTAGAGCAATGCTTTTAGAATAATGATGATGATCATTATAATGAGATCTAAATTCTTAGAAAGCTTAAAACTAAAATAGTTCCCAATCATTGATTACTAAATTGGGGATTAGTGAATCCGGATAGATTGGTACATACGCTGCTTTTCATCATCGGATGAGGATGATTGATCTCATGATCATTTATGTGGAGACACTAAAGCAAGTATGTAGGTGCTTATTATAGAATAAGTTCAATCGAACGTGGCTTCGCTAAGGAATACCTAATGGAGTTTTATTTGCTGTCAATAGAATTCTCAGTAGTGATAGTAGTACAAGTAATCCTTGGACTTGAGATCATCATAGTATCTTATGTATGATGAGTTATACTTTGACTTATTCCTTAAGACCCTTAGGGTATATCAAAGGGTATGCTTGGGTATAATAAGTTGTACATGGAGATAATGTATGATCAATAAAGAATCTACCACTTCTATAAAAGAAGAGAATGTCCTATGTGATTCGATAAATGACAACCCAAAGAGTCCTCGGGTTAAGGCGTAATGAAATTAGAAAGGAGTTTCTAATTTGCATTATTTGAGTCATGCATTTAAGAGTCGAAATACATATAATTAAATAAAATAAGACTTGACAAGAATTCCATGTCTTATATTTAATCGGGACATCAGATGGTGGAAGGATTGAATTGTATTTGGTAACTATTTACTCAAAGGTTCTTTTATGATTAATGTTGAAATCTATATTATCCGGAAAGAGTCGCCGATCGCTAGGGTGGCTTATCCCTATCAGTAGAATAAATATAATTTATTTAAATAAATTAATTATTTAATTTATTTATTTAAATAAGATTAGAATTGTTCTAATTGATTTATTCACAACCTATTTAATATAGAGAACCTAAAGGGTCACACCATAAAAGGAAGAATAATTATTTAAGAAGTTAATGGCATAATCGTAATAATATGTTAAGTATATTTAATTAATCTATGGTGATAGAATAAATTAAATAGATTAATATTTATTATTTAATATTTTAGAAATATTAAATATAAATTAATAAGAGGAGTCTTATTAATATTATTACAATTATTATTATTTTAATTTCTAAAGAGTTTAGGAATTAATTTAATATAAGTACTCTCATTTATTCCTAATTGATTAGGAAGGAAAATTAATTAAAAGAGTTTAATTAATTATCCCTAATAAGATTAGGGGAGCCTAATTAATTAAAAGAATTTAATTAATTAAATAAAACTCAATTTCTTAATTGTTAAGGAGGGTTGCCCACATCAATAAATAAGAGGAGTCTTATTATGGGTGGTGGGGTTGTTGACTTTTTCAACATACTAAGATAATTCCAATTGTTGGGAGAGTACACCTTTCTATAGAGGTAGAAAACTAGGGTTTGAGCCAATACCCTTCATCTTGAATTTTCTTTTTCCTTGGTGGATCACCTTTAGAGGCCAAACATATGGGTGGCTAACGCTGATCAAAGGAAGGAACAAAACCCCTAGAGATTCAAGTTGAACGCGAAAGGATTTGAGGTGAACTTGTACCGAGGAAGCTCGATCTTCAAGGGTATGATTTTATTCTTTATCTTTTGTTTAATTAATAATTATGCATAAAGGGTGATCCGGGTATATAGTTTGTAAATTTTTAAACTCTGATTTTACACGCTTTCGCTTAATTATTGCAATTTGATTGCGTTCAAGAATATTACAAACCTAACAGTAACTCCATAACATTTCCCCCAACGAGGGGTTTTGTCCATTTCATCCATTGGTGCACACGTTAATGAAGGTCAAGCAACCTTGACGACATTTAGCCGCTGGCAAGTAAATCCAGCGAAGCATCAGAAACCATCTGATGATCTCATCTGTTGATGCACACATCGACGAAGGGAAAGCAGCCTTGACATCATCCACGACAGGGATCTCATCCGTTGATGTACATTTTAGGAGGGTCAGGCAACCCTGACAACACAAACTGTTGGCAATAACTCCGACAGAGCAGTGGAAGGACCTGGCAATTCAAACCAGGAAAGACCATCCTCATCGGGGAGGACCGATGATGGCATATGTTATACAAGTTGTCCTCAGACAAAACACATCCCCACAGGTCTCTCTTACATGAGAGCATTTGTCGAGGAACCTGAACGAAGTTATCACGGGTAAGTTAATCATAAACTCTTGCGAAGTCTATACCTTATTCGATACCGGTTTTACCCACTCTTTTATTTCACCTAGTGGTGTTTAATGTTTGAACTTGACTCTTGAGAAATTAGACTTTGACTTATCTGTGAAAACTCTGTTAGGAGAAATATTTGTTACCTCCCCTATTTATAAATCTTGTTGGTTCAAGTCGACACTTTCCCATTACCTGTCGATCTGATCTCTTTGAAAATACTTGCCTTTGATGTAATTTTAGGAATCGATTGGTTAACTACTTATCATGCTTGTCGTAAGGTTGTTAGATTTCATGTTCATAACCAACCTATTATTCGAATTCAAGTAACCAAACCACTAAAGTCAATCATTGTCATATCAAGCCATAAGTAAAGAGCCCCAATCCTTTCGTTGTTGACTTCCTTGTGTGGAATGCACCGAAGCCAGACTTTCTGTAGGGGAAGCCGCGAATGATTATGATAAGTTGTTAGGTATCAATGTGACGTGCTATCCAAGTCTTGGATGAGAATCACAATTTTGAATGATATTTCTATTGTTAATAAATTTCTTGACTTATTTCTGAAGACTTCTTGGCCTACCCCAGAGCGTGAAATCGAATTTTGTACTGACCCCAGTACAAAACCCCATTTCTAAAACCCTTAAATATTTTTTTAACTAAAACGAACGTAACATGCGTCAAAGACGTTGACTCGAGCTGTTGAAGATTACGATCGTACCATTCAATACCATCGTGGAAAAGCGAACGTAGTAGCTGACACGTTGAGTAGAAGATCGTATGCGTTTATGAGTGTGAATATACGAACCCACGTGAAGATAAAGAATATACGATTAGAATTGACTTTAATCGATAAAGTTAAAGCCGCTCAAGCTACATACTCAGAGCTGATGAATGTGAAGAAGAAGGTTCAAGAGGGCGTTATTCTAGAAGCAAGAATCGACGAAGAGAGGAAATCTCAACCCTCGATTTCTTTGGCCCATTTGAAATCTTCGATCGAGTAGGAACTGTGGCTTATAGACTCATTTTACCGCCAAGTATGTCGTGTGTTCATAACGTTTTTCATATATCGATGTTAGGTAAATATGTGGATGATCCGAACCACATTATTGATTTATAATCGGACGAGATAGCGGATAATTTAACGTATGAAGATGTACCTGTTAAAATTCTGGAATATATTCTACGCTTAAAGGTTATACCTCAAGAGTTAGAATCGGATGATGTGTCCTCATCTGTTCAGCATACTAGGTACGTACGTAAATTTTGATGGCGAAATTTCATAAGGAGGGGAGATTGTAAAATCCCAAATTTTACGAATAAAGATTTAAATTTCTCGATTTTTTTTTGAATATTATGGTGTGGATTTAATATAATGTTATAGTTGTGGGTAATATTTATAAATTTTGCAAAGTATATAAGTTGTTATATTATATTTGATTGGTCGGGGAATATTCTTTGTGTCGGGGAATATTCGTACGACGGCACAATCATTGGTGGACCCCACAATGGAATTATTGTCGGATTGAGAAAACAACAAAAATATTTTTATGAAAATAACGGCGGAAGTTTTACCGTTAATATTGTTGAAACACTCGGTGTTAAAAGTACAGTAATATGCGTGGTTGCATAGTAGTACACGGTATTGATTATTGATGCTTACGTGATAAGTCACTCAGTTTTGTTTTATTGATATTATTAATGTAATAAAATAGAAAAGCTTTTTATATAAAATAGAATACTTTTATAAAGTTATTCTATAAATAGAATATATTATATTCTATTATGCATAGTGTTTTATATAGTAAAATCTTTTTATATAAAACAAAATACTTTTATAAAGTTATTCTATAAATAGAATATATTATATTTTATTATGCATAGTGTTGCATAGTGCCTGCAAAGTGTTTTGCATAGAAAAATCTTTTTATATAAAATAGAATACTTTTATAAAGTTATTCGTTTTATTAGATTATAAATAGAATATATTATATTTTATTTAAAAAATTTTGCTTTAAATCTGGACCTTCCGATTAAAAGTAAATCAATCTGGACCGTTCATGAATTAGTTACTATTCAGTCCATTCTTCTATAAATAGAAGCTCATTCCTTTATTACTTCTTACGAATTCACTGAAACTCTAGAGAGAGAAACTATAGAAAGAATTCTTCTTCTATAATCTTGAGCGTATTTCTTCTAGTTTAAGAAAGCTTTGAGCGTAGTGCAAGTTATCTTCGAGTATATCCTCGCCCTACCAGTCGGAGTACTCTTCTTTCAAAGGTAAGAAATATTATTCTTCTTCTATAATCTTGAGCATATTTCTTTGGAGTTTAAGAAAGCTTTGAGCGTAGTGCAAGTTATCTTCGAGTATATCCTCACCCTACCAGTCGGAATACTCTTCTTTCAAATGTAAGAGATATTATTTGTTGTACTCGTAAGGGGTATTATTTCTTTTGTATTCATGAAGAGAACTTCAGTTATTCCATTATTTATTATTCTCATTGTAATAACTTTGATACGCTGGTTACCCTATACTTGGTAAAATTATTCTGTTATTCCATTATTTATTATTCTGTTGGAATAACCTGTATACGCGGTCTACCATATACTTAGTGAAATTCTTTTGTTATTCAATTATTTATTAAACTGTTGGAATAACCTGTATACGCGGTCTACCCTATACTTGGTGAAATTCTTCTGCTATTCCATTCTTTATTATTCTATTGGAATATCCTGCTCGCATGCGTTTACGCCGCACTGGTTCCGCCTCTTTATTATTCTCATTGGAATATCCTGTTTAGGCGTTTTATGCCGACCTAGTTAAATTTTTTAACATTCTAGTGGAATATCCTCGTCTCATGCATTTTACTACGCGACTGATTCCGTTATTTATTATTCTCGGCTGAATAACTCCGTCTATCTAAGTAATCGCATGCACGGTGATTTCATTGTTATTCCATTCTTTATTATTCTGTTGGAACATCCTCGCTTGGGTGCTAATTTCGCTTTAACTCGGTTCCGTTATTTATTATTCTCGTTAGAATAACTTTGTATGCTGACGCATCGCATGCATGGTGATTTTTATTGTTATTCCATTCTTTATTATTCGCTTAGAATATCCTATATACGCTGCCTACCCTATACTTGGTGAAAATCTTCAGTTACTCCATTCTTTATTATTTTGTGGGAATATCTTCGTCTCAATGCTTTTCGTTTGACTGATTCCGTTATTTATTATTCTGCTGGAATAACCTTTGTACGCGCGTCTTCGCATGCATCGCCGATTTCTTGTTATTCCATTCTTTATTATTCTGCTGGAACGTCCTCGCTTGCGCGTTAATTTAGCTTTGACCGTTCCGTTATTTATTATTCTGCTGAATAACTCGTCATGTCGATGTACCGCATGCATGGTGATTTCTGCTGTTATTCCATTCTTTATTATTCGTTGAATATCCCGCTTGCATATATTACGCCCGACCTAGTTCCATTATTTATTATTCTCGTTAGAATAACTTTTATCTATCTAAGTACCGCATGTATGGTGATTTCTTTTGTTATTCCATTCTTTATTATACTCAAATGGTTAAAGTTTTGACTTCTATACTCAATGAAATTAGTGGAATATCCTCGATATTTTTGCTTCATCCAAAGATCTTTTCATGGAAATATTCTTCTGAGCATTCTTGAATTTTACTCTACAAAGAAGTATCATGTTGACAATTTGGATGTTATTAGTTCATGAATAAATTAATTCTTGAACTTGTTTTATTGAATTATTATGTCATTGTCATCATCCTCATGTTTATATTATGTTCAAAGTTATCTGTGGCCTGTAGTGCATAGATGGACTTGGTATGATTATGACCAGGGATTATTCGGTATCATCGCCTACTACCAATTGAGTACTACTTTCTTTCAAAGGTAAGAGATATTATTTGTTGTACTCGTAAGGGGTATTATTTCTTTTGTATTCATGAAGAGAACTTCATTATTCCATTATTTATTATTCATTGTAATAACTTTCAGATAATGCACTCTACCCTATACTTAGTGAAATTCTTACATTATTCCATTATTTATTATTCTGTTTGGAATAACTTTGATACGCTGTGATCTACCATATACTTAGTGAAATTCTTTTATTATTCAATTATTTATTATACTTGTTGAATAACTCAGATACGCTGTCTACCCCTATACTTGGTGAAATTCTTCGTTATTCCATTCTTTATTATTCTCGCTGGAATATCCTCACATGCATGCGTTTTACTGGCGGGACCGGTTCCGCCTTTATTATTACATTGTTGGAATATCCCGTGCAGGCGTTTTATGCCGACACGGTTCCGCTTTTTAACATTCTAGTGGGATATCCTATCCTATACATGCGTTTACTACGGACTTCGATTCCGTTATTTATTATTACTGTTGGAATAACCCGTCTATGCAAAGTACCGCATGCATGGTGATTTCGTTGTTATTCCATTCTTTATTATTCATTGGAATATCCTCGTCACATGCGTTTTCTGGCTTTAATTCGGTTCCGCTCTTTATTATTCATTGGAATATCCTGGTTGGGCGTTTTATGCTGGGACCGGTTCCGCCTTTTAACATTCTAGTGGAATATCGTATGTCATGCATTTTACTACGGACCTAATTCCGTTATTTATTATTCTATTGAATAACACGTCATCTGAAGTACCTCACGCATGGTGATTTCATTGTTATTCCATTCTTTATTATTCTGTTGAACATCCTGCTTGCGGTGTAAATTTCGCCCTACCGGTTCCACTATTTATTATTCTGTTGGAATAACTCGATATGTGACGTCTGGTATGCATGGTGATTTCGTTGTTATTCCATTCTTTATTATTCTGCTGGAATATCCTGTATACGCCATCTACCCTATACTTGGTGAAATTCTTCATTATTCCATTCTTTATTATTCTCATTGAATATCCTCATTGCATGCGTTTTACTGCGGGACTGGTTCCGTTATTTATTATTCTACATTGGAATAACTTTATACGCGGGTAATCGCATGCATGCCGATTTCTATTGTTATTCCATTCTTTATTATTCATTGGAGCGTCTCCGCTTGCGTTGTAATTTAGCCCGAACTCGTTCCGTTATTTATTATTCTGTTGAATAACTTTAATCTATGCGATGTACCGCATGCATGGTGATTTCATTGTTATTCCATTCTTTATTATTCGTTGGAATATCCCGCTTGGCATTGCGATATTACTTTGACCTAGTTCCATTATTTATTATTCATTAGAATAACTTTAATACATCTTGGCACCGCATGAATGGTGATTTCTTTTGTTATTCCATTATTTATTATACTCGGTTGGTTAAAGTTTTGACTTCTATACTCAATGAAATTAGTGGAATATCCTTGATATTTTTGCTTCATCCAAAGATCTTTTCATGGAAATATTCTTCTTGAGCATTCTTGAATTTTACTCTACAAAGAAGTATCATGTTGACAATTTGACGTTATTAGTTCATGAATAAATTAATTCTTGAACTTGTTTTATCAAATTATTATGTCATTGTCATCATCCTCATGTTTATATTATGTTCAAAGTTATCGTGGCTTTTGAGTGCATAGATGGACTTGGTATGATTATGTCCGTGGATTATTCAAAGGTAATCATGACCGTAATGTTACAAATGATGTGGAAAAGTCCTCATCGGCTGTGTAGTGCATTGATGGACAGCTTTTATTATGATTATGGCTATGGATTCTCTTCTTCGCCCAAGGGTGCAAAGATGAATTGTTGAAGACTAATGCTAATTTATTCGCATTATCTTAGTCATAATATTTCTTCTTTGGGCTAGTTGAGCTCACCCTTTCTTTCACCGTTCTCTTCGTGAAATGAGAATATAGTTGGGATGAGTCAGAACCTGAGTGACGGTCCGAGATGATAGCATTAGTAGTCCTCACTATTCATTAAATATTACAGACAATAAATATAATGAGGACTCCTTTGAGTGTGGATATTGTCTAAATGACAATATCCTTATTAAAACTCTCACCTATGTGTCGTCCTATTTTGCACGACTGTTGTATAATTAAGTTTGTATTTAATTTATGTACCATGTATCTGGCGACTCAAGAATGGTGACGTATACCTATTTTTGGGGGCATCACAAATATTCCTAAAATGGACACATTATGATAGCATGTAAACATTTATACATTCCCTAAGACTAAACTACATAAGTTTTTGTAGGGAAACAAATGGGCCTGTTACCCGCTCAAAGTCTAAAAAGGCCACGAGCCTACGGCCAATCAATTCATCATCTGACCAGTCTAATCCTGCTCCTGTCTCTCGAGAAGAGTTTGATTGTTTAAACAAAAAAATTATAGATTTAGCTGTTCTGCTTAAAGAACTAAACCAATCTACTCAGGGTTCGCGAATACCCGTACATACAGAATCCTCTACACAAGGAGGAACACAAGGTTCAAATAAAATAATTCTTGAACTTTAGTTGGATACGACCAAATAAATTCCTGAAAACACACATCTCAAAGAAGATCTAGACAACGGTGATATCAGGAAAAAAGTCCTTCAAATGGAAGAGACCATCCAGTCTATAAAAGGGATTGCGTGCACACATGAGTGTTTCCTATGATGATCTTTGTATATTCCCTGGTGTTAATTGTCTAGAGAAGTTCAAGACTCTTGACTTTGAAAAGTATGATGGGTTGGGAGATCCTTATACACATTTGAAGGTATTCATAGGAGAACTCGGATCTTATGCCGAGGATGAAAAGCTCAGAATGCAGCTGTTTTAAAAGAGTTTAACTGGAGAAGACTGCCTATATGCATAAATATCAAAGTCATAATCCGTAATTACCAGGATTACTTTGTTTTACTACCTTTGCTCATTTATCCTCAAATAGGATAAGAAATAACATAAATAAGGTACCAATTTGACTATTTCAAAAGTCATATTTTTCACATCATTATGTTCAGCATGGTTAAATACTAACATTTACTATGGTGAATATTTTTTATCAAGTCATATGAGCATGCATATTCACTACTATGTGTTTAGAAGCATTTCATGTGATAACTCATTTTCCAAAGGATAAAAACTGGAAAAGAAGACATACATACGTAATCATGGTAGTGTAGAACACTTGTACGGTGACAAAATTTGTAGAAAGATGCCCGAACTTAGCAGATCTAAAGAACAACTCTTGGATTTCTTGTATGGTGCAATATGAAAATAACTTGTGTAAAGCACCAAGTGCCTTAAAGCCACCCACGGCTGGCCGCAAGTGTACCTGTGTCTCCCCTGAGTGGGGCCCACCCTTCCGGCTCGGTCCAAATTGAGTTGCAATGGAGGTCTCACAAGTTGAAAAAGTTAAATCAGGAAAAAAGATGCTACGCGACTGAGCTGAAAAGCCTGAAATCTTGGTTTTCAGAGACCGAACTGCGGGTCTACATATCATTCATTGGTATTCGTCCAAACACAAGGTTTACTATACCGATGATCACAACTATTGTAAACTACACTCGTTAATACCTCACGAAGGTCCAATGTCATCAGTTCGGGGTCGTAACTCCATAACATTTCCCCCAACGAGGGGTTTTGTCCATTTCATCCATTGGTGCACACGTTAATGAAGGTCAAGTAACCTTGACGACATTTAGCCGCTGGCAAGTAAATCCAGCGAAGCATCAGAAACCATCTGATGATCTCATCTGTTGATGCACACATCGATGAAGGGAAAGCAGCCTTGACATCATCCACGACAGGGATCTCATCCGTTGATGTACATTTTAGGAGGGTCAGGCAACCCTGACAACACAAACTGTTGGCAATAACTCCGACAGAGCAGTGGAAGGACCTGGCAATACAAACCAGGAAAGACCATCCTCATCGGGGAGGATCGATGATGGAATATGTTATACAAGTTGTCCTCAGACAAAACACATCCCCACAGGTCTCTCTTACATGAGATGTACATCCTAAATAGGAAGTCTGTACCAAGGATTAAACACTTTGGTGATAACCCTAATGTCAACATCCTAGAAGTTCCTAAGAGCTCTAGAGTACACAACCAGGCAGGTCATCATAGACATCAGTGATAACTCCAAACTCCATCACAAGATGTGGGAGCAAACAGTCACCACATCCCATTGGAAAATGGTCCAACAAACCACATACATCATGTTGTAGTACATTGCATCATGATTATCTTGTCACATTTCAAGTGTATAGTATTCTTTTTCCTATCCATGCCATTACATTACATGAATATGATAAAGAGGGGCATCTATAGACACTCAAAATTTTGCATTCCTGTTACTAACATTGCAAGAGGGTAGAATCGTCTTTCAAAGATAACACTCGAGGACAAAGCAGCTCCAATTCTGAAGATAACCCTGAAATTATCAGTCATACCATCTCAGAGACAACCCCGAGATACCCCATTCCAGTCCTAGAGACAACCCTGGGATTTTCAGTTTCAACCTCGAAGACAACCCTGAGGAGTGTATTTTCAGTTCCGGAGATAACCCCGGAATCATTAGTTTTCCATCTCGGAGACAACCCCGAGATACTCAGTCCTGGAGAGAACCCCAGGAGTTTCAGTTTTAACCTCGGAAACAACACCGAGGAGTGCAGTTTTAGTTCCGGAGATAACCCCGAAAATGCTCATTTCAACCCTTGCAGTTAGCTTCAACCTCGGAGATAACCTTGAGGCACTCAATTCCAACCCCAGAGACAACCCCGGGAGGTCAGGCACACCTCAGAGATAACCCTGAGAACCTTCAGTACTCACAACAGCCCAATCTTAGAGATAACTGTGAGCAACGACTGCTACATCAGCCCAAACCAGAGATAACCCCGGTGAGGGGCAAAATCATCATTTTTCCACCTCGATCCCATATTTCGCCATCTCAATAAAATTTTAACATACATTCTACACAACAATGTCCTACAAGAACCAGCACTCTAATCCCGAGTGACTATTACACAAGATAGCACACCGGATAGAATTTGAAGACTAAACACTTGGGCATGGCCCCACCTTCCTGACTTCATACAACCTCTAATCCCATGTCATTGTGTAACTCTCGACAACAACATTCTGAAAAAGGTCTTATACACCTCAATCGGATGCCCGGATTGAAGTTTTGAAAGTTTGAGCGGACATCACGTTACATGCGTGCATGTACTTCGAGACGGCAGGACCCACAGAGGACCGGGGCACCCCGGGCAATCGCAGGTGCATCTGCGGCTACCGCATATACACCTGTGGCTCCTCCCTCTATAAATAAAGGGCTTGGGGAGGCCATTTTGATAGAGGAAAAGGTGAGGAAGCCCTGTCTAATTTTCTCTGTACACACTATAAACTGAGTGCTTTCTCATTTCAAACACTTGCGAGCTTATATTTTGCTATATTTTCCCGGTAGGAACCGAGTGTTCATCCATTTAAAGCTATTAAAGTCTTCTTTGGCAGTCCACTTTAAGCCTTCTTACATTTTTTAAAGCCTTTCTTCATATTCTGCACACACAGTTATTCACGTTGAGAGTCGTGTTGTGTGCGTATTCCCAGACTTCAGTCCGTGGCTTTTATTTATTATGTATATATATATATATACTTATATATATTTGTACTAACATTATCGAGTTATGCCTTGATTGAGCCTATATTCACATCCGGAGCGTTTATTAATTATATATATATATATATACTTATATATAAACTGTAAAATCCCAAATTTTATGAATAAAGATTTAAATTTCTCGATTTTTTTTTTGAATATTATGGTGTGGATTTAATATAATGTTATATTTGTGGGTAATATTTATAAATTTTGCAAAGTATGCAAGTTGTTATATTATATTCAATTGGTAGGGGAATATTCTTTGTGTCGGGGAATATTCGTACGACGACACAATCATTGGTGGACCCCATAACGGAATTATTGTCGGATTGAGAAAATGACAAAAATATTTTTATGAAAATAACGGCGGAAGTTTTACCATTAATAATTGTTGAAACACTTTCGGTGTTAAAATAAAGAATACGCTGTCTGTCGTGGTTGCGTAGTAGCACCTGATATTGATTATTGATGCTTACGTGATAAGTCACTCGGTTTTGTTTTATTGATATTATTAATGTAATAAAATAGAAAAGCTTTTATATAAAAAAATGTAATACTTTTATAAAGTTATTCTATAAATAGAATATATTATATTCTATTATGTATGTTGTTTCTGCATAGTAAATTTTTTTTATAGAAAATGTAATACTTTTTATAAAGTTTTTCTCTAAATAGAATATATTATATTTTATTATGCATAGTGTTGCATAGTGTCTGCATAGTGTTTTGCATAGTAAAATCTTTTTATATAAAACAGAATACTTTTATAAAGTTATTCATTTTATTAGATTATAAATAGAATATATTATATTTTATTTAAAAGATTTTGCTTTAAATCTGGACCTTCCGATTAAAAGTAAATCAATCTGGACCGTTCATGGATTAGTTACCATTTAGTCCATTCTTCTATAAATAGAAGCTCATTCATTCATTATTTCTTACGAATTCACTAAAACTCTAGAGAGAGAAACTATAGAGAGAATTCTTCTTCTATAATCTTGAGCGTATTTCTTTGGTGTTTAAGAAAGCATTGAGCGTAGTGCAAGTTTTCTTCGAGTATATCCTCGCCCTACCCGTCGGAGTACTCTTCTTTATAAGATAAGGGATATTATTTGTTGTACTCGTAAGGAGTATTATTTCTTTTGTATTCATGAAGAGAACTTCAGTTATTCCATTATTTATTATTCTGTTGGAATAACTTGTATCATGCTATCTACCCCCTATACTTGTGAAATTCTTACATTATTCCATTATTTATTATTCTGTTGGAATAACCTGTATACCCGGTCTACCCTATACTTGGTGAAAGTCTTCTGTTATTCCATTCTTTATTATTCTGTTGGAATATCCTGTTTGTGCGTTTCTGTTGGACACAGTTCCATCTATATTATTCTATTGGAATATCGAAGTTCACATGCGTTTCTACGGGACTTCGGTTCCGTCTTTATTATTATTTTGTTGGAATATCCTATCTGTGCGTTTTACGCCGGACTGGTTCTCATTATTTATTATTCTATTGAAATAACTTTGCCTGTCTGCAATCTGCATGCACGGTGATTTCTTTTGTTATTCCATTATTTATTATTCATTGGAATAACTTTGATACGCTATTTACCCTATACTTGGTGAAATTCTTTTGTAATTCCATTCTTTATTATTACGTTGGAATATCCTCGTACGCATGCGTTTTACACCGTGAGTGGTTTCCGTTATTTATTATTCTGCTGAATAACTTTTCTACATGCTGGCACCGCATGTATGGTGATTTCGTTGTTATTCCATTCTTTAGTATTCATTTGGAACATCCCAGCTCGGTGCGAATTTCTTTGACCGGTTCCATTATTTATAATTATGTTGGAATAACCTGTCTATTCAATGTACCGCATGCATGGTGATTTATGTTGTTATTCCATTCTTTATTATTTTGTTGGAATATCCTGTTGGTGCGTATTACGCCTGACCTAGTTCCGTTATTTATTATTCTGTTGGAATAACCTATCTATGCGAAGTACCACATGCGTGGTGATTTCTTTTCTTATTCCATTCTTTATTATACTCAGTTGGTTAAAGTTTTGACTTCTATACTCCATGAAATTAGTGAAATATCCTTGATATTTGCGCTTCATCCAGTATCTTTTCATGGAAATATTCTTCTATGCATTCTTGAATTTTACTCTACAAAGAAGTATCATGTTGACAATTTGGACGTTATTAGTTCCTGAATAAATTAATTCTTGAACTTGTTTTATCGAATTATTATTTTATTGTCATCATCCTCATGTTTATATTATGTTCAAAGTTATCTGTGGCCTGTAGTGCATAGATGAACTTGGTATGATTATGACCAGGGATTATTCGGTATAATCATGACCGTAATGTTACAAATGATGTGGAAAAAGTCCTCATTGGCCCGTAGTGCATTGATGGACAGTTTTTGGTATGATTATGGCTATGGATTCTCTTCGGCCAAGGGTGCAAAGATGAATTGTTGAAGACTAATGATAATTTATTCTGCATTATCTTAGTCATAATATTTCTTACTGGGCTAGTTGAGCTCACCCTTTCTTTCACTGTTCTCTTTCAGGAAATGAGAATATAGTTGGGATGAGTCGGGGAACGTAGTGACGGTCCAGATGATAGCATTAGTAGTCCTTACTATTATATTAAATAGTGCGACAATAAATGTAATGAGGACTCCTTGTAGTGTGGATATTGTCTAAATGACAATATCCTTATTAAAACTTTCAGCTATGTGTCGCCGTATTTTTCACGACTGTTGTATAATTAAGTTTGTATTTGATTTATGTACCCTGTATCTGGCGACCTAAGATGGGTGATGTATACCTATTTTTGGGGGCGTCACAAATATTCCTAAAATGGACCCATTATGATAGCATGTAAACATTTATACATTCCCTAAGACTAAACTACATAAGTTTTTGTAGGGAAACAAATGGATCTGTTACCCGCTCAAAGTCCAAAAAGGCCATAAGCCTACAACCAATCAATTCTTCATCTGACCAGTCTAATCCTGCTCCTGTCTCTCGAGAAGAGTTTGATTGTTTAAACAAAAAAATTATAGATTTAGCTGTTTTGCTTAAAGAACTAAACCAATCTACTCAGGGTCCGCCAATACCCGTACATACAGAATCCTCTACACAAGGAGGAACACAAGGTTCAAATAAAATAATTCCTGAACTTCAGTTGGATACGACCAAATAAATTCTTGAAAACACACATCTCAAAGAAGATCTAGACACCGGTGATATCAGGAAAAAAGTCCTTCAAATGGAAGAGACCATTCAGTCTATAAAAGGGATTGGTGCACACATGAGTGTTTCCTATGCTGATCTTTGTATATTCCCTGGTGTTCATTGTCTAGAGAAGTTCAAGACTCTTGACTTTGAAAAGTATGATGGGTTGGGAGATCCTTATACACATTTGAAGGTATTCATAGGAGAACTCTGATCTTATGCCGAGGATGAAAAGCTCAGAATGCAGCTGTTTCAAAAGAGTTTAACTGGAGAAGCCTGCCTATATGCATAAATATCAAAGTCATAATCCGTAATTACCAGGATTACTTTTTTTTACTACCTTTGCTCATTTATCCTCAAATAGGATAAGAAATAACATAAACAAGGTACCAATTTGACTATTTCAAAAGTCATATTTTTTCACATCATTATGTTCAGCATGGTTAAATACTAACATTTACTATGTTGAATATTTTTTATCAAGTCATATGAGCATGCATATTCACTACTATGTGTTTATAAGCATTTCATGTGATAACTAATTTTCCAACGGATAAAAACTGGAAAAGAAGACATATATACGTAATCATGGTAGTGTAGAACACTTGTACAGTGACAGAATTTGCAGAAAGATGCCCGAACTTAGCAGATCTGAAGAATAACTCTCGGATTTCCTGTATGGCGCAATATGAAAATGACTTGTGTAAAGCACCAAGTGCCTTAAAGCCACCCACGGCTGGCCGCAGGTGTACCTGTGTCTCCCTTAGGTGGGGCCCACCCTTCCGGCTCGGTCCAAATTGAGTTGCAATGGAGGTCTCACAAGTTGAAAAAGTTAAATCAGGAAAAAAGATACTACGCGACTGAGCTGAAAAGCCTGAAATCCTGGTTTTCAGAGACCGGACTGTGGGTCTACATATCGTTCATTGGTATTCGTCTAAACACAAGGTTTACTATATCGATGATCACACCTATTGCAAACTACACTCGGTAATACCTCACGAAGGTCCAATGCCATCAGTTCGGGGTCGTAACTCCATAACATTTCCCCCAACGGGGGGTTTTGTCCATTTCATCCGTTGGTGCACACGTTAATGAAGGTCGAAGCAACCTTGACATCATTTAGCCGCTGACAAGTAAATCCAGCGAAGCATCAGAAACCATCTGATGATCTCATCTGTTGATGCACACGTCGACGAAGGAAAAGCAGCCTTGACATCATCCACGACAGGGATCTCATCCGTTGATGTACATTTTAGGAGGGTCAGGCAACCCTGACAACACAAACTGTTGGCAATAACTCCGACAGATCAGTGGAAGGACCTAGCAATATAAACTAGGAAAGACCATCCTCATTGGGGAGGACTGATGATGGAATATGTTATACAGGTTTTCCTCAGACAAAACACATCCTCACATGTCTCTCTTACATGAGACGTACATCCTGAATAGGAAGTCTGTACCAAGGATTAAACACTTTGGTGATAACCCTAATGTCAACATCCTAGAAGTTCCTGAGAGCTCTGGAGTACACAACCAGGCAGGTCATCAGAGACATCAGAGATAACTCCAAACTCCATCAGAAGATGTGGGAGCAAACAATCACCACATCCCGTTGGAAAATGGTCCAACAAGCCACATACATCATGTTGTAGTACATTGCATCATGATTATTTTGTTACATTTCAAGTGTATAGTATTCTTTATGTCAGGAATAAGCATGTGAATGATATTCCTATTTACATATGATTTGATTATGATATATGTATATGAATGAATATGCAATTATGCTTGCATTAAGAAAAGCTATAAAATCCTTTGATAGATAATAGAAACATATGTACAAGGACTTAGAATGAATTGATCAAATGTGTTAGGTTGATTCTACATAAGCAAAACATCTTTGTAAAGTCCTTAAAAAGAAATAATGTACAAGGACTATAAATATAGAAAGATCAAGCATGTTAGGTTGATCTTATGATGTAATAGATAGGCTTGACTGATCGTCGAGCACTGCACTATAAATCGTAGTCTGCCAGGAAAGTCAAGGAAAACTCGAGAGCTATCAAGGCAGAATCATAGTCTGCAAGATAGTAGATCTCAGAGTTCGTAGACTTCCAGGAGAGACGAGGAAGGATCGTAGTGTGTCGAGGAGAACTTCCTCAGGGCCGTAGTCTGCTGAGGAAGTCATGTTCAGAATCGTAGAGACAACCTGCCTACGAGCTGACCAAGTATCTACCAAAGCCAAGTCAAGAATCGTAGACTACACTCAAAGTCGTAGAGTCTACTAATCATACCAGAGGCAGAGATCGTAGTCAAGAAAGATCAGATGAAGACAACAAGCACAACGATAGAAATCGTAGAGTGTCAAGATCTGATCTCGGAGTCGTAGTGTCTGCACAGCCACAAGCTGAAACGTAGAGTGCAGAACTAAGACCTCAACAGATGTGCTCACAATGTAAAAGTAGAATCGTAGAGCAAATACGATTCTCAACGAATAGGCACTCCCTGAACATCCAAAAGAATGAAGCCTCTGGTTGACACTGCATAGATATGTTCCACCTGAAGAAAACCAGAGAGCACTCAACGAATGACATGCAAGCTAAAAAAAGACCTAAGCACCAATCCAATTAGCATCAAGATTGAGTTGTGAAGCCATTCGAGATGAAGTCTTCCACAAGATGATCATAAGAAGACTTCATTATCTGACTAAGGAAAGTCAACATATGTAGTAGCTGTCCAGAAGAAAGATGACAACGATCTTGGAAGTAATCAAGATCGTAGTGTTTGCCAAACAAAGAAGGAACTGATGGAGTATATACTGAGATACTGGTCAGTCTGAATAACAAGGCTAAAGTGATTAAGCATTGGGTCAGTCCATTGATGATAAGTGAACGGGAGATCACAAGGAGAAAGCGAGCTGGACATGCCAGAAATCTTAAGTGTCTTGTTATTCAGAAGATGCCAAAGCAAGGAATCTAGCCATCAGTATCTAAGAACAGTCGAGGCAAACAGAAGTAATGAAGCACTGCATACAAAAAAGAAGAGATGTGTTCTACACTGAAGATCAAGTGAACACTCCTCATAATCATAGTGATAGTCAACAAGACACTACGATCAGGTCCATGAAGACATGCATCGGAATCGTAGAGTTCGAATAGCTGAAGAATGAAGCATTGGCAACAGTTCAATCTGAAGGGTAATATTCGGACAAGAGCTTATTGAGAGCATCGATGCAAGGACAACCTCTGAACGAGAAATCAGAAGGGTGAAATAAAGTCTTTGACCTGCCCAAGACATTAATGTGACATATCTGACAGGGTTAGTGAAACAGCAGAATGCAGTGTCAGGAAGTCAGAAAATGGTGTCATGTCACATCTGCAGTCTGCATCAAATAACTCAAGATCTGCGAAGCAATTTGAATAGCTCTCAACAGCTACCTTCCAACGGGAAGATTGAGAAGCAGTATAAATCAACAGCGCTTCAAAGATAAAAAAATGCTGATGATTGTGTAGTTGCAGAATCGTTGAATTGGTGAATGCTATAGTTGACTTTACGAGTTCCACCAAAGATCAACAGAACAAGTCTCAGTGACAGTGAGACCACCAAGGTGAAAGTGATGTAGCTTTAAAGAAGAACTCAAAATAGATCAAAGCCTCACTTAACAAAGATGAGAATGCCACTAAAGATGGCAGCCAAGCTGAGAGCCGAGAAGGCCAAGAAGATAGCATTCAAGAAAGTGGCTGAGTACAAAGAAGATCAAGAGAGCCACTCTACGAATCACTATGAACCGAAAGTTGAAACTGAACAAGTGCAGAACCATGTCTGCAAAGTATTCAAGAAGGGTTCAGGGATTGCTAAGTGCCAGGCAAAGTCTACTAAAAGCACAGAGATTTAGCAAACCCAGATGGTGATGGTGCACAGCTGATATCAGATGAAGACGAGCAGAAAAGAGTGAAGATCAGCTGCACCAAAGAAGAAGTGGTCCGGACTCGAAGCTGAAAGCAAAGAGGACCACACCAAGTTGCTAAGTACAAAAGATGTTCAAAGCTTAACAACATCTTAGCAGCTCAGCACCAACAACAACAATAACTACAACAACAAGAAGCCAGGGCCTGAGGGGTCCTTGTCTGGAGGGACTAAATGAAGTTCCAAGCCTGCTGGGCTTGAAGAGTTCCTTGGGAACTAGAGGAGTTCCAAGGCTGCTGGCCTTGAAGTGTTCTTAGTGAACTGAAGTCCCAAGGCTGTTGGCCTTGAAGGAATCTTAGTGATTCAGGGTGCTGGCCTTCCTTAGTGGAAATCCTACTAGTTGAAAGCAGAAGAGTGGATTAGGAGCTTGAGTCTCTGAACCACTTAAAACCCCTTGTGTCTTTTACGTTATGTCATTTACATTATGTATATTAACTGCTATAACTGCTATGTATGTTTTAACTGCTTACTACTAAAGTAACTCTTTAAACAATGTATGTTTGATTATGAATATATCAATGAAGGGGATCTTTTACCTATTCTGATGTGCTTGAAAAGATTCTTAAGTTTGTCATGAGCCACTTAATGAGCAATACAACTTAATAGAGAAAAAGTATTTTGAAACTCTAAGGATCTATTCAACCCCCCTTCTAGATCTGTATTGTGCCTACTGGGAACTAACAATTGGTATCAAAGCAGGTTCTCATGCTATATTCAAAAGCTAATCGCTTTAAGTCTGATCCTAGGCACAAACATTGTTCTAAGCTTTGTTTAGTAGTAAGTCACTTGTTATATGCAGATGAGCTCATATATTGAAAATACTATGTACAGGTAGATGTGAATATATACCTGAAGATGCTCAGATTGATCCATGTCTTTGATTATCATGTTAACAAGATCAATCCTTGCTCAATATCAATCGTGGTGTCTGAAGATCAAGCTAGAAAGCTCAAGAGATACCAACAGAAAAGATTCAAACATCTTCCAGCATGAAAATGGCCATACATGCTAAATAATGCTTATCCAAAGAAGAAAGAAGAACTTCTCAACCGTATGTCTGGCCAACCTGCAGCTGGATGCAAATCTTGTGAACTCAAGGATGTCAAGGAATTAGAGATGCTGATACTCTCTTAGCTTGTGCCTTCAAGACCACACCTGATTGACTGAAGATCAACTGGAGTAACCGGCTGTCAGAAGCAAGTGAGAAAATATGCACATCAATGCCTAAACTCAGTATAGCTAAGATAAATGACTGTTAAGCACTAACAGCAGAAAGGTACAGTTCCTCGCCAACATAGATATAAACATCATATTTTCACCTTACGTATGAACTATAACAGGTTTCCTTCAAGTATTCATAATCTATCTAAAAAGGTGAAGAGAGAAAGTACACGGATGATGGAAACTCAAATGTTTATAAACTTTTTCTCCAACCAAGTTTTAGGTTGAAAATGATGACTTGAAAGAGACCTAAAATGGTTTCAAGAGCCTCACAGATCAATTGAATGTGTTGTAACTTTTGCTGATGGGTTAATGTGCGCCATACATCCTATGGTCTAAGTGTTTAATAACACATAGAGTATGATCAAATTTATAAAAGAATCTTGAAGATTCATCGAAACTGATCACCTCCATGAATCAACTAGATGCTAATAAATAGTAGAGTTGATTCTCACTCTGTGAATATTTAAACTCTGTGAACGTAAATTAGCAAAAGATGAGACCATCAAGGAAAAGAGTGCCTTATTAAAATGACAGATTTCTTTCATACTCACCACCATGCATCTCAAGATATATTATCTAAATGAAGTATATGCATGAATACGACTGACGGTGGTCTGTATGAGTTTATCCAAATCGGTGAGGAACAGGGGTTAAGTAAACTAACCTAGCAGGATCCACTTATCCATGGGTACCAAAAATAGAAATCTATAACCTGCAGGTACTTGGTCTATCTGACCACAATAAAGAATGCTAAAGCAGAAGACTTCAGTCAAGAAAGATTCAACCAGCAGAAGGCTTAAGACTGTTCAGAATTAATTCTGATAAAATTCTTATATGTCAAAGCCTATTCTTGAAGATCTGCTGAGCTAATCTCAAATGGTTGCATATCCTTATATGAAAGCAGGCCACTCAACCAGAGATGAAAAAGGGTCTTAGATGCTCAAGCATGCAAAACTTGTTCTCAAGGAAGCTCACATCAAAGAACTAAAGAGCATCGAACATTAGGAACTTAGTACAGGAGCAGAACTCCACGAGCACAAGCTGATGAGGAAGACTACGTTTGTAGTGCGGTCAAAGGATCGTAGAATGATTAACCCTAAAAATGCCCATTTCTACGATATAAGAAGATTTAATAACTTCAACCAGAATAAGATATGCATGGTTGTCTTCTGCTACTCATGAAGAAGAAAAACTTATGTCTCTCTGAGAATACAGTATCAACTATGGGGGAGCAGTAATCTGCTAACAGTACAGAAGCTCTAAACCATCAGAGATATACTATGAAGCTGTGAACCAGCTACAGAGTCCCAAAACTTTGTGGCTGATGAACCAAATAAAGATCCATAGTCAGTAGGAACGTCTCAAAATGTACTATTGATAACCTTTCAGCCACCCAACTCAAAATCGTGGAGTGCCTACAATCAAACATCTGATCGTAGTGCAAGAGCAAGAGGACACCACAATTGCAGCCAGTGCAAATGTCTAAAGTTGGAAGAGGGACTCCCCAACAGAAAAGGTCAACTGAGATATCAGTGCAAATCAATTCTAAAGTATTTCATCTGGAAAGCACCTCAGGGACAAACTTGATCCTTAGCTCACTCCAAGAGGTTGGCCCTTCGTGAGCTACCTTGACCCAGAAGGAATGCTTAGTAAAGTTCATCTCAAGGAACAAGCCAGTCAACAATTGTAGAATAGAGTTTTGAGAGAACTAAATGATCGTGATGTAATCTCAACGATCGTAGTGAAAACTCAACGATCGCAGAAGCAGACTTGACGATCGCAGACTTACCAAAAGACACTCTAGCTCATAAGGAGTTTGGAAGAACAAGACAATTACTCTACCATTCTGAAGTATGAGGAGATTAGTTCAAATACAGTTTGAAAAGACATCTTGCAAATGCACATTAGAACTTAAGTACCCAAACTGGCTTGGGGTGCATCAGTGGTTGAGCTATGCAGTTTAAACATGAAGAGAAATGTTAAAACCATCCACTGAAACATCTTTCAAAGAATTGATCGTTGAGTCAACAAAGGAAAACGTAGAGTCAATAGCTAACCTATCATGCTACTCTACGAACTCAAGAGGTCAAAGGTCAATCCACGTCAATCAAACGTCCACTATTCTAAAAGAGACAGCTAACTGACAAGTTACTGGGGAGTTACAGCTTGTTACTGGGGATCGTGCAACAAATGACTGAGTGACACATCACAACACATGTAGAGTCTGAAGGAACTGTCATAAAGATAAATTCAAATCTGAAGACAGTTATCTGAACCCCTTGAACCTCCCTCTCCCTCCCATTTTCAAACCCTAGAAGCTAGAGTTCTCTTCTAAGCCAAACTACCAAAATTTCCATTGTCCAAATCAAAATCAGCCATATTCCATAAATCTCCCTGAATCAATATCCACATTCCTCAAATTATTCAAATTGCAGATTGGCGAGTTATCACTGATATTCAGCTAAGAACCAAGACGTTTGAAATATCTGAAAAGAAATTCAGGGATATTCTTGAACTTGTGAAGAAGGCTGGGTTCTCAGAATGTCTTGAAGAAAACACATGAGTTTATAGTGACCTGGTCAAGGAGTTTCATTCAAACGCAACCGTAAATTCTGGAATCCTCTCCACCAAGGTTAAAGGTCAGAGTGTGAAACTAAATGCTTCTGACATCAATCTATGCTTAGGTCTTCCTGACCGAAATCTGAAAAGCCTGGAAGGGATCGACACAGAAAAAGCTAAGAACATTATGCAGTAGAAAAGAAACCCTAGTTTCAAGGACATGAAGAAAAAGGAGTTTCCTGAAGAATTCGAGTTTCTTGCTAAAATAGTGGGGAAATGTATCTTCTGTAAAGAAACTACACATGATACTGTGATTGACCAACAGCTAAAGATCATGTTTGCCATAGTCCTGAAGGAACACATCAACTTTGGAGCTGTCTTGCTCTATCATATATCTAAATGGCTGGATAAGGAAGAAAAGAAAAGAGCGACCGAGAAACCACTCACAAAGGTTTTTCATGGGAGATTCTTAAGCATCATCTTGAAGAAAAAGTTGAAGAATAGAATTAAGGATGATGATGGAGAAATTCTCAATGTCCATAAGATAATGTCTCCACAGCTTTTCATAAACTGGAAGAAAAACCCAAAGGAAAATAGGAGGTTGACAACTGGGAACAGTAGCAAGACCTCTACAAAGAAGAGGAAGGCGAAAGAGGTAGAAAGCTCTGAATCTGATGACTCTGTACCACCAACAACTACACCAGCTAGAAAGAAATCTAGAGGTGTGAAGAAATCCAAAGCCCCACCAAGAAGTCTCCCCACCAAAGACAAGAAAGTAGAAGAAAAAGTCCCAACTGCTAAAACCACAAAGTGAAGAAGCAGCAGGCTGCTTCAAGAGCCGTTCAAAAAGAAAGCCAAAATAATAAATAGACAAATTCCTATTTCCCAAGGAAGCACATCTGACAAAGAAGAGGATGTAGAGTCAAAGGAAGAGAAGGGAACTGATGATCTCAAGACTGAGTCCTCGAAGAACAGATCCAGTGATGAAGGTGGAGCTGGATTCATGAAAGAAGATGTAAACTCTGCTGATAAAGAAGAATACGTAAGCCCTATGACCAATTCTCAGAGTACTTACTTTGAAGATGAAGAAAATCTGTAAGATGACCCATCTGAATGTCCAGATGCAAATACTCCAACAAGCTCTCATGATGGATCAAACAATGATGAGGTTGAAAAAGAAACAACAGCACCTGCTAGTGATGAACCTCAAGAAAGTTTGTATGCTGACTCAAAGATCTCAGAGTCTGAAGAAGAAGAAGAAGAATCTGATTCACCCATAACTGAACCGTAAACAAGAAGAAGAAGTCACAGATTGATAGCTGAATTTGCCTCAAAGAAGAGAATTGATCAATCTACTGAAATAATTGAATTAAGTGATGATGGATCTGACTCACAGAAAGAAGATGCTGAAGATCGGTCTAGCAATGAAGAAGGTGAATCTGCATCAGGGGAAAGGAATACTGAAGATAGGACCAGCACTGAAGGAGATGATCCCAAGGAAGACATTGCTGAAGAGGGTTCTGAAAATAAAATTCAGCAAGAGGAATCTATTGATGAATCTGATGAAAGGAATCAACAAGATTCAAGCTCAAGAAGTGAAGAAATGAAGAAAGATTCTAATTCTGAAAATAAGGAATTAGGAAAACCAGCAAATTATACTGTCATAGTGGAAGTCTCAAATGAATCACAAGAAGCTCTTCCAGAAATTCCAAGCCTAGAACTAATGGCTCAAAACTTCTCAAATTGAAAAGTGATGTGATAATGATGATCAAAGACAAGCCCCACTACAAGGTCTATCGACATGCTGACAATCATTATATTCCCTATGATCGTAGAGTGGACTCTGAAGGCAGAAGGTGTATGACCAAGGAGGAAATCATAGAGTCTGCTCACTCTACCACTGATGATATTCAAGCTCAAAATGAGAAGCCTTCATTTGCTTAAGCACTAGTGTCCAACATCCCTTCATCTTCCAATATCTATTGGTACTCAATGATTCTTCAGATTTTCAACACCTTCGACAATCTGTCCAAGGAAGCAGATCGTAGAGTCCAACCTGATGCTCAACCAAGGACTACACAATTAAATGATTAAATATCCGTGGAAAAGGAGTTGATGAAGAATTCTGCTGAGCTGGTTAAGAAAATATTTCTTATTACTAAAGAGTCAAAGAGATTGACAGAAGGAGAAGATCACTCAGTTCAAGACAAAATTCAAGCCACCATGGCTGATGTATCTCTCAAAATTAAAGAGAGAGATCACATCTATCTCAACGTTCTAAATGATCAAAAGGCTGAAGCTCTATTAGCACAAAAGGAAAATGAAGAAAAACTCAAAGTCCTCTCTGACAAGATTGACCACCTGCATCAGTCCTTCTCCATGCAACTAGAGCTCAGTCAACAAGAAATCAAGCATGAAGTTGGAAATTCCTCCTACCTGATGGAGCAGCTTATGTCCAATATGGAACAGCTCTCTCAACTGATTAATGACAAACAGGGGGAGAAAGAGAGACATAGAAAGAAACATTCAAGAAAGGGCAAGACGAGCAGAAGGAAACAAAACATGAAGAAGGTAGCAGAGCAAGAAGCTGGGTCATCATCTAAGGGAAAGCCAAAGGATGATGAACCCGTATTTGCAAAGGCTGAGGGGGAGCATACAAAAGTTATGAAGCCAATATCCCAGGATGAGTAGACGTAAGAAGATCAAACAGATGAATAGCTGATCAACAGACATCCTGGAAGCATACATGGAACCAAAGAGGTACATCTCTAACTAGTTAGGTATGTTCCGGATCCAGGATGTAAAATGTCAGTATATTAAATTCCACATCATTATAAATGACATTCATGATTATCTATTTTAGAAATATAGCTGCTCACTGTATATAAGATTCATTCATAACATGTATATGCACTTATTATTTTTTGTTATAATCAAATAGGGGGAGATTGTCAGGAATAAGCATGTGAATGATATTCTTATTTACATATGATTTGATTATGATATATGTATATGAATGAATATGAAATTATGCTTGCATTAAGAAAAGCTGTAAAGTCCTTTGATAGATAATAGAAACATATGTACAAGGACTTAGAATGAATTGATCAAATGTGTTAGGTTGATCCTACATAAGCAAAACATCTTTGTAAAGTCCTTAAAAAGAAATAATGTACAAGGACTATAAATATAGAAAGATCAAGCATGTTAGGTTGATCTTATGATGTAATAGATAAGCTTAACTGATCGTCGAGCATTGCACTATAAATCGTAGTTTGCCAGGAAAGTCAAGGAAAACTCGAGAGCTATCAAGGCAGAATCGTAGTCTGCAAGATAGTAGATCTAAGAGTTCGTAGACTTTCAGGAGAGACGAGGAAGGATCGTATTGTGTAGAGGAGAACTTCCTCAGGGCCGTAGTCTGCTGAGGAAGTCATGTTTAGAATCGTGAGAGCGGCACAATCGAGCCGACTCAAAGTATACTGCGCCAAAGCCAAGTCAAGAATCGTAAACTACACTCAGAGTCGTAGAGTCTACTAATCATACCAGAGGCAGAGATTGTAGTTGAGCAAGATCAGATGAAGACAACAAACACAACGACAGAAATTGGATCTGATCTCGGACTCGTAGTGTCTGCACAACCAAAGTTGAAACGTAGAGTATAGAACTAAGACCTCAACAGATGTGCTCACAATGTCAAAGCAGAATCGTAGAGAAAATACGATTCTCATGGAATAGGCACTCCCTAAACATCCAAAGGAATGAAGCCTCTGGTTGACAGTGCAAAGATATGTTCCACCTGAAGAAAACTAGAGAGCACTCAACGAATGACATGCAAGCTAACAAAAGACCTAAGCACCAATCCAATCAGCATCAAGATTGAGTTGTGAAGCCATTCTAGATGAAGTCTTCCACAAGATGATCATAAGAAGACTTCATTATCTGACTAAGGAAAGTCAGCATATGTAGTAGCTGTCCAGAAGAAAGATGACAACGATCTTGGAAGTAATCAAGATCGTAGTGTTTGCCAAACAAAGAAGGAACTGATGGAGTATATACTGAGATACTGGTCAGTCTGAATAACAAGGCTAAAGTGATTAAGCATTGGGTCAGTCCATTGATGATAAGTGAACGGGAGATCACAAGGAGAAAGCGAGCTGGACACGCCAAAAATCTTAAGTGTCTTGTTATTTAGAAGATGCCAAAGCAAGGAATCTAGCCATCAGTATCTAGAACAATCAAGGCAAACAGAAGTAATGAAGCACTGCATACAAAAAGGAAGAGATGTGTTCTAAACTGAAGATCAAGTGAACACTCCTCGTAATCGTAGTGATAGTCAACAAGACACTACGATCAGGTCCATGAAGACTTGCATCAGAATCGTAGAGTTCGAATAGCTAAAGAATAAAGCATGGGCAATGGTTCAATCTGAAGGGTAATATTCGGACAAGAGCTTATTGAGAGCATCGATGCAAGGACAACCTCTGATCGAGAAATTAGAAGGGTGAAATAAAGTCTTTGACCTACCCAAGACATCAAAGTGACATATCTGACAGGGTTAGTAAAACAGCAGAATGCAGTGTCAGGAAGTCAGAAAATGGTGTCATGTCACATCTGCAGCCTGCATCAAATAACTTAAGATCTGCGAAGCAATTTGAATAGCTCTCAATGGCTACCTTCCAACGGGAAGATTGAGAAACAGTATAAATCAACAACGCTTCAAAGATAAAAAAATGCTGATGATTATGTAGTTGCAGAATCGTTGAATTGGAGAATGCCATAGTTGACTCTACGAGTTCCACCAAAGATCAACGGAACAAGTCTCAGTGACAGTGAGACCACCAAGGTGGAAGTGAAGTAGCTTTAAAGAAGAACTCAAAATAGATCAAAGCCTCACTCAACAAAGATGAGAATGCCACTAAAGATGACAGCCAAGCTGAGAGCCAAGAAGGCCAAGAAGATAGCATTCAGGAAAGTGGCTTAGTACAAAGAAGATCAAGAGAGCCACTCTATAAATCACCATGAACCTGAAGTTTGGCCCGAACAAGTCTGTAAACACGCAAAGTATTCAAGAAGGGTTCAGGATTGCTAAGTGCCGCATACAAAGTCTACTAAAAGCATAGAGACTTAGCAAACCCCAGGATGGTGATGGTGCACAAATTTGATATCGAGATGAAGAAAGCGAAAAAAGAGTGAAGATCAATTTGCACCAAAGAAGAAGTGGTCCGGACTCAAAGTCGAAAGTAAAGAGGACCACACCAAGTCGCTAAGTACAAAAGATGTTCAAAGCTTAATAACATCTTAGCAGCTCAGCACCACCAACAACAACAAGAAGCCAGGGCCTGAGGGGTCCTTGTCTGGAGGGACTAAATGAAGTTCCAAGCTCTTTGGGCTTGAAGAGTTCCTAGGGAACTAGAGGAGTTCCAAGGTGGGTGGCCTTGAAGAGTTCTTAGTGAATCAAGTCCCAAGGTCACTTGGCCTTGAAGGAATCTTAGTGATTCGAGAGTCTTGCCTTCTTCCTTAGTGGAAATCTCGCTAGTTGAAAGCGGAAAGACCGGATTAGGAGCTTGAGTCTCCGAATCACTTAAAACCCCTTGTGTCTTTTACTTTATGTCATTTACATTATGTATATTAACTGCTATAACTGCTATGTATGTTTTAACTGCTTGCTACTAAAGTAACTCTATTAACAATGTATGTTTGATTATGAATATATCAATGAAGGGGATCTTTTACCTATTCCACTGTGCTTGAAAAGATTCTTAAGTTTGTCATGAGCCACTTGATGAGCGATACAACTTAATAGAGAAAAAGTATTTTGAAACTCTAAGGATCTATTCAACCCCCCTTCTAGATCTGTATTGTGCTTACTAGGAACTAACACTTTATCCTATCCATGCCATTACATTACATGAATATGATAAAGAGGGGCATCTATAGACACTCAAAATTTTGCATTCATATTACTAACATTGCAAGAGGGCAGAATCGTCTTTCAAAGATAATCTTGGAGGACAAAGCAGCTCCAATTCTGGAGATAATCCCAAAATTATCAGTCATACCATCTTAGAGACAACCCCGAGATACCCCGTTCTAGTCCCAGAGACAACCCTGGGATTTTCAGTTTCAACCTCGAAGACAACCCCAAGGAGTGCATTTTCAGTTCCGGAGATAACCCCGAAATTATTAGTTTTCCATCTCGGAGACAACCCCGAGATAGTCATTCCTGGAGATAACCCCAGGAGTTTTAGTTTCAACCTCAGAAACAACACTGAGGAGTGCAATTTTAGTTCCAGAGATAACCCCGAAACTGTTCATTTCAACCCTTGCAGTCAGCTTCAACCTCGGAGATAACCCTGAGGCACTTAATTCCAACCCCAGAGACAACCCCGGGAGGTTAGGCACACCTTAGAGATAACCCTAAGGACCTTCAGTACTCATAGTAGCCCAATCTTAGAGATAACCATGAGCAACGACTGCTACATCTACCCAACCAAATGATAACCCTGGTGAGGGGCAAAATCATCATTTTTCCACCTCGATCCCATATTGCGCCATCTCAATAAAATTTTAACATACATTCTACATAACAATGTCCTACAAGAACCAGCGCTCCAATCCCGAGTGACTATTACACAAGACAGCAAATCGGATAGAATTTAAAGCCTGAACACTTGGGCATGGCCCCACCTTCCTGACTTCGTACGACCTCTAATCCTATGTCATTGTGTAACTCTAGACAACAGCATTCTGAAAAAGGTCTTATACACCTCAATCAGATGCCCGGATTGAAGTTTTGAAAGTTCGAGCGGACATCACGTTGCATGTGTGCACGTACTTCGAGACGGCAGGACCCACAGAGCCCGGGGCACCCCGGGCAATCGCAGGTGCATCTGCGGCTACCGCATATACACCTGTGGCTCCTCCCTCTATAAATAGAGGGCTTGGGGTGGCTCTTTTGATCGAGGAAAAGGTGAGGAAGCCCTGTCCAATTTGTTCTGTACACACTATAAACTGAGTGCTTTCTTATTTCAAACACTTGCGAGCTTATATTTTGCTATATTTTCCTGATGGGAACCGAGTGTTCATCCATTTAAAGCTATTAAAGTCTTCTTTGGCAGTCCACTGTAAGCCTTCTTACATTTTTTAAAGCCTTTCTTCACATTCTGCACACACAGTTATTCACGTTGAGAGTCGTGTTGTGTGCGTATGCCCAGACTTCGATTCGTGGCTTTTATTTATTTTGTATATATATATATTATATATATTTGTACTAACATTATCGAGTTATGCCTCGATTGAGCCTATATTCACGTCCAAAGCATTTACTAATTTTATATATATATACATATATATATATATATATACTTATATATAAACTGTAAAATCCCAAATTTTACGAATAATGATTTAAATTTCTTGAATTTTTTTTTGAATATTATGGTGTGGATTTAATATAATGTTATAGTTGTGGGTAATATTTATAATTTTTGCAAAGTATACAAGTTGTTATATTATATTCAATTGGTCGGGGAATATTCTTTGTGTCGGGGAATATTCGTACGACGACACAATCATTGGTGGACCCCATAACGGAATTATTGTCGGATTGAGAAAATGACAAAAATATTTTTATGAAAATAACGGCGGAAGTTTTACCGTTAATACTGTTGAAAAACTCGGTGTTAAAAGTACAGTAATACGTGTGGTTGCATAGTAGCACACGATATTAATTATTGATGCTTACGTGATAAGTCACTCAGTTTGTTTTATTGATATTATTAATGTGATAAGTCACTCGCTTTTCTGTTCTTGTCTTTTATAAAGTTATTCTATAAATAGAATATATTATATTCTATTATGCATAGTGTTTTGCATAGTAAAATCTTTTTATAGAAAACAGAATACTTTTATAAAGTTATTCTACAAATAGAATATATTATATTTTATTATGCATAGTATTGCATAGTGCTGCGTAGTGTTTTGCATAGTAAATTTTTTTATATAAAACAGAATACTTTTATAAAGTTATTCGTTTTATTAGATTATAAATAGAATATATTATATTTTATTTAAAAGATTTTGCTTTAAATCTGGACCTTCCATTAAAAGTAAATCAATTTGGACCGTTCATGGATTGGTTACTATTCAGTCCATTCTTCTATAAATAGAAGCTTATTCCTTCATTATTTCTTACGAATTCACTGAAACTCTAGAGAGAGAAACTATAGAGAGAATTCTTCTTCTATTATCTTGAGCATATTTCTTTGGAGTTTAAGAAAGCTTTGAGCGTAGTGCAAGTTTTCTTCGAGTATATCCTCGCCCTACCCGTCGGAGTACTCTTTTTTATAAGGTAAGGGATATTATTTGTTGTACTCGTAAGTAAGGGTATTATTTCTTTTGTATTCATGAAGAGAACTTCATTATTCCATTATTTATTATTCTCATTTGGAATAACTTTTGTATCTGCTTCTACCCTATACTTGGTGAAATTCTTACATTATTCCATTATTTATTATTCTATTGGAATAACTCAGATATCTGGATCTACCCTATTCTTGGTGAAATTCTTCCATTATTCCATTATTTATTATTCTGTTGGAATAACTCGTATACATACTGGCCTACCCCTATACTTGGTGAAATTCTTTTGTTATTCCATTCTTTATTATTACGTTGGAATATCCTATCTCATGTGTTTTTACTGTGGGACTGGTTCCGTTATTTATTATTTTATTGAATAACTTTGCCTCATGCTAAGTACCGCATGCATGGTGATTTCTGTTGTTATTCTATTCTTTATTATTCATTTGGAACATCCTGCCGGTTGTAAATTTCACTTTGACACGGTTTTGTTATTTATTATTCTATTGAATAACCCGCTCATGCGATGTACCCCATGCATGGTGATTTACATTGTTATTCCATTCTTTATTATTACATTGGAATATCCTATCGGTCGTATTACGCTTGACCGGTTCCGTTATTTATTATTACATTGGAATAACTTTGCTCATGCAAAGTACCGCATGCATGGTGATTTCTTTTGTTATTCCATTCTTTATTATACTCACCGGGTTAAAGTTTTGACTTCTATACTCCATGAAATTAGTGGAATATCTTTGATATTTGCGCTTCATCCAAAGATATCTTTTCATGGAAATATTCTTCCGAGCATTCTTGAATTTTACTCTACAAAAAGAAGTATCATGTTGACAATTTGACGTTATTAGTTCTGAATAAATTAATTCTTGAACTTGTTTTATTGAATTATTATGTCATTGTCATCATCTTCATGTTTATATTATGTTCAAAGTCATCTGTGGCCTGTAGTGCATAGATGGACTTGGTATGATTATGACCGTGGATTATTCGGATAATCATGACCGTAATGTTACAAATGATGTGGAAAAAGTCCTCATTGGCCCGTAGTGCATTGATGGACAGTTTTTGGTATGATTATGGCTATGGATTCTCTCCGGCCAAGGGTGCAAAGATGAATTGTTTTATGGCATGATCAGGACCGTTGATGAATACACGAATATCCTTGGCTCGTAGTGCATGGATAATTTGTGGTCGTGATACTAATGAATATCCTTGGTCGTAGTGCAGGGATGATGTGGATTATTTATTAAGCTAAGTCTCAATGATAAAAGTGATGAAAAACTTTTTAAATCATAAAAGATAGTAGATTTTATTCTCTACTTGACTCTTTTAATGGATTGCTTGTTCCACTGCAGTTAAACTTGATGTCTATTGTGTTTTATCAGTTTAACATTGTTGAAGACTAATGATAATTTATTCTGCATTATCTTAGTCATAATATTTCTTACTGGGCTAGTTGAGCTCACCCTTTCCTTCACTGTTCTCTTCAGGAAATGAGAATATAGTTGGGACGAGTCGGGGAACTGATTGAAAGTCCAGATGATAGTATTAGTAGTCCTCACTATTCTGTTAAATAGTGTGATAATAAATGTAATGAGGACTCAATTGAGAGCGGATATTGTCTAGATGACAATATTTGTATTAAAACTCACAGCATATGTTTTGTCGTCGTATTTTGCACGACTGTTGAATAATTAAGTTTGTTTTTGATTTATGTACCATGTATCTGGCGACTCAAGATGGGTGATGTATACCTATTTTTGGGGGCGTCATATAAACTGTTGTCAAACTCTGTTCGATGAGCCTGGATTTACATCCAGAGCATTTACTACTTTTATATATATTTAAATACTTATATATATATTATTATTATCATCAAACTATGTTTGATTGAGCATGGATATAATATCTGGTGCATTTACCACGTTTATATATATATATATATATATATATATATATATATATATATATATATATATATATATCGCCTAATGATTTAACCGAGCCTTTATATCGCCGAATCGATTTAAACCTAATTTATATATATATATATATATATAGGGCTATATGTATATACACAGCTGTGTATTACACAGTAGGCCTATGACGACAGATTTTTTGCCAGAGCCCAGAATAGTTATGACGATGGGTGAAACCATCGCTATAACCCGAAAAACCATCATCATAGCCTACTGTGTAATACACAGCTGTGTATATACATTTTTCCCATATATATATATAATTGCCTACAACTTTTATACAAACTACTACATCATGTGAGCCTATGAATCATGTGATCATAGATTCAGACTCCTGAATCTAGATTCTGTTCCCGTGATGGACATTTTTGGCTGTAATCAGCTTGTACATTATTAACGATGTTTGAATTTCCTTAGACGGCTCTCATGCCCACAAGGAGTTCGGCACTACTATATACCTTATTTTCACAAAGATGCCTCGCATCTCAAAAATAAAAGAAATCAAGCCGAACACATAATAAAATGGAAGTATCAAAGGCCTCAATTAATATTGAGCATAAGGGTTTGAAAAACCTCTTTTACAAAACATCACTGGTATATCTTGTTAAAACTGAACTTTTATACAAAAATTCAAATCCTTTGTATATAGGTGCAAATGAGGCATAACACTACTTCCAGATAACTGCACATTGACCCAAACACACACACATTCATATAATAGTTTAATTGAAAAGTGGCGGTCACCGTGGTAACACGGATGTCGGGGGGTGCCTAACACCTTCCATCCTCATAATAAATCCCCTGAACCCTAACGAATCTCGGTTTCACAGACCTGTTAAACAGTGTCACATTACTGGGTCAATGTGCAAATCTTTTCTCGGTTGAGTTAGTGCAACCATTTAAAAATACCAACTGGCGACTCTTACAGTCCAATCGTTGACATATACATATCGGACCTTTTCACAACTTCTTTTTCAAACAAATCTCACCTAACATGAGAACACTAAAAGACAAGAACAAAAAAGCGACAATAAAAATCCCGACGTCGACAACAATGTTCTTGAGTTTTCTGGAATTTCCAGAAAACACAAATCGTGTCCGGTCAACCCAGCTTGACTGACCACTACTTTCATTCTGTTTGTTGTTTAAGTGATCTAAGGGCATGAATCTATAGTCCATATACTAGAATATAACGTTAATACATTAACATAAGCAAATCACATAACAAATGAAAGATCTGGGCTCATGAATATGTTGTCAGACCCATCTGGGTAAATTATGGGTTACCCAGAAACATAAAGTCATGGCCGATCAACCCACTTTGACCATCAATAACTTGGAATCCAGACATGCTATGAACATGATTCCAGTTCCAGATCACTCCCCTCATAGTATACTACAAGTCCAATACATTAAACAAGTAAAATCATAAACATATCTAGATCTATGGCCTCTGACATTCGGTTGTCAGGCCATAAATCTAGGGTTCTTGACAGTTTTAAAAACTTGATTTTCGAGCACTTTGATGTTATGGATCTATGATATAACACCATGGATCACTAAATAACATCTAATAAGACTTGACTAAACACCAAAACACAACATCTAACTTAACATACAAGATTAAATTTTTGGTTAGGTTTTATACCTTTCTTTGAACAAGCTTGGATCTTGGCTTCCTAATATGTTCTTGGGGTGCTAAGGACTTTACTAGATACTGATTCACTTATCAAATTTGTGGGTTTGGAGTGAGAAGGACTTGGTTGAGTGTTTGCGTACAAATGAGCTTTGTTTGTGGATTTTCTCTCTCTTTAATCACTTAAGTTTGATGCAATGTATCTATAGGTGGCAAGGTGGCACTTAATATCAGATTTTGTTGAGATTTTAAAGCACATGGTGAATCTAGAGTTGGTGAGTCCACATATTTTGGCAAGATTTGCACCCTATCTCATTAAAGAATGATAAAAAGGGTATTTTGGTCCTTTAACCTATAATTTTAATGGCATACTAATAATCTTATCTAACCCTTAGGTTTTGCTAATTAAATTTTAGGATTTTCTAATTGGGGTTTAAAATAGAAAATTAAGCTTTCTAAATTAGAAATTAGGATTTCCTAATTACATTAGGGCTTGAAAATTAGGATTAAAGTTTCCTAATTGACATTAAAATTTTTAAATTAACAATTAAATTTCTCTAATTGAACATTAAGGTTTCCTATTTAGGTTTACTATCAATATCACTTATCATTAATCACATTAACACAATTATTTATAAATCTTAAATTCCTATTTGAATTTTAAATTTAGGGTTTAGCAATTTAACAATAGGGTTTTCTAATGCTACGCGATAACTGATCAACAATTAATATTACACAAATACAATACATACTTATCATACTGAAATACAATTAATATATAGTTAATATTCAAATCTCTTATTCAAAATTAAAAATTAGGGTTTTGAACAATATCTGACTTCACTTTCATTCTTAGTCAACTTATAAAAATTAAATTGACTAACCTGCTTAATCCATATCACATATATTTTCAAATATTATTACTGGTACCAATATTCATAATAATTAATAAAAAAAAGTATTTGTAAAAATATAGATATAATTGTCTGAAAATTCCCGGTCTTTACATCGGGGACTGGGCGATAAAGGTGGTGTGATAAACTATAAATACAAGGTTTTACCCTCTTTCAAAAGTATAACATATTATCTATTTTTATGCACTATAATAATTATATTCCTCCATTGTTGACATTTTTGGTCTGTACTGATTCTCACACCAGAGCTATCCCTGACAGCCCCGACCATGAAAATTTTCGAATGTGATAGTTGTTAGGTTTGTAATATTCATAACGTAATCAAATTGCAAAAATAATGCGGAAACGTGTAAAAATCAGAGTTTAAAAATTTTACAAACCATATACCCGGATCACCCTTTATGCACAATTATTAATTAAACGAAAAAGAAAGAACAAGAATCATACCCTTGAAGATCCAAGCTTCCTCAGGTACAAGTTCACCTCCAATTCCTTTTCGCGTTCAACTTGAATCCACCGGTTTGGTTCCTTCCTTTGATCAACGTTAGCCACCCAAGTGTTTGGCCTCTAGAGGTGATCCACTAAGGAAGAAGAAGGATTTAAGAAGATGGGTATTTGGCTCAAACCCTAGTTTTCTATCTCTATAGAAAGGAACATACTCTCCAACTTTTGGAATTACGATATTGTAAAAAGTCAACAACCACCTCACCCATAATAAGACTCCTCTTATTTATAGATGTAGGCAACCCATCTTAACAATTAAGGAATTTGGATTTATTTAATTAATTAAATTCTTTTAATTAATTAAGCTCTCTAATCTTATTAGGGATAATTAATTAAACTCCTTTAACTAATTTTTCTTCCTAATCCAATTAGGAATAAATGAGAGTACTTATATTAAATTAATTCCTAAACTCTTTTAGAAATTAAAATAATAATAATTGTAATAATATTAATAAGACTCCTCTTATTAATTTATATTTAATATTTCTAAAATATTAAATAATAAATATTAAGCTATTTAATTTATTCTATCACCATAGATTAAATTAAATATACATAACATATTATTACGATTATGCCATTAACTTCTTAAATAATTATTCTTCCTTTTATGGTGTGACCCTTTAGGCTCTCCATATTAAACCCATTGTGAATAAATCAATTAGAACAATTCTAATCTTATTTAAATAAATAAATTAAACAATTAATTTATTTAAATAATATTTATTCTACAATAGGGATAAGCCTCCTAGCGATCAAACGACTTTCCGGATAATATAGATTTCAACATTAATCATTAAAGAACCTTTGAGTAAATAGTTACCGCATAATTCAATCCTTCCACCATACAATGTCCCAATTAAATATAAGACATGGAATTACTTGTCAAGTCTTATTTTATTTAATTATATGTATTTCGACTCTTAAATGCACAACTCCAAATAATGCAAATTAGAAACTCCTTTCTAATTTCATTCTCGCTTTGCCAAGGACTACTGGGTTGTCATTTATCGAATCACATAGGACATTTCTCTTTCTTTTAATAAAGTGGTAGATTCTTTATTGATCATACATTATCTCCATGTACAACTTATTATTTACAAGTATACCCTTTGATATACCCTAAGGGTCTTAAGGAATAAGTCAAAGTATAACTCATCATACACAAGATACTATGATGATCTCAAGTCCAAGGATTACTTGTACTACTATCACTACAGAATTCCTATTGACAGTAAGTAAAACTCCATTAGGTATTCCTTAGCGAGCCACGCTCAAATGAACTTATTCTCTAATAAGCACCTACATACTTGCTTTAGTGTTCCACACAAATGATCATGAGATCAATCATCCTCATCCAATGAGCAAGCAACGATGTACCAATCTATCCGGATTCACTAATCCCCAATTTAGTAATCCAACGATTGGGAACTATTTTAGTTTTAAGCTTTCTAAGAATTTAGATCTCATTAGAATGATCATCATCATTATTCTAAAAGCATTGCTTAAAACAATGGGTTTATCACATATTATAAAACAGCATCATGTAGATAATTAAAAGCCTTTAATAAATTAATACTTTTTATTAATAAATGAATAAGATTGTTACAAAGTATATGCTTTATCATCAAACATGATTGGCTTGTGTGCATACTACTTTCAATAGTTTGTTAACCGTGCAGGTTTCCAATTCGTTGTTTGGTGATATTACGGATCAACAGATTTTGGCGTTAACATTGGCGCTAGAAGGAGGGCCTTCTTCTAGTGTTGAATTAAAATCATCGAGACAATATCACATAGCCCAAGCGCTGCTCCGCGCCCTACTCCCTTCGCACCCCATTCCCCGTGTGCCTCTGCTGCCACGCACCACCAAGCCACCCATGCCCTGCGCCCTCGCGTCCCCGCGCGCCTTTGCGCCCTCGCACCTTCATGCCCCTAGGGCATCCTTATACATCCACGCGTACTGCACATTATCCTGCACCGCACACCGCGCCCACGCGTGCCCCGTCACCTACTGCATTTCAACCATGTAAAACTGTAACCCATCACCACAAGCTAGTTCAACATGTTTAGCACTTTCATTTGTAGTTTTCTATGTTCTTTGTCTATGGTAGATCTATACATAAATTTTTTAATAAGATTGTTATTACTAGTCGTGTCTCTGTGGTCAATTATTTTTGTGGATCATCACTCTCTTCGGCACAACAACATATGTGACACCCCGAAATTCGGTTACCTCAATCCTCAGATTTGGTGCTCACGATACAATATATACAACATTTATCTACCTATTAACTGAAATAATAAACTTCATGCTTAATAAATATTATAAAAGATTACATACTTAAATGCACCCCAGGTCATCTAACCTTTATCATCACATCATAACAGCGGAAAATATAAATAAATCCATTACATAAACTTCTCAAATAAATTATATTCTATTTGCCATCTATTTATGCATCTTGCCCTTGCCTTTGCTTGTGGACAGCTCCTCAGGTTTCTCGACCTTAGTTAAAAATGTTTTATGCAAGAGTGAGTAATCAAATTGCCCACAAGTAGAACAATTTATAATTAAAATTATATGAATGAGCAAATGAGTAAGCTTTAAATGAATAATATATTCTTTGCTAGAAACAACCAACTTTAAATCAAGAACTGTGAGCTCAATGGAATAATCAACTTCTAAATCAAATCTTAGATATCAAGATCAAAGGTATATATTGAGAGTCAAAAGTCCACGAACTATATCCTAAGTTATCAAGTATTTCTACTATAACCTTTAACAGTCAAGAGACTACAGACCATCTGTCTCGTACTACAGGTGATCAGCCATTCGTACTATGTATTATGCACAATCATATTATCAATATTGCATAGCTCAGAATTATAGTTTTCGATAACATATAACCCTAATATAGGGTTTTTCATCTCAGCTTTAACATGAGAATCCGCCCCAAAGACAATTTGGTTTGGAGTTACTTTAGAAGGAATCTCTAAATTTTAGATCGTTCATCAACTATGGACTAGTCTAATAAAAAAGGTTCGATAGTCATTCTACGATTTGATAATAATATCATCTCAAACAATGGAACATAAATAAATCTCGATTCAACAAGTAATGGAGTCACAATGATTCATAATTAAGTAAATGATGTTTATCGAGTTAATGCTTTCGGAAAGAATTGAATTTCTTGCTCAAGAACATTGGCATTGAACGAATTAAGAAACCTTGTTAAATATGAAAGTATAAGCAAAGGTTAGGAAACTTACCTTGCTCAATCGCTATAAAGATACAATACACATCCTTTAAATATCCTACACATTTAAACCATGTAAATATAACAATTAGTCGTATATCGACATTTACTAAATGCTTCCATGAATTTCATATCACATTCCATAATCCTTCTCTTTTAATCGACACTTAGTCTTTTAAACAAGTTTTTTAAGATTCGCTAGACCATTATGTTACATACCTAATATATAAGTTAATTATGTATCCATAACATCTGATCAGGTGACTAAGGTTTGTTATGAACTCATTTTAGGTGTTTAATGTTCATTAGGATTTATTATATAAATCTCCCATGAATCTCTCTTTTAAAAACTCATTATCGAGTCTGATTGTTCACTAGCGCGCCCACACCCTTTTTAGCCTGGTTATCAGTGCGACAACGCTCTTGACTTATGAACTATACTTCTTTTTCTAGCACGACCGCGCTCGAATAAACGAGGAAAGCAGCGCAACAGTGCCCGTTAGCAGAAGCAGTTTTCCAAGTTCACAATGAGTACTCTGATTTCTTACAAATCACATATATTCGTCACTTAAGGTCTAAATTAGACAATTTTAGATACTAAAAAATTAATAAACATAAAACTAAACATCTATAGAGCCATTTCAACATCTCAGAAACTCTAACAACCATTCTAGGAATTCAAATTCAATAATCATGATAGTTATTCATGTTCTTGACATATTTCACGAAATCTTTCACTACGAATTCATTTCAAATCCATTTTGATTCATACAACTTGGGTTATTTTTGTTTCTCAGAGGAGTATAAAGTACATCCTTCAATTTAAATTCTTAAACACAGCAACATAAACATAATAATTCCTAAAATAGACCACTATGACCAAAATTAGTCCAAATGTCCATTTTTCTTCCTCTTTACATCTAAATTTCGATTTAACTTACTTTAATTCCTCTTTTGAATGATACTAACAGATTACCCAACACCCAACAATACAATCACATTTTTCATCAATTCATACAATAAAAAATAATTCTAATAGTGAAGAACTTAAGAAATAGAAACTAGAAGATTTGGAATTAATTACTACCTCTTGAATTTTTCTAAGCTTTGATAGATGATGATGATTGCTTGATTAATCTTCTTCTTCTTTCTTGATCTTCAAAGCTTCCTCTCAATTCCTCACTGATAACCAATTTCACGCTCTTTTTATTTCTCTATGAATCTTCTTACATATGCAAAGGAGTGGAATGAAAATAAATTGATTATATCAGTTTATTACTGATCGTTGCTAGGAGGCTTAAGGTATGAGCAGTTAGGGAATGAAAGGTCTGAGCTATGTTTGGAAAAATTCAAATACGCTTCATGTTTTTTTCTCCGTTCCTCCCAATTACTGCTAAACACTTTTTTTTAATTGGTTACAATTTATTTAACCAAATACACTTCCCGCAACTATAAATATAGATAAGTATATTATCCACCATTTATCTAATTTCGATATTAAAACTAAATTTAAATTAGGTTTATACTAAAATTAAATTAGACATTTTATTTCTCACATGTTTGGAATATTTAATTCCTTACATTCGGACATTATCAACATTATTATAATTTTATTCATCTTTTTACTAACCATTTAATTTAATTATTTAATTAAATTAGTATATTTCTAACATATTATCGTACCAAAATTACTCATCAGAATATACAGATAATCCACATATATTTGGATAACAAAAAATACACCAAATAACTATTTCATAAATAATTTCCATAAAAATATTTATTTTATTCGATAAATATTTAAAATTATTTTTACTAAATTTACATTTGTTACATTCTTCCCTCCTTATAAGGATTCTATCCCCAGAATCACGACTTAAGGATTACATTCATTGCATTTTTCCCTCCTTATAAGAATTTTGTCCCCAGAATCGCAATACAATGATTAATAAAAAAGTTAAAGATAATTTTTCCTCATCTTATCTTCGAGTTCCCACCTACCTTCTTTGGCACTGTGGTTCCTCCATATTACCTTCACAGAAGGTATAACTTTATTTCTAAGAACTTGTTCTTTCCTGTCCACTATCTGAACCAGAACTTCTTTATATGTTAAATCTTTTTCAACTTACAAAGGTTCATATTCTATTACATGCTTGTAATCAGGTTTATACGGTTATAGCACTGAAACATGAAACACATTATGAATATGCTCTAACTCTGGAGGTAAAGCTACCTTGTAAGCCACTTCGCCTATTTTCCTTAGTAGTTCAAAAGGTCCAACAAATCTCAGACTAAATTTTCCCTTTTTTCTAAATCTTAACTTCCCCTTCCAAGGAGATACTTTTAAGAAAACATAGCTACCTACTTCAAACTCCTTATCCTGTCGATGTTGATCCGCATATTTCTTTTGTTTGTTTTGAGCAACTATTAATCTCACTTTTATACTTTGATGATCTCCGTTGTTTGTTGCACTAATTTTGGTCCCAACAGTCGACGTTCACCAACCTCATCCCAACATATTGGAGTTATGCACTTCCTTCTATACAACGTTTCGTTAAGCGGTATGCCAATACTTGTGTGATAGCTTTTATAATAGGCAAACTCTACTAAAGGTAGGTGGTAATCCCAATTTCCTTTAAAATTGATGATGCATGCCCTTATCATATCCTCTAGCGTCTGAATCGTTCTTTCTCTTTTTCCATCAGTTTGAGGATGGTACATTGTGCTCATTCTCAACTACAAACCATACGCTCTTGCAGACTCTTCTAGAAATTTGATGTGAAACGTGAATCTCGGTCTGACAGGATAGTGATCGGAACACCGTGTCTTGAAATAATTTCTTTGATATATAACTTTGCTAATTGATCTAAATTAAACCTAATCTTGATTGGTAAGAAATGTGCTAATTTTGTCAGTCGATCCACGATGACCCATATTCGCATCATAGCCTTTCTAAGTAGTTGGAAGACCTACCACGAAATCCATTATAATATACTCCCATTTCCATTTTAGTATCTCCTAAGGTTGTAACAGACCACTTGGCCTATGATGTTCTGCTTTGACTTTTTGACACGTTAAGCACTTTATAACACATTTTGTAACCTTTTGTTTAATTTTTGGCCACCAAAAATGTTTTCAAAGGTCATGATACATTTATGTGCTCTCAGGGTGAATCGAATATCTCAAACTATGAGCCTCCTACAAAATTTCATCTATGACTTCTAATACTGGCGGAAGCCAAATTCTGCCTTCTAATCGCAATTATCCTTCGACATCAATTTTGAATTTAACATCTTTCCCTTCAGACACTCTTTTCCTTATTTTTCACACTCCTCATCTTGAAGTTGTGCTTCCTTTACTCTGTCTAACAAGGTTGGATGGGCCTCCATTTATAATAGCTTTTCCTTCGAATCCTTTGGATACTTCACTTCTAACTCTAACTTTGCTATCTCTGTTATTAGCTCCTTCTGAAGAGTTAACATTAATAACTTCTTTCGACCCTTCCTACTTAAAGCGTCAGCAACCACATTTGCTTTTTCCGGATGGTATAGAATTTCACAATCATAATCCTTGATCAACTCCAACCATCGCCTTTGACGCATATTCAAATCCTTCTATGTGAAGACATACTTCAGACTTTTATGGTTCGTATATATTTCACAATTCTCCCCATAAAGATAATTCATCTAAATCTTCAGAGTAAACACTACTGTGACCAACTCTAGATCATGGGTTGGATACCCTTTTTCATAATCCTTCAATTGTCGTGATGCATACACAATGACCTTGTCATTTTGCATAAGCACACAGCCTAGTCCCTTGTGCGATGCGTCGCTATACACCCTAAAATCTTTTGCATCATTTGGTAGAGATAACACAGGTGTCATGCTTAACCTTTTCTTCAGTTCTTGAAAACTCTCTTCGCATTTCTCTATTTATACAAACTTTACCCCTTTCCTCGTCAAATTAGTCAAAAGAGTTGCTATCTGGGAGAAATCCTGAATAAACCATCGATAATAACCTGTCAATCCTACGAAACTCCTCACCTCCAACGGTGTCTTTGGCTGCTCCCAATTTATTACAGCTTCTACCTTTACCGGATCTATCGAAATCTTGTCTTTATCAATCACATGACCTAAAAATTTCACACGCTTCAACCAAAACGCACATTTGGAAAATTTTGCGTTTTCTCTCCTTAATGATTCTAATGTTATTCTCAAATGCTCTGCATGCTCTTCTTGGGTTTTGGAGTACGCCAAAATGTCGTCGATGAGCACCACCATAAATATGTCTAAATATGGTTTAAACACCCTATTCAGTAAATCCATAAACGCTACAAGTGCATTTGTTAATCCAAATAACATCACCAGAAACTCATACTGACAATAACGAGTTCTAAATGATGTCTTTGGTATATCTTCTCTTCTGACCTTCAACTAATGGTACCCACTTCTGAAATCTATCTTCGAGAAATATTTTGCTCTTTTCAATTGATCGAACAAATCTTCAATTCTTTGTAACAGATACTTGTTCTTTATGGTGAATTTATTCAACTCCTTATAATCGATACAAAGTCGCATTGATACATCCTTCTTCTTGACGAACAACATCGGTGCTCCCCATGGCGATACACTCAGCTGGATATACTTCTTATCCAACAATTCTTTCAATTGGACCATCAACTCCTTCATCTCGACCGGAACCATCATATACGGGGCTTTCGATATAGAAGTAGTACCTGGTGTTAACTCAATTATGAATTCAATTTCTCTATCTAGCGGAAGTTCCAGTAAATTATTTGGAAACATGTCCCCAACCTCCTTAACAACTAGTATATCCTCCAGTTTCGCGCCCACCTTCTGAGTATCGAATATGTAAGCTAAATATCCCGCACACCATTTCTTTAACAACCTCTTAGCCTGCATCATCGTCAGACAACTCAATTGTGTAATAGCCAAGAATTCCAAATCACTTTGTAAATAGATATATTAATTAAATATTAATGATATCGAAAACTTTCTGATGTGTGTGGAATGATTAGGTAGTAAACTAAATATGTGTTTATTTATTCGATAGAAAGAAATTAAAAAGGAAAGGTTTCATAACCAAATTATACATTAGTTATGGAAATTTGAATAACCCAAGGGTTGTGGTGTAGGAGAATAATAATATTTAAAATTATTCTAGTTTAAGAGATATATCTTTACTATCTCAATTTATTAATTTTATAACTTAATTTAAGAAAGTGTAATTGGGTTATAAAGTTTAATGTACAAGAGTAATTATTTAAATTCCAAATGTGTGGAATGAAAACCCTAATTAAATAATTAGGGTAAGATAAAATGGAAAGTATTGGAATATGTTAATTTTCCATGTCCCAAGGAATTAAATTGAGAGCCCACATACATCAAATAAAATGGCACAAACGTAGCCCAATGGAAGAGGGACTTTTTGGTCATTGAATTAACCAAATATTACATTAAAAGAAAAAACAAAAAATGGAGGATAATAAGGCCACTTAGCCAGCCATAAGAGGGAAGGAAAAGGGGAATGCATTTCATCATTACAAGCTCCACATCTTCAAAAGATATTTCCAAACTTAGCTATGTGTCATTTTCTTTACGGAGCCACAACATTTTGCTAAACTAGTAAGTAATATTGTAATAATTAAAGTAGAGAGATAGAGAAAGAAGGTGGGGAGATGTGTATAGACATATATTTTATATCTATACATTACTTCCAACAAAAATCTAGTTCTTTTCTCTTTCATCTTTTATTTTAGTTCATTTTCTATTTATCTATCAAAGCAAAACTAGAGAGAGAGAGAATTTGGTGGGAAGAGAAGAAGGGGAGAGAAGTTGGATCTTGATGCACCCAAAGTTTATCTTATACTTTGAAAGAGAAAGAAGAGTAGCCCAAAAATCAAGGTATAAACTCTAATTTTAAAGCTTTTATTTCCATTTCTTTTGATTGTTTAATAGAATAAGGAGTTTTTGTTTTTCAACTTAAAAACTATAGATCTATATGATTTATAGTTTTTCATGGTTAGATCTAACATATTTGAGTGTTAGAAAGTTGATCAGAAGGATAGAAAAGAAACTAGTTTTTTTTAGTTAGAAAACCCTGGTTTTCTCTTCCTTTGGTCAACTACCATTTTTGATCTACACCTTTTTGCGATCCATCAAAGAGGGGTGCTAGATATGTAAGTTAACTACTAAACCCAAGTGGTAGCACTCAAAAAGGTTGAGTTCACAAGCCGTAATGGCTGTTTTAGCCAAAATAGTTCCATTTTTAGAAAGGTAACAAAACTGTTTTAGGCCAGTCAATGCCAAGGGTAGTTTCATAATTTTCTGACCTTAAAAAATTTTGGAAAATTTTGGGATGATAATATGATTAGTTATCTTTCAAACCCATATGGAATCACTAAAAAAGAAGTTGTAGATTTTCTTATGGATTGTTTTAGCAAAGTAGGCAAAAGGTTAAAATACCAAAAACAAACTGTCCAAAAATTTTCAAGGGTATTTTCTGCCATTTAATTTTTGAAATAAATTATGGCCTTTTGGGGTATGAAATATATGATATTAAGTAGCTCTTTTCCAAAAATGATCTCATTCAGACTTAAATTGACCAAGTTATGGTCATTTCAATATATGGGTTTTTTGGACTAAAACCGCAATAACTGGAGTTCTATAACTCCAATGGCCACGAAATTTAAACCGGAGGTTCACATTAATACGTGTAAGATTATGCCAAGAGTTGGGAATTTTTGGAGTTAAGCATGATGGGGCTAATTTCTTAAGCTATGAACTAAAAACGTATTTTTGAAAAATACTAAAGGGAGTTGAAAAATTACAGAAAAATTATTTTTGTGTATATAATATATGTATATATGTTTGGCCAAAGGATAGAAAAATAATAATTTGAATTTTTATTTTTGTGAAAAGAGTTAATGAATCCAGACTTGCTTTACTGAAAGACAGTTGAATCCAGATTGCTGGATTGGAAAACAATTTACTGGATTGAATGATTAGTGAATCCAAGTTGCTGGATTGGAAGTTAGATGAATCCAGTTTGCTGAATTTGAAAATAGTTTACTAAATTGAATGATTAGTGAATCCAGGTTGCTAGATTGGAAGTTAGATGAATCTAGTTTGCTGGATTGGAAAACTGTTTACTAAATTGGAGAGTAGTTGAATCCAGCTTGCTAGATTAGTCAATCCAGGTTTCTAGATTGATACGTTTGAATAATCTTACTGGATTATAAATAAGAACTTATACTATAAAAGATCAAAGTGTTAAATCATAATGTATATGGTATAGTGATTGAAAAAAATTCAAAGAACGATAATAATACTGATGTGTGAGAATGATATCTAATATTTGATTATGTGGTTAAGTGTTAGCCAATTTTCTTATAAGTAGTAGTATTATGAGATATACTATGATATGTTAATCGAAAGATCAATTATAGGTCTTTTCACTAAGAAGTAAACTAAATTGCGTAGCAGTAGACTGCAGTAGATGCGAGTTCTCTAAGTCAAACTTGAGTTATTATTTTCAAAGCATGTTATTGAATAATTATCGTTTATTATTCACATCTATACTGGTTATTGATACTCGCACTTGGTGCAATTAAATTCTTGTTCTATTATTATTATTGAACTATGAATTAGTTAAAGTACTTTCATTTATGAACTGTTTAAGATATGGATCTATGCTAATTGTATCAGCTAGATCAAATATGTTTAAATTTGTTAAATCAAATATGTTATAAAAGTTATTCTTCACCAATTGATTTGGTAAGGACTAAAGACTGAGAAAAAGAATAATTTAATTAAATCATTATTTGAAAACAATTATTGCTCGTATATTAAGTGTTTATGCATAATACACCGGGTATGAAAAGATGATCCCCTTGATTATCAAAACTTATTAAAAGGACCAGTTTAAATACTAACAACTTTAGCATAAGTTCATGGTCATTATGACCACTCAGCATCTATTATTCAATTATATGAATATTTAGTTATCAAGACTTAATTCATGTTCTTTCACAATTGATTTCTATTGTTGAACATTGAACGATAAATTCCTTGCTAATCATGATATATCTACCTTGTATTTAAACTTGCTAAGCAAATTTGTTGCTTACCCTTGCTATATCATGACATTTATTTTAGCTAAGCCAGACATGTCTAAGAAGGACAAAGGCAAAGGAAAATTACAGGAATTGATACTGAGAATGTTTATGTATTATATTATGTACATTGGTATTGTAAACCTTTGTGTTACTAAGATTAACTTAAGTACGGTATGTTTAAGTTAAGGTTAATAGACCTTGGGATATTATTGTAAGACTTTATTATAATGAACATTGTATGTTTATTATTCCACAATAATTTATAGAATGTTTATGATGATGATGGATCGTGAGAACCAAACCCGAGGTTAGAGAACCCGGATTTGGGGGCGTCACAAATTGTCTAGGCGACTTGTTATGGAAAAATACCACCTTTAACTTCTTCAGAGTCATAAGGTTTATACATTTCCTATGGTAAACAATTATTGCTCCATGGTTAAATAATCAATCCATTCCTAGGATCACATCAAACTCCCCAAGTTAAATTGGAATTAAATCCACCAAAATTACATGACCCTGAATATTTATACGACAATTTTTGTGCACGAACTTAGCAGGGATCACCTCTTTATTTGCGACTTCTATATTTATAGAATACTCTAATTCTTCTCTAGGAGAATTCAACTTCCTAGCAAATTCATCGGATGTAAATGAACAAGTAGCTCCCGAATCAAATAATACGTAAGTATTTATATCGTTAATCAAAATGATACTTGACACCACATCATTTGATTGTACAACATCCTGCATTGTCATATTGAACGTTCGAACGGTTGGTCATGTCGGAAGCATTGATCCTGTGATGGTCAGCTTGCCACTGCTGTTATTTCCTCTACCCCCGCTCGCTTCTCCTGCCACTTTCTTTGGGCAATCTCGAGCCATATGCTCTTTTAAGCCACATATAAAACATGCACCCTTCTCTGGACTAGGGCAGTTCAGTGTGATATGGCCATCCAAACCGCAATTATAACATACCTTATTTCCCTTCAAGCAAATGCTTACATAATTCTTTCTGCAGTTAAACACGCATCTACCCTCTTTTTTAGATTAACTTACTGATTCCCAGCGGTGATACTACTGTTCCACTTTCTTTTCTATGCATTTCCACCATGGCTATCTCCTGCCTTATGTTCTCCTTCCTCTTTCTTCTTCTTCTTCTTCTTCTTCTTCTTCTTCTTCTTCTTCTGCTCCTAATTATATTTCGTCAGTGCATCACTTCCTCCTTCTGTGATAATCTCTTTCTCTAGCAATGTTGGTAATAAGTTGAGGTGAAACATCAAAACTCGAATATACAACTAGGGTTTCAATCCATGTTCGAACCTTCTCGCTTTTCTCTCATCAATATTAACTTAATATGGCACGAAACTCGCCAATTCATTAAATTTCACGGCATACTCTGGCACTGACATATCTCCCGGCTTAAGTTCTAAAAACTGAACTTCCATCTGATTCTACGAGCTAGGCGGGAAGTATGTCTCAAAAAACATTTCTTTAAACCTTTCCCACTGAATCACTCCTTGACCACCTCTGCATTTATTAGCTTAGCATAGTAACTTGCTTCTGCCTTTAGCATGAAAGTTGCGAAAGCAGTCTTTTGTTCTTTATTAACCCTAGCGACTTCAAAAGCACTTTCTTCATCTCCATAATCCATGTTTGAGCTTTAACCGGATTGATAGACCCTTAAAACAAGTGATCCTTAGACTTGAGATCATCATAGTATATATCTTATGTATGATAAGTTATACTTTGACATATTCCTTAAGACCCTTAGGGTATATTCAAAGGTATACTTGGGTATAATAAGTTGTATATGGAGATAATGAATGATCAATAAAGAATCTACTACTTCTAGTAAAAAGAGAGAATGTCCTATGTGATTCGATAAATGACAACACATCAGTCCTTGGCCAAGTAAGATTGAAATTAGAAAGGAGTTTCTAAGTTACATTATTTGAAGTTGTGCATTTGAGAATCGAAATATGTAGAATTAAATAAAATAAGACTTGACAGTAATTCCATGTTCTATATTTAATTGGGACATTGTATGGTAGAATAATTGAATTGTATGGTAACTATTTACTCAAGAGTTCTTTTTATGATTAATGTTAAAATCTATATTATCTGGAAAGTCGTTGATCACTAAGGAGGGTTATCCTTATTGTAGAATAAATGCTATTTATTTAAATGAATTAAATAGTTTAATTTATTTATTTAAATAAGATTAGAATTGTTCTAATTGATTTATTCATAACCAGTTTAATATGGGGAACCTAAAGGGTCACATCGCAAAAGGAAAAATATTTATTTAAGAAGTAAATGACATAATCGTAATAATAAGTTAAGTGTATTTAATTTAATCTATGGTGATAAAATAATTAAATAGCTTAATATTTATTATTTAATATTTTGAAAATATTAAATATAAATTAATAAGAGGAGTCTTATTATTATTATTATTATTATTACTACTACTATTATTATTATTTAATTCCTAAAGGAGTTTGGAAATTAATTAATAAAAGTACTCTCATGAAATCCTAATTGGATTAAGAGCCTAATTAAATAGAGGAGTATAATTAATTAAAATAAAATGTTATTCCTAAATTTTTTAGAAGGGTTACCTACATCTATAAATAAGAGGAGACTTATTTTGATTTTGGGGATAATGATACTTCCAAGAGTTGGGAGAGTACTGACATATTCTATAGAACTAGAAATTAACTAGGGTTTTGCCAAACACCCATCTTTTTGAATATTTGTTCTTTCTTGGTGGATCACCTCTAAAGGCCAAACACTTGGGTGGCTAACGTTGATCAAAGGAATGAATCAAACCCAGTGAATTCAAGTTGAACATGAAAAAGAATTGGAGGTGAACTCGTACCTAAGGAGGCTAGTTTCTACAAGGGTATGAATCTGATCTCCATCTTTTTCTATTGAATTGATAATTGAGCACAAAGTATGATCATAGTTATAATTTGTATGCAAATTTGAAATTTTGTTTTATCACTTTTCTGCACCGGCCTTTTATGTAATTTGATTGCATGATTGCGATATATACAAACCTAAAATATATAAGGTCGGACGGTTCTTCGGAACCTTTATTTAAAGCTTCCCTAGGGAATCAGGAGCACTGTTATGGCGATATAAGGTCAAACAATTCTTCGGAACCTCTATTTAAAGCCTCCCTAGGGGTTTGGGAGCAATATCCTGAAAGGATAAATGTTCTTCAGGAAGGACAAGAATTCTCCCAAAAGGATAAACGTTCTCGGGAAGGAAAAATGTTCTCCCAAAAGGATAAATGTTCTTCGGAAAGGATAAACGTTTTCCGAAAGGATAAACATTCTTTCGAAAGGAAAACATTTTTTAGGAAGGACTTAGTGCTCTCTCGAAAGGATAACATTCTTTGGGAAGGACATAACGTTCTCCCGAAAGGATAACGTTTTTCGGAAAGGACTTAACGTTCTCTCGAAAGGACAATGTTCCTCGAGAAGGTCTTACATTCTCCCGAAAAGACAAAGTACTTCAGGAAAGACTTAGAATCGGACAAAGTTTTTCGGGAAGGATTTGACGTTTTTCTGATTGGAAAACCTTCTTCGACAAGGAATTAACGTTCTCCCGAATAGACTAAGCATTCATAGGACTAAACGTCCATCGGAAAATCATTCCTCGCTGGTAATAAGGTCGGATGATTCTTCAAAACCTCTATTTATAGACTCCTATAGGGGTCGGGATGACTATTATGGCGATATAAGGTTGGATCAAAGCCTCCCACAAGGGTTGGGATGACTATTATGGTGGTATAAAGTTGTTTGGTGATATAAGGTCAGATCAAAACCTCCCTAGCATTCGGGAACATTCCTTTGATGTAATAAGGCAGAAACGGACATAACAGAAAGAAATAAGGCAGACAAACAAGGATGATATAAGGACATGGGAGACAAAAGGTAAACATCTTATAGAGATCGAGAAATAGTTTACTTAAAACTCACTCGATGACATCGGAAGAATGAATCCTCACTTGGTCGTCGGTACAGTAGCATTAATTTTTGACGAAAGCTTATAAAGGATATCTTGATCAATCTACTAAAAGACTTGTCATACGCGTATGAGCGGGTAGAAAATTTCATAGGAACTGAGGAGGTTACGACATGTCTGAGTTAGAGTTAGAGGTTTATACGGAGTTTCAATAAAACATTAGTAAGGTGGTTTCTTGAGTAGTGGAGTTGAGTCGATTCTTCTTTGGTGGTCGGCTGCGAATGAAAATTGAAGGACATACATTGGCGTGGTTTGTCATAGAGTGAATATTTTTCCAAGAGGATTGGGTTCAAGAGTAACTGAGTAAAAATAATTATTATCATATTGGATTTTTTACTTAGACGGTTCTTCGATTGTGTAGGAAGTTAGTGGTGTTTTCAGTTTGGGATTCTAATGGTAATGATAGTGGATAACTAATTACAGATTCAATGATCGGTTAACTCTTGATGGTTCTAAACATTCAACAATAGAATAGGCTCTTATATTGGTGGAGTTCGGATGAATCACTTTAGGGAGATATATTAGGCTCAATTCAGATTTATTGAACGATTTGTAGGTTAGGGATCAACAGTAGTTAGAGGAAGGGAGGAATGTTCGGCTTGAAACTCAGAAGTTGGGAATTTTTCTTTGGCTTGGTGTACGGGAAGTAGTTCAGGTGGGGTCGGTTGAGTTAGTAAAAAAAGTTTTGATTATGTTTGGGAAGTAGCTTTTGCAAACTTTTAGCGTTTGGCTTTTAAGAGTTTATGTTTTTCAGCGTTAGACATTTTGAAAACATCTCTCTTATTAGTATTTTGAAGATTGGCAATGTTGTTGGATGTGTTTTGTTTGGATTTCTGAAATAGACTAAGATGGTTTAGGATGGGGTTTGATGGTTTCGATAATATTACAGAAGGATTTGATGACTTCAGCATTAGTAAAGAAAGCTTCGGTGATTTCAGTAGTTTCAGCAGTTTTACTTCGTCCAATTAGTATTACATTTCTAGTGCTACTCCCTTATTTTAAATTCTTGTAAGTAAGAGAGTGGGGGAAAATGTTGGGGCGTGATTTTGTGTGCCTCGGATGATTCGGTTGTGCTTATCCCATGTGGAAGTATACTTTTGTCAAGAGACTTGGCGCTTAGGGAATCTTCATTCTTGATTTTATTCAAATTCTAATTCTTCAGGAAATAGTCAGGATTATGTTCGATTTCCTTTTTTTAAAGAGATAGACTCCTATCCTAGTATGGTAATTACTATGATAATGAATTTTATCCCAAGTCGGGGATAGGGCAATAAATGTGGTGTGATCAATTACAAATATAAGAATATACCCTATTTCACAGGCATAACATATTATTTAATTTTACACACTAGAACAATTATATTGGCATGTACTGATTCTCACACCGAGCTATTGTAAGACCTCAGAATTTATGAAATAAAAGTATTCAATTTTCTTATAATTATTATTCTATTTAGTAAATGGTTAAATTGATAAAAGGTTAAATTTAAGGGTGATATGTGAAATTTTTTTAAAGTAAGAAAGTTGTCATAAAATAATAGGTGATAAAAGTACAATAATATGCATGGTTGCATAGTAGCACACGGTATTGATTATTGATGCTTACGTAAGAAGTCACTAAGTTATATTCAATTATTGCAACAGTAGTTGTTGCATAGTATCTCATATTATTGATTCAATTATTGTAACATTATCATCTACACAATATTTTATATTATTAAATCAATAATTGAGACGACAAAGTTATTCATATTATTATATGTATTATTGACAATGTCTAGAAAGTTCTGTCGAAGAAAGGGGATTAGTTAGCTAATTGCGCGTCAATAAGGAGAAGTCCTTATCGGAAAGCCCCCTCTTTCCTGGGAATGATCTGGTTGTTAATATTGTGAGTTATAATATTAATGATGAATGTTATTAAAAATTGAATTTGAGTTCGAAGTTGAATTTGGAGAGGCGGACGAGATATTTGAGTCTGGGATGATGAAATTAGTAAAAATAGACTATAAACACAAAATTTGGCAGGGTTAACTTTTTGGTCAAAAAGTCAATATTTAACTTTTTCAGAAAAAGTCAAACTTCAAAATTTTCAAAGATAAAATTGTTGATAAAAATATTTCCATTGTGTTGGGATTATTAGTGTTAGTGGAAATCGACATTTATTTCGATAATAGTTAGTTTCTGGATGTTAAATTGACCAAACGGGTAATTAATCAGATAAATGAACAATTAATTGCTATTAGTTCACATTCAAATTACTGTTGGTTCACATGCATGGATCTATTATTTCACATGCATGTACTATTAGGGGAGGTTGTGCAAGATTGATAATACTTGAAGGACTAAATTAAAAAATTACCAACCACAAGTGGGGCCCTCAATTCTAAATTTTCCACCAAAATCAATTATAACCCTAATTTCCTAATCAGGACACCTCTTAAAATTCATAACAAATCATTCGCATTGCATTTTAACGGTTCAAAATTTGTGGACATATACTCAACTTATGTATGTATATATACCCAAAAATTACTATTAATCCAACCATTGATTAAAAATTATAATCCCCGTATATTCTCAAAAACCACGATTTAATTTTTAATATCTCCAATCGGTAAAATAATCGATAAAACACCTCAACAATAATTTCTTCATTTATAACCACATAAATAAATCCATCATTTATATCCACATAAAATAAATATTTCTTTATCATATGAATCAATAATTAATTATTCACAAATAATATTACGGAATCACAATTATGATAACAGAAAGAGGGGCTTCCAGATAAGGATTTCTCCTTCTTGGCGCCGCAATTAGGTGACTTCTCCTTGTGAACTTTCTAGACATTTACAATAATGCTATCTAATAATATTATTTAAATAATATGAATTATTGATCCGATAATGGAGATAATGTGCATTGACAATTATTGAACAACAATAATATAAAATATCAACGCAATTATTGAATCAATAAAATAAAATATTGAGCAAGAAACTCATGTAAAAATTATTGAGTAGTGCCTTCTTACGTAAGGATCAATAATTCAACAATGACCGTCTTAATACCGTCTGCTATCTTTTTATGCAACCAGCGTATTCTCGTATTTTAACCACACGGGTTATTCCAACAAGTCTTAGCAGTAACAACTTCTGGCTATTTTTAACCAACTTATATTTGTCGTTTTCTTCATCCAATCGCTTTCAAGTTATGGGGCCCACATATACTGTCGCTACTGTAAATGCGAATATTCTCTCTACGATGCGATCTGAATATTCCACGACCAAACGAATATTCCCTAACAAAATGAATATTTTATAACCACTGCTTATTTTGAAATATTTGCGTATTTAACCTTTAACTATCCACATTAATCAAATCAACCTTTACTATTTCAAAATAATAAATAAAGGAAATTCCTTTTTATTTAAAAATTTTTAGGGTCTTTACAACCTCCCTCCTTATGAAATTTAAGTCCTCGAAATTGACGTGACGATACACAAGTGTTTCGAAAAGGTGAGGATACCTCGCTTTCATTTCCGTTTCAATTCGTGTCATTTCCTCTATAGCATTATTCCTCCACAAAACTTTAACTTGTGGTATGACCTTTCTTAGCGTAGGGACATGCTCCTTCCTATCCAAGATCTTGATAGGTACCTCCTGCGTATGTTAAGTCTTCGCTATCTCGTCCAGGATTCTAACTTTCAATAACGTGGTTCGGGTCTTTCACATATTTACTAAAGTACGTATATGTGAAACACATTATGAACACGAGACATACTTTGAGTATGAACGCAAGTCTATAGGCTACATTTCCTACTCGTCGAGAATTTGAAATGGACCAATAAATCGTGGATTGAGCTTTCCTCTCTTCCAAAATCTTGTAACTCCCTTCCATGGAGCAACTCGCAACAATCAATGATCCCCTACATTAAATTCCATTCCCTTTCGATGAAGATCCGCATAACTCTTTTGTCGATCTTGAGCCGCTTATACGTTGTCGAATTATTTGGATCTTTTCGTTGAGTCATATACGTACTAACTCGGGTCCCAACAATGTTGCTTCACCCACCTCATCCCAACGTATTGAGAATCGACATTTTCGTTGAGGCAAAGATGAAGGTACTAAATTGTAATAATTTGAGCCCCTAAACGTGCAATTATCAAAACTATGTTTTCCTATAAATAGAAGCTCATTTCTTCTTTCATTCTCACCAATTCACTAAGACTCACAAGAGCAACTATAGAGAGAAAAGCTATAAAGAGGAAAAAGAAGAGTATTTTACTACTTCACTGTTGCAGTATCCCATCTTCTACTAAGGTAAGGGATGTTATTTATTTCTTATTCGTAAGGGTTATTATTTCTTGTTATTCACTCGGCACTACAAAAAAATGGGGCTTCAGCAACAACTGATTTTAATTCGTTGCTAAAGGTGCCAAATTTTGTTGTTAAAGGGTTTTGGCAACGACTTTACTGTCGTTGCATCTTTCGTTGTGCAATGAGCGTTGCTAATTGTTCCGCAACGGACGTATTTTTTTTCGTTGCCAAAAGTAATACATTTTGCAACGAAATTTGGCTTTCGTACAGAGACATTGATCCTTTAGCAACAAAATGTATTGTTTCAGAATAATTAAAATGTCGTTGCTAAAAACCCCATTTCGTTGCAAAAGCCTGCGAATTGGCAACGAAATGAACTCTTTTTTTGCAACGACCATGCATTTTCATTGCAATTAACACCATTTTGTAACGACATTTTTCGTTGCAGTAAATTATGAAAAATGTTGCCTAAGCTTGCTTTCGTTGCCGAATGTAAACTTTTTAACAATGATTTTTGTTGCTGATTATATTATTTGGCAACGACATTATGCTGAATCAGCAACGAAAATGTTTGTTGCTGGTTATTTTTTAATAGCAACGAAAGTCGTCGATTAGTAACAATATTATATGTTGTCGTTTCTTTATATGTGCAATGAAAGCTGATATGATTTGCAACGATAAAAAATGTTGCCTTTTATTTTAGTATTAGCAACAATATCCTCTCCGTTGTTATTAGGTTAATTTTTCGTTGCCAAATATTATATTTTTAATGCCATTAGCAACGAAAAATTTGTTGCTAAATGTATAAAAAATTGTTGCTATATTAAAACTTTTTCAATGCTTTGGTAACGAATTATATTGTTGCCAATTCAAAATTTAACATTCTTTTTGTATACCTGGTGGGCTTTATGTCCCCATAGCAAATAATGGCAAAAATACAAAAAACTAAAATATTATTAACGTAATAAAATCATCCTCTACATAATCATTCATTATCTTTATAATTAACCATCTAAAGCTACCACAGTTCTTCAATCAAAGTATATATCTACATATATAGAGAAAGTACACTTCATAATTTCGTCCCTTGTCTTCCGTAAACGTAGCACGAAAATTTGATACCCAGTATTGTAAGGCAGGTCGTAGAACCAGTCTTCCTGCACATTTAAAAATAATAGTAAATCAGGAAAATGAAGCAAATAGGTCATCAGAGGCACTTAGTGCCAAAATCAATACACAAAGACAATAGAGTTGCTACGTGGTACAATGTCAAGGCTTGGCTCCTATTTTATAATACTTTAGAATACCACCAATTTCTTATTCAATTTGAGTGACTAAACAATAAATATGGTTGGCACATCAATGCATAATCACTCTCCAACCTGGCTATAGCACAAGTTAGAACAAGTACTCCACTTTCCATTGCCAAAAATATTTCCCATCATTGCATTCAATTTAATAAGGGGATGGGTTATCTTCAAAAAGCATGCAAAAATACTTGAAAAATGATATCTTGTGAAAAGAATTTATGAAATTTGAAGATTGAGACTACATACCATACATGCGAATCATAAATGAGTTGTTGCGATTATCGACCATCACAAAAACGAAGTTTTCGGTACACACCGCACCACAAGTATAAAAGCATCGGTTTCATAATCAATATTGGTTGGCCAAGATGTGATTCATTCCTATAAAATCATCTACATCATGCTTCCACTTTGGTGCTTGCCCTTTTACAACATATATAGGCTAAAATCCTAGGCCACTTATAATTTAAAATGTTTTATATATGCACATTTTTCAAATTTTGATACAGAATAGAAAAAGAACAAGAAAATAAATGGGGAGTTGGAAGTATAGTGAAACTACACATACAACTGGTGTCATTTCATATTTATGTGCTTCGAGAATGAAATCTTCTTCCTTCATGAACCTGAAACGTAACAGATTTTACAAAAACCATGACTACCAAGACATATTATAGGGCGGAAAAAATGTATAGATAAGAAAGAACATTGTCACATTATCTGCGCCTATCAAAAACTAACATATATTATAGTTTATATGGTAGAATAAATATTCACCCCAAGATGTGTTTAGCATCAAGCTCAGTATTAACCTCAGTTTGGTTCTTTAGAAATAGAAATCTACATTCTAGAAGTGAAGCAAAACTTACCTCCTCCCATTTAGAATTTTCCATTCGAAGGTATAATGATAATATGATACAGCCAGGTCTGATGTAGCTTTCAATATCCGTAGGATTGTGCTTTAACCAGTCCAGAATCTGAAAAAGTTATAAATTTGATAGCATCATACATTCACTAAAGGAGATCATAAAACTTCGGTCAAATAGGTTAGCTTCCCATAAATATTGACATACCTGACTTCGCAAGACGAGGGAATTCACTAGGATCTTTTGCAAAAAGTTTGAAAACAATACGATCAGTACGACTCTGAAATCAGTCAAAAACATATTTAGTTAAGATAAATATCCTTTTGAGGCCAAATTCAAATGACAAAGGAATAATTAATCTTCAAAGAAGTATATAACAATACTTTTGGCCATCTCATGTAGCACTACACCAACTGACCAAGGATGTTTTTGTACAAAAAGAAAAACAATTATACATAACAAATGAAACTAAACATAACCCGATTCCTATAAAATTCAAGATACGGAACTTAAATTATAAGAGAAACACAAAATACAAGAAGAATATTGACTAAAAAACTTGATCATACAAAACATTTCAACTTTTTTTTTTAATTTGATGATTGTGGAACCCACCGCCACTACCCCGTAGGGTGTGGAGTCTGTGGACTAGATAAACAACCGACAACACCCAATACTGCACCGACCAAGCAAATTGGGTAATCCCATAGTAAACTATGTGCAAGTGGTCACAAGAAGATCATTATCTTTACAGAAAATTGAACCCATGACTATTGCCTTGAAAGGAAATTATCCACTCACTTGAAGTCATATCCATGCAATTGCTACATAACTTTAGGAACCATACTGAGAAAAAAACATTGTAACATTAACGAGCAGTACCTTCAAGTCAACAACCAAATCCATTTGTTACAAATGGTGACAGATATTAGGATCGTAGGACAATGAAGCAAATACTTAAGTCATAAAATGGTACGATATATTATTTAAAAAATTATTTACATATGTAATGTATACTTCATGGAATACTGATAATGATTTTACACCAATTTAAAAAAATACTAACCAAGAAGGCTCAATGTTCTTACATTAATCTAATATGGAAAATGATATAATTATAATAATTCAATATAGTTAGTTATCATGACCTCTTGATTTAAAAATAACAATGAAGCAGTAATAATAAGATTAGTTGTAATGTAGTTACTCCTTGCACATACAGATAATTCCCAATTAATTCTTTTCCTAAAAGATTTTCTAAAATCAAATGAAAGACATGCTTTTGTTTATTAATGTAATATGTGAATCTCTGAAAGTGGGCAAGAACCTGTTACATAATTCATATCATGTCACCTTTTGTTGACAAAGTTGTACTTCTTAACTTCTTGGTGTAAGTGAAAAGAATGATGGGGGTAGTTGATACTATATCCATCTAATTATAACATGTAATAGGTAAACAACTAACCTTCTTGCAAGGAATAGTGGGAAGCATGCTATGTAAAAGGAGATAACACTAGTGCAATAAATAAAGCATTATTTATGCATCGTGGGATCTCAAAGAGTAACAGCAGAAAATAAGGTATATGCAATTTGCATTCTCATTGCCGAGTGCATCTACATATTAAGGAAATACTTGTGGATAAAGTTTCAAGGTCTGGTCCACATTTTAAGTAATTGAATGGACCGAAGCAGAAGTTAGCATGAAATGCAGAACATACACATTGAAAGATAGACAAATACCTCATTATTATGGTAGACGGAAGTCGCGAATCACCCAATAATGACGAAAAGAATTACCTGAGCAATCATAAACTCAAAGTTGCTCTTAAACTGACTTCTCAGTTTATTTTCAGGTACAACCATAAGCTTTTCCGTATTACCATTGCTGATTCTAGATCCGATAGCAATCAAAGTTGTGGTATCAAAATTTATGAGATCAGAATTGCTTGAAAAGTCCCCTGCTAAAGCAAACCATACATCCAACAAGGATAAGTTTAATTGTGAAATCTGACTTTGAGCAGTTTTCACACTTCCAGATAGTCCAAAGACTGAAAAGCCACAATGTAGATCAGTTAGAATGTAGAATTGATCATTTAATTATATTAAATTTCTTATGTATTTTCTCTATCAATTTTTAGACAACTTAAAAAGGAGAAATCATAAACAAACAGCAATTAAGAAAGCCAGTCTTGAACTTAAAATGTAAGACCAAAAATTAGATAATAAAATTATTTACAAATCCATGTCCTTAGATTATTTTACTTAGGCCGAAAGGGACTATCATATCATCGTGGGTCTCATTACAAATAATTAAGCTCCAAAAACTTCAGGTCAATTTTAAAATATAACAAAATAAATTGCCAAAACTTTTCTTCCTACTTAAGAATACCTCATGCTGAGCTCCCAAAACGACGACAAATATAATTGGTGCTGCTGCATTATGCCTGAACTAAGTAAATCTAAACCCTATTTCAGAGCTATCATGGGTCTATCATTATTTAAGCATGTATAAAAGCTGTATAAGTCACCACATTAGGGGCACAACCATCCCTTACCATTTCATCAAACCAGCTACGAGCCTGCTGAATGAGGCCAGCTTTACAAAAACTATCAATCAAAATTGTGTAAGTATATACATCTGTAACAATGCCATTCTTGTTAATTTCTTGGAATAATAGGAAAGCCTTGTCTACTTTGGAGGCATTACACAGAAAACTAATAACTTTTGAGTATGTACTAATGTCAGGTATGAAACCTTTACTCATCATTTCACGAATCACTTTATAAGCTTTCTCAATTTCCCATCCCCACAAAGACATCTAGCAAAATTGTTGATATTGACTTTATTTAGTACAACCCCTGCATCAAGCATTTGACTGTAAGTTTTCTCAGCCAAGTCTAGCTCATCTGAGCTTGGTAACTCATTATTGCCACAGATACCACTAATCAATATATTATACACCACATAACCAGGTGGGCAACCACAACTTACTATTTTCTTAAGTAATTTATAGGCATATGTGTGATCTCCTGATCTGCAATAAGCATTAACAAGAGAATTAAATATTTTAGGACTTGGATAACAACCTTCTGTGATCATCATACTAAGAATTCTCTTACATCTCCCCAACTTCATTTTATTCAAGCACCCACAGAGCAATATTTCATATGTTACAACATTAGGAAGGCAACAATTAGACCGCATTATATTTAAATAATTCATAGCTTCTTCAAAAAGTGAAGCTTCACACAATCCAGATATTATTTTAGTGTATATTACAGTATCATGGATAAACTCTTCCTTCTCAATCAAATCAAGGGCTTCTTTCTTTCCACCTTCCCTTTCTGCAAAGTGAACAAGCAAAACAACCCAACGTATGCATGTCCATATTAAGATCCAAATCTTCCATCTCCCTATGAGCCAGATTCATCGTGTCCAATTTATCTACCTCTAAAAACACCCGAATCAAAGCATTATACGTCACCCTCGAAGGCTTATACCCAAAATCCTTAAGCCTGCCTAGCTCCTCCATTGCTATTGTTAGAGTTTGTGCTCTAGAGGCTAATTATTTGATATAATTGCTTAATATTTTGATATTATATTTGATTGAATAAATGAATGATTTTATTATGGTTTTATTTACTACATTCTATAAATGTTAACATAATAAAATTCCTTAGAATAGTGATACAAATTATATAGTTTCAAGTATGTGACTTAAATATGAGATTATATAATTATAATTAGTATTATTATTCTTCAAAGTCCCTAGTCGAGTATCATTGTAGATGGGACAACAATGATGCATTGAGACTAGTATGTGGATTGACTGATGACCAAATCTCATTGGTCATAAATATATGAGATATTAAGTCAATGCATATGTACATGTTAGAGAACGATGTACTGGACAGACCCACCATGAGAATTCTACGTGGAACAATATACAAAGTGTCATTAGCGATTCTCATAGTGACAATGCTGTAATGGTCCTCCGACCTGAAATCACTATATTACTACACGAGAATTTATGTACTTTGATATCATCAAATGTCACCTTTAATGGGGTGGACTATAAAGATGATTATTGGGTACATCATGAATCGTGTGAGGAATATGAGTGATCTAGATGGAATTTAACCATCCTATATATTAGGGGTGATATCCATAGGCCTCTTGATTGAGTAGGACTATGAAATGCATCGCTATGCTCAAATAGTGATTTGTTTCATATAGTCTACTCATTGATCAAGAAAACCAAGATTAAATTAGGAAGAGTATGACACATTCCATGACTCGAGTTTAATCTAGGATGTCAAGGTTAAAATGATTAAATTACATTGAAACATTGGTCATGAAAAGGTTGAATCGAATCATCGATCTTATTATTACTTGGGTAGCAGTGATGCATTACTAGATGCCGCTCAGTGTTTATAATTTTATAATATGATTTTAAAATTATTGTCAACATAATAATAACCTATAGGGACACACATAGAACATTATTAACAGGGGAATTAATTTAAATTGTAAGGATTTAAATATATCAATATGATTGATAGTATTTAAATCACGAATTTAAATTAAAAGGATGATATATATATATATATATTCGAATTTTATTTTAATTAGATTAGGGTTTTGATTAATTCCGTTTTATTGCTATATATATATATATATATATATATATATATATGATATATCAGCGTTTTAGGGAAGTTAATCATAACCAAAAACCCTAGCCACTCTTAGAGGGAGACTAGAGAAAAATTCTAAAAATCCTCATCCTTGGTGGCTAGTATCACAGTTCCTTTTACTACAGATCGTACGACGGTTCACGGAGCATTCGTGTGGATACCGTAGAGATGCAGTTCGTTTGAATTGCGTTGGAGATTTGATCGCATCGTTTCTAGCTTTCTTAATCGGTATAATTTCTAACCACTAAATTAATTATTTTTCGCATGGATCCTGTTTAGGGTTTCGAAATTGGTTTATATTGTTCTATTTATGCTGTGCGTTTCTGTGTCGAAACCCTTCAGTGGTATCAAAGCTACTTGCGAAACGATTAATTCAGATAACGCGTTTAATTATTTTTGATATATTTGATATGTGATGATACAATTTTACCGATCTGAAATTGATTATATTGTTTTTGATATATATATGATATATGATGATACAATTTTACCAATCTAAAATTGAGTATATGATATTCTGTAATCGGCATATTCTGGTATTATGAATATCAGTAATAGATATGCATGTATATGAAGTTCTGTTAATTGTATCTTAATTGGCATAATAACAGTATACAAATTCTGTTCTAATTGGATTAGAGGCATGAAAATTTGATTTAATATGATTAATTGAAACTGGACATGTATGATATGTACTGGGTGTATTGTTATTATGAGTATTTTGGTGGATTAAATATATGATTCTGAAACTATTTTAGAGATTTGTATGGAAATATTCTACAATATAGATCAAGTAGGACCATCGCCGAAGGAGCCCCCCCCCCCCATTGGACCCCCCCGTCGTAGTGCACGATGGTCGTAACCCCAATATGTTATATATAGTTTTCTTTAATTATATATAAAATGTTATGTGCTTATTGTGATATGCATGGTGCACAATTATGGCCTTTTGACCCATATGTTAGTGGTTTTTGGTTTTGAAATACGGCTTGCATGTCGTGCCTTTCTATAAATTTTAATGTAATATTCTCTTCTCATCTAAATCCCCTCGAATGTAACTCGAGGTTTCTTTATGTCATGTAATAATCTGTAATCGATGATGATGGAGAGGAGGCACATGTATGAGGAAGATCCAAGGAAGCTACTAGTTTGAGATCTTTTACCACCTTAGATTGACCTTCAATCTTTCATTAGCTTGAAAAGATTGATAGTGGATTGGGTCATAACTGTGACACATTTAATTTTTCACTTTATTTATGCTTGTATACGATATGATATGATAAATAATGTGTATACTTAATAAGATTAAAAAATTGGTGAGATCTAAATTTATTTATAAAATCCCTCATTAAATTATTAAGTCTAAATCAGATGCCTTTCAATGAATAACACTCATCAAGACCTTGATCAATATATGTAGGTTTGCCAAAGCAAAGTACCCTATTTATCTAGGTAAGATGCGATAGGATAATTGTGATATCTAAACTGTTAAAATCATTGGGCCCGACTTAACTAAGTTATCTCAATAGAATTGTGGACTTAGAGGCATAGAGTTTGGTAGGTACCATTAGATGGACTAGAAACAAATGTTGTTTACCAAACTATCCAAGAGTTATATATGATATAATTGACAAAAGGGTTGTCTACCTAAATAATTGTGTTTTAAGAGATTAGCCAAAGCTAACTTAAGTCATATTGAAATATTGATCTTGGCTCACTAGAAAGATTTAATAGAAAATGCTTTCCGAATTAATGGTGAGGGCTATTAATTTGAATAAAATAGTGGGAGGTATATTTTGAATGTACTATTATCAATTACATAATATCAACTCTACAATTTGACTTATTATTTTGGCACTTATAAATTATAGATATCAATGGCAAACAACAACAACACAAGTAGTCTTTCACTACGATCAGTCCTTGAGAAGGACAAGCTAAGTGGAATTAATTTCCTTGACTGGCACAAGAACTTGAGGATTGTCCTCAAATAAGAGCGCAAGCTATATTTCCTTGATGGGCCCATTACTACAGCACCAGCTGTCACTGAACCACGTGCGGAGCATAATGCTTACAAGAATCATCAAGATGATGCTCTGGACGTGAGTTGTCTCATGCTAGCAACCATGAACGCTGAGCTTCAGAAGCAACATAAGTTGATGTATGCTTATGAGATGATCGATCATCTCAAGAAATTGTTCGAAGGGCATGCTCGACAGGAGAGGTATGATACAAACAATGCGTTATATCACTGCAAGATGGGTGAACGTGATCCAGTTGGTCCACATGTGATAAAAATGATTGGTATATTGAGTACCTTGATAGGTTGGGTTTTCCAATCACTCCGGAAGCCCAAACTAATCTTGTTTTGCAATCCTTGAACAGCAGCTACTCTCAATTTGTTATGAATTAACATATGAATGAAATTGAGAAACCCCTTACTGAGTTATTGAGCATGTTAAGAACTACTGAGAACAACATGAAAAAGGCAGGACTCGCTCCCATAATGATGGTGCAAAAGGGGAATGCTAAGGGAAAATGGAAAGGAAAGAAAAAGATAGGATCTAATTCTTGTGCCAAACCTAATTCCAAAACCAAACAGTCTTTAAAACCTAAAGGCGGGATGCCTAAAGAAGGTGATTGTCACTTTTGTGGAAAACCTGGACACTGGAAGATGAATTGTCATGCTTATTTGGAAGAAGTGAAGAAAAAGAAAGGAAGTGTGACTTCTGATTTAGGTATATATGTTATAGAAGTCAATTTGTCTACTTCTACATCATGGGTATTGGATACTGGATGTGGTTCTCACAATTGTGTTAATGTGCAGGAACTTCGAAGGAGTAGGACTTTGGCAAAAGGAGAGGTTGACCTACGAGTTGGGAATGGAGCAAAAGTTGCTGCACTAGCCGTAGGAACTTATCATTTATCTTTGCCCACTGGGCTAGTATTAGAATTAGAGGATTGTTATTATGTGCCTGCTATAAGAAAAAACATTATTTCTGTTTCTTGTTTGGACAAGAAAGGTTTTTCATTTATAATTAAGAACAATCGTTGTTCGTTTTACTTAAATGATATTTTCTATAGTGTTGCACAATTGTTTAACGGTCTTTATATTCTTGATTTATAAATGCCTATCTATAACATAAATACAAAACGATTTAAATCAAATGATTCAAATCCGACATATCTCCAGCACCGCTGTTTGGGCCATATAAATGAGAAATGCATATCAAAACTCCATAAAGATGGATTTTTGGATTCATTTGATTTTGAATCATATGAAAAATGCGAATCTTGTTTATTAGGCAAGATGACTAAAGCCCCTTTCACTGGACACAGTGAACGGGCTAGCGATATATTTAGACTTATACTTAGTGAGGTTTGTGGATCCATGAGTTTGTTAGCAAGAGGTAGGTTTTATTACTTCATTACATTTACTGACGACTTCAGTAGATATGGATATGTGTATCTTATGAGACACAAATCCGAATCCTTTGAAAAGTTCAAGGAATTCAAGAATGAAGTTCAAAACCAATTTGGCAAAAGCATAAAAGCCCTTCGATCCAATCGAGGAGGTGAATACTTAAGCCAAGACTTTGTTGACCTTCTAAAGGAGTGTGGTATTATATCACAGCTCACTCCACCTGGAATACCACAATGGAATGGTGTATCCAAGAGGAGAAATTACACCTTGTTGGACATGGTATGATCAATGATGAGTTATGCAGATCTTCCAATAAGCTTCTGGGGTCATGCCCTAGAGATAGCTGCATTCACACTTAACCATGTTCCTACAAAGATGGTCTAGAAAACACCATATGAGATGTGGATTGGGAAACGTTCTAGTATGTCGTTCATGAAGATTTGGGGTTGCGAGGCATTTGTAAAACGTCTGGATTCTGACAAGCTCGGACCCAAATCTGACAAATGTAATTTTGTGGGATACCCAAAAGAAACAAAAGGGTATTATTTCTACAAACCTTCTAAGAATAAAATGTTTGTTGCTCGAACTGTTATTTTTCTAGAAAGAGAATTTGTCTCTAAATGAAAAGTGGGAGGAAAGTAGAACTCGAAGAAATTCGAGAACCACAAAATATCATTGAACCTGAGTTGGAACGTGAGCAGGAACCACAAGAAATTGTGGAAAATGAACCTGCTCAAATTATACAAGGAATTTATAGATTTGGTAGGACACGCCACGAGCCCGAGAGATATTATGGATATCTTGTGACTCAAAACGACGATGTGATGCTCATAGATCAGGATGAACCTGCTTCCTACCAAGAAGCTATGAATGGACCAGATTCTGAGAGATGGCTTAAAGCCATGAGATCTGAAATTGACTCTATGTATACTAACCAAATATGGACTTTGGTTGATCCACCCAAAGGGGTAAAACCAATCGAGTGCAAGTGGGTTTTCAAGAAGAAAACTGACATGGATGGTAATGTACAAACCTACAAAGGCCGATTGGTAGCAAAAGGTTACAAGCGGATCTTACTTTCTATTGCAGCTTTTTATGATTACGAAATCTGGTAGATGGATGTCGTCAAAACTGTTTTCCTTAACAGAAATCTCCTTGAGGATGTGTACATGACACAACCTGAGGGTTTTGTCAATCCAAAGGATGCTGGAAAGGTATGTAAGCTGCAACGATCCATTTATGGATTGAAGCAAGCATCTCGGAGTTGGAATCTTCGATTTGATGAAGCAGTCAAAGAGTTTGGCTTTATTAAAAATGAAGATGAACCTTGTGTATATAAGAAGGTTAGTGGGAGTCACATTGTATTCCTAATATTATATGTTGATGACATATTAATTATTGGGAATGGCATTCCTTCATTACAGGCTGTAAAAATGTGGTTAAGAAAATGTTTCTCCATGAAAGATTTAGGCAATGCACCCTATATTTTAGGAATAAGGATCTATCGAGATAGATTGAGAAACATGCTCGGCCTAAGTCAGAGTACATATATTGATAAAGTGCTAAAACGGTTTAGCATACAAGAGGCAAAAAGAGGACACCTACTCATGACTCATGGTGTAAAGATCTCTAGGGCCCAATGTCCTAAATCACAAGATGATGAGGAACGTATGAGAAAGATCCCTTATGCTTCGGCAATTGGATCTATCATGTATGCAATGATATGTACTCATCCAGATGTCTCGTATGCTTTGAGCATGACGATCAGATACCAGTCGAATCCTGGTGAAGGTCACTGTTGGTTGATTTCACAATCAAAGCAAACGTGCAAGTATACACGGTCAACAAGTAATAGAGTGATAAGATAGAGTGTCGATCCTACAGAGAATTATAATTAATAAATTCCAACTACTAGCACTATATCAATTCAATTTTATTTAAACAACCAATAATTGTGATTTTTCTAATTAAGAAAACTAAATTAAACAATTAAAAGAAATTAATCTAAAATAAAGCAAATAAACAAAATTTTAGTTTTTGATTAAATTCAGATAAATAAGGATTAAGACTCCATATCCCCAATTATGAACTATAAATCAATTATCCCAATTATTATGTCTACTGAATTGTTAACAGGAATTCTCAAATGCCAAAAGCCCTTTTCCAAGTGATCAATTGCCTTCTATTTAACCTAGATTAATTTTGCTATATTCCTATGCAAAACAATTGAATTAAACTCGTTACAATCCTAATTCCTTATGTATTACAGACAGTAAATAGATATTTCCATTCTATTCACAAACTTAATTATTCACTGTGCAAATAACTAAGTCACATGTCACCATGCCCAATTCTAACCCTAGAATTCCTCTTTCAATTCCTTCTAGAGTAACAAGGTAATTATTGGCCAGATAATTAATCAATCAGCCCAAAGCAAGATGAACAACTCACTTCAACATAAATAATTGGAATAAATCAAATAATTAATTCATAATCATAAAAGGTTCAATTAGAATCTTAATAAAAGAAGTTAGTTCATAACGGAAATCAAAACCATCAATCTTTTGCAAATTATCCTTAATGAATTACACAAATTAAAAGAATAAAGAAGAAGAGAAGAAAACTCCAAGTAAATTCTTCAAATTCCCCTCTTGCTCCTTGATCAGCCTCCAATTGTGTAGAATTCCACTAATTCAATAGAAATACTCTTTATATACCTCCCTTGTCCAAACACAATCCAATTCCCACTCAATTTTGTCACAAAACCACCTCTTTAAAGTCTTTAATGCAAAGTCAACCGTCTGATCCACGTGCGCGTCCCTAGTCAACACTGACACTACCAAAGACACCCGTGTACCGGATTTGTCTTGATAATAAGCGCCCGGCGCTAGTAGGCAAAAAATGACTGTTATGCCCTTTTTTAGCTCAAATGCCACCAAATGTTCCCACAGCTCCCAAATCTGCAAATCAAAACATAAACACAGTAAAATGCTACTAAAAGACTCGAGAATACACAAATTTAAGCCCAAGTTTATCCAATTCATGGGTATATTACCCAATCATCAAATACCCCCAAACTTAAATCATTGTTTGTCCTCAAGCAACAATACACAAGACACAAAAACACCTAAACAACCTGCAAACTATCTATATGTTCTTAACTCCAGCAATCCAATAGCACAAATATATTCATTAGGCCTCAGAAAAATCACAAAAACATGCTAATACATCATGTTACTACAGTTTAATAATATCCCATCAATCAATGAATCTAAATCTGTTATTACTGATATTGTGAGTGTGTTCAACAACCATGCTAACCAATGAACAACAAAATATGAAAGATAATAAATTTCTTAATAGGCATCATACAGTTTAAACTCGAGAACTCATCAAATAAACTTGATTCAACTGAAATTAAACAATCACCGAAGTCCAGGGGTCAAAAAGGAATACTTATGCTTTTTTTACAATACGGGGGCTTTTTTGCACTTTTCCCGCTTTATTATATTTTTCTTTTCTTACTTTTTTTCTCATGACTATGCATTGTCTTATTCCCTTAGGCTTTTCAGTGCTACCTTAACGAGCTTTCGACCAACGACTCCTAAGCCATGAAGACCTTAGGGCGCTAGGTGTAGAGACAATCCCCTCGGGCTTACTTACTCAAGTAACAAAGGCCACAAAACTAGACAAGCATGCCACGGTGTTTATTATTATTTTTTTTCTTTTCTTCAAAGCTTATATACTCCAAATATTTTTCCCCCAAACTTGAGTTCATATCTAAATTCAGTCTCCACTAGCTATTTAAATTGTTCCTTCATTTCACTAGAATTCATCCTTTAGAACTCTATTATCTATCCATTTAAACTATCATAGCCAACACAGTCATTTTTCAAAACGTGTTATCCTTATAATATCAGTGTCAAACACATGAAGATTTAAATCATATCAAGAAAATCATATCACTAGCTTAACAATCCTTACTAGCCTTATTCATGCAATTTTAATTTCATCATTGGCCCCAAACATACATACTATCAAAGGCTGGAATTAACATGCAATCCTAAAATGCAACACTAGATCACAATAATACAAAAAAAATCCAAACATACCATTAACAATCTAATAATGCAAATAAAAATAAATTACCCCCAAACTTATCTAGAGCAATGTCCTCATGCGAAAAATATAGCAAAAATAAAACAGAGGACTTCCCTAACGAGCTTATGCCTCGGGTGGAACATCATCATCCTCGCTCATCTCTAGATCGGAAGAGGGAAATACTGGCAGAATTGGGGCAGTGGGGAACTGACTGAGATTAACACCCGGGAACAACTGGGCGTTCATGGCATTCTGAACTGCAAACTGGTCGACCAAATATTTATAGATCACATCTTGGCATTCAGACAGGCGGAAATTTTGAGCTTCGAGATTGTAGAACCATCCATCTATTTCGCGCTGGACTGCTTCTGGAACCACACCACGATGAGCTGCTGACGAAGGACCATAAGTAGGTGGAGCCTGAGATGGTGGAGCTTGAAAAGCTTCAACTTGGGGAATTATGGAACCCAATCCCCTAGGGTGGTTCTCTCCACCCGTCCACACTTTATACCTGCTTATCAACTTGTGGTCCAAAACTGGCATGGGCGTTTGAATCATCTCATCGGATTTCCATTTTACCCCAAACTTAGCACATAATACGCAAATGAGGGATGGATGGGGTAAACCTCCTGTGGTTCCTCCTCGTGACGCTCTGAGAATAGACTGCTAGATAAGGTGGCCAACATCTATCTTGAAGCCTTTAATTATTGAGTATAACAGCACCACCCGCTCCCTGGTGACATGACTCACATGTGTGCATGGCATAAGTTTGGCGTAGATAAAAGCGTACCATGCCTTCCGTATAAACTCAGGTTGGAAAGCGGGAAAGTCATGTTACCACGTTCATGCACTGTCCATGTGGTGCCCGGTTGATAAAGTTCTAGAATTATCTTTTGATAGTCCGGTCCGTCACTCACAAGACTCGCATACTCGTCATGCAGTCCTTCCAGTGGTAGTTGATAACATCCATTAATGTCTTCGTCGCCAATTTCAATAGTTTTACCCCGTACAAACACCCCATAATGATAGTGCTCGGGCACGTTGGCGTAGAACTCCTTTACAACTGCAATCACGATTGGACTGGGCTACTTAGTGAGTGTGAACCAATTCCGCTCAGCTATCATGACCGCTATGTCCCCATCTTTGGATTGATTAGGCCTTAAACCGCGTTTGGGGACCAACGAGCGAGTAGCCATACAGTTATATCGTTCTTGAGCCGTGTCTTTGGGGGTGGAGTCGAGGCGGACCCTGAACCTTTGCCGCGTTGTCTCTTGGATGCCATTATTCAATTCTGCAAGAATTTGCATCAATAAGTATTAAAGTTAGGCAAAAATCGAAGAGGAACATAATTACAACTATCACTACCCCCAAATGTTCATATAAGTGCGTGGTGAGTACATGTTGGATTAGTAGGAGCCATATATGCACGGAGAAATTGTATCAAGTAGCTACATTGCAGAGCATAATGGTCAAAGGAATTCATGATATGCCCAAAAACAAAGAATTTGACGTGTAATAAATATATGGCAATCGAAGGCATACTATCGTGACATGAATAACGCAACACGTTGATATCGGAAACTCAGATGAGCCTGTAAAATACTAAACAGAGATCGCCACAGAAGTAGAGAAAGAGATATACATGGCTCAAGAAGTAAAATTTCAATTAAAGTTCATTGAGGCAATACGCCAAACACCTTGTAGGCGTGGTGTAAATCTCTATATATTCACAAATAGGGTACATCATGTATACACTCATTCAATCTGCTAGTATCAACATCACCCACATGACCCACTTCAGACTAAACATTGTCCATAAGAGTTGATAAATTCAATTAACATGCATAAGTGTAAAAGATTGTATTGATAGTAAGAAGAATTTGGGTATCTAATAATTAAATTGAATGTACTGGATACCTTTAATTCATGGCATGATAGAAGAAGATGTAAGATAAAAGTGGGGGTACACATACCTTTTACATGGAGAGATTGATCGAAACGTAGATATGGAGCGGAAGTGTGTAAATTATTAAGTGAGGATGGAATATGTCGTGCAAAATGTGCAAAAGATATATGAGATATGATATATGCATGTACAGGGATAGATCAATTAGAATTCAAAAAGGAGTGGGATTATGGGGGTTGAAGAGTTCGTATAAATACAATGCTGCTAAATCAGATATAATCGTCCCCCAATGGCCAAAGGCGCTGGTTTTTCTTCGACAGACGGTATTTGGGCGCTAAGGGTCAGGGATGTCAAGAATCATGCAGCGTCGGGGCGTTATGGCATGCCTTGTGTGGAACACCGGGGCGCTAGGGGTTAGGGACTTGTGACACGCCTCAGCACCGGGGCGCTTAGTTATAGAGGAAAGACAGCGCCGGGGCGCTAAGCAACAGGGCTTGGTGGTAACCCCAAGCGCCGAGGCGCTGAGGTTGTGGGCATTTCAAGCGCCGGGGTGCTGCAAGTTCTTCTCGTTTGGCCTTTGAGTGACGCGCCTTGTTCTGAATTCTTTAGTGCACTGCATAGACATGATATATAGAGACTATTAGGCAAAACTTACACTAACAAGTAATAAACTAATGAAATAGAATAAACAACACATATATTAAATGAAAAAAATAAAACATATTAAACTAAAATTAATTGGGTTGCCTCCCTAAAGCGCTTGGTTTCAAGTCGTCAGCCCGACTTTGCTGTTGTGCTCAATTGTCATCTGGGTCAGAGAGATATATGACCGTTGATTGACGTTCAATGGATCCACTCTAGTAATGTTTCACTCATTGACCATTGACCTTAAATTTGCGTTTTGAATTCGGTTCCTCGACCTCAATGTTTCCGTTTGGTGCGACAGATACAACCTTGAAAGGTCCCGACCAACGTGATTTCAGTTTCCCAAGGAATAAACGCAGTCGAGAGTTGAAAAGCAAGACTTATTGGCCCGGTTCAAATGTTCGATCAAGAATTTTCTTATCATGCCAAGCTTTGACTTTCTCTTTGTAGAGTTTTGCGTTCTCATAGGCATTGAACCGGAATTCGTCTATCTCATCAATTGCAATAACCTTTTTTCACTTGCTGCTTGTAAATCGAAGTTAAGTTTACGAATGGCCCAATGTGCACTGTGCTCTAATTCTACCAGGAGATGACACGCTTTTTCGTAGACCATCCGATAAGGTGACATGCCAATCGGATTCTTATATGCTGTTCGATATGCCCATAGAGCATCGTCAAGCCACAAAGACCAATCTTTTCGTGACGGATTGACCACCTTTTCTAAGATTCGCTTGACCTCCCTATTAGAGACCTCCGCTTGACCATTGGTTTGGGGATGATATGCGACAGTAATTTTATGACGAACCCCATACTTTACAAGCAATTTTGTGAACTGCTTAGTACAGAAGTGAGTTCCCTCATCACTTATTATCGCCCTTGGCATCCCAAATTTTGTGAAGATGTTTTTCTTTAAGAATCAGAGGACAACGTTGGCATCATTTATGGGTAAAGCTGCGGCTTCTACCCATTTGGAAACATAATCAACCGCCAACAGAATGTACTGATTATTGAGAGATGATGGGAAAGGTCCCATAAAATCGATTCCCCATACGTCGAACAGATCTACCTCCAATATTGAGTTGAGTGGCATTTCATTGCGCTTAGAGATATTACCTACACGTTGGCATCGATCACACTTCAGCACAAAGAGGTAAGCATCCTTGAATAAAGAAGGCCAGAAAAATCCTGATTATAACACCTTGGCTGTTGTACGATCACCAGAATAATGACCTCCATAATCTGACGAGTGACAATGACCCAGTATCCTGTCCATCTCTTCATGTGGCACACAACGTCTAATCATTTGATCTGCACAGGCCTTAAACAAAAATGGTTCATCCCAATAATACTGCTTCACGTCGTGGAGGAATTTCTTTCGTTGTTGTGAGGTCAAATCCAATGATAACACTTTAGCAACCACATAATTCACATAATCAGCATACCATGGTAATATTGGGGTTACGCGAAGAAGTTGTTCATCCAGAAATTTCTCATTGATCATGAAGTTGTCTTTCTCTTGTACCTCTGCGTTTTCCAACCGAGAAAGATGATCCGCCACCTAATTTTCTGTACCTTTTCTATCCCGAATCTCCAAATCAAACTCTTGCAGCAACAATACCCATCGTATTAACCGCGGTTTAGCGTCTTTCTTCTCAATCAGATATTTGATGGCAGAATGATCCGTATAGACAATTACCTTGGTCCCAATCAGATATGCTCTAAATTTGTCGAAGGCAAACACAACTGCAAGTAATTCTTTCTCAGTGGTTGTGTAGTTCAATTGAGCATCTGTCAACGTCTTGCTGGAATAGTAGATAGTGTGAAAAATCTTGTCGTGATGTTGCCCTAATACTGCTACAACTGCGTAGTCACTGGCGTCGCACATCAATTCGAATGGTAAAGGCCAATCAGGCGCCACAATAATTGGAGCAGAGACCAACTTCTTCTTTAATACCTCAAATGCCTTGATACATGACTGATCCATCTTAAAAGGCATGTCTTTCTCCAACAGGGGACATAAGGGTTTTGAAATCTTGGAAAAATCTTTAATGAAGCGTTTGTAGAAACCCACATGCCCCAAGAAGCTCCGGATTCCCTTCACAGATGATGGAGGAGGTAATTTCTCAATTATCTCAATCTTGCTTTTTCCACCTCTAACCCTGCTATAGAAACCTTATGCCCCAGAATAATCCCTTCTTTCACCATAAAATGGCATTTTTCCCAATTAAGAACCAGATTAGTCTCCACGCGTCGTTTCAACACTAAAATCAGATTTTTCAAACATAGATCAAAGCTATCACCAAACAAAGAAAAATCGTCCATAAATACCTCCAAATTCTTCTCTACCATGTCGGAGAAGATCGCCATCATGCACAGTTGAAAGGTTGTCAGCGCATTACATAGACCAAAGGATATACGCCGAAATGCAAATGTACAGTATGGGCATGTAAATGTAGTCTTCTCTTGATCCTCCGGTGCTATGGCAATTTGATTATACCTAGAATATCCATCTAAAAGACAGTAGAACTGATGTCCCGCTAGCCTATCCAACATTTGATCAATGAATGGCAAGGGAAATGATCTTTTCTAGTGGCTTTATTCAGTTTGCGGTAGTCCATACACACTCTCCATCCTGTAATTGTTCTAGTAGGGATGAGCTCATTAGCTTCATTCTTCACCACTGTCATTCCCCCTTTCTTTGGTACGCACTGTACAGGACTCACCCAAGAGCTATCCGAGATATGGTAAATAATGCCAGCATCCAACGACTTTATAATCTCATTTTTTACCAAATCTTTCATAATGGAGTTTAGCCTTCTTTGCATCTCAATGGTTGGTTTTGCCCCCTCTTCCATTAGAATCTTGTGCATACAATAAGATGGACTAATTTCCCGAATATCCGCTATGGTCCACCCAATGCTGTTTTGAACTCACGCAGAACCCGTAACAGTTTCTCCTTTTGTGTGTCATTTAACTCCGTTGAAACAATAACTGGTAGGGTAGCGTCTTTTCCCAAATAAGCATACTGCAGATGGGATGGTAGCGGTTTTAAGTCCAATACCGGTGGCTCTTCTATCGAGGGTTTGAACTTTTTACCTTCCGTTTCGGGCCTCTCAAGGGTGTCGAATGATTGATTGCTTTTTCAGAAGACGTATATTGTATCTAACCATTTGACATACTCCACGTCATCTTCAATATCATATTCGTCCATCCCGAGCAAAATGGATTCTAGCGGGTCCTCTGAATAATTTCCACTGAACTTGTGATTAATCAATTCCTCCATGATATCAACCCGCAAACATTCACCTTTTTCTTTCGGATAAGATATTAACTTAAAAACATTGAAAGTGACCTGTTGATCTTCAACTCGCACCGTCAACTCACCTTTTTGAACGTCAATCAAAGTTCTACCCGTTGCTAAAAATGGTCGCCCAAGAATTATTGGAATTTTGCTATCCACTTCACAATCCAAGATAAAGAAATCCGTGGGGAAGATGAATTTATCCACTTTAACTAAAACATCCTCAACAATACCTCGAGGATACGTAACCGATCGATCCGCCAATTGCAAACCTATATTTGTCGGTCATGGAGCCTGAAGTCCAAACTAGCTGTAGACGGACAATGGCATCAAATCTATACTAGCCCCCAAATCACACAATGCTCTTCCCGAAAACTGACTTCCAATTTCACATGGTATATTAAAGCTACCTAGATCCTTAAGCTTCGGTGGTAACTTATTCTGAATAATCGCGATGCATTCTTCAGTCAATGCTACTGTTTCGAACTCACCCAATTTCCTTTTTCTTGACAAAACCTCCTTCATAAACTTGGCGTAACTCGGCATTTGTTCCAAGGCTTCGACAAAGGGGATGTTGATATGCAGTTTCTTGAAAATATTCAAGAATCGTGAAAACTACTTATCCAACTTGGATTTCTGAAACCTTTGCGGATACGGTATGTGAGGCATTGTGATGGTTGGTTCTGGTTCTTTCTGATCTAAAGTCTCATCTTGACGTTTTTCGGTGTCCACCACTTCCTCAATTTCAATTGATGCCTTGTCCCTTTTTCCCCATCCTTTACTGTCTCTTGCAATTCCTTTCCACTTCGTAGAGTTATAGCCTTACAATGCTCATCTCTGCCCGGGTTTTTCTCTGTATCGCTCGGTAGTGTTCCAAGTGGTCGGTTATTCAATGCATGTGCTATATGTCCCACTTGATTTTCCAGATTCTTAATTGACGCACCTTGGCTTTTCATATTCAGCTCTAGTTGATTTAATGCTTTATCTTGTTCCTCGTTCTTTTTCTCAGACGCTTTAATAAATCTGTCAAAGGTTTCTTCCAAACTTGATTTCCTCTCTGGTTGTTGATGAGTTTGATTTTGAAACCCGGATGTGTTTTGTTGTCTCGGTGCTTGAGCTTGAGCTTGATTGTTACTCCATAAAAACCCCGAATGATTTCTCTAACCCGGATTATATGTGTTTTGATTCGGGTAAGGTTGGGTAGATCGACTATAGCTCCCTACGAACTGAGTTGCTTTAGAATTTATGGCACATTGATCCGTAGCATGACCCCCAGCACATAATTCACAAACCATTGCTACCTGTTGTGTGGCTTGTGGACGTCATGCTTCCATTTGCTTAGCCATTGCGGCCACTTGTGCTGTTAATGTTGTCATCGCATCTACGTCATACTTTCCCGGTGTTTTCAGAGGATTAGACCTAGTCATGGGCCACTGATAGTTGTTGGTGGCCATTGTCTCTAACAGCTGATATGCCTCATCAAAACTCTTAGACATGATCGCTCCCCCTGCTGCTGCATCAATACTAGCTCTTGTGGACGCGTGCAATCCATCACAAAATATCCCTAACTGCATCCACTATGAAATTCCGTGGTGTGGGCACTTACGGAGCATATCCTTAAACCTTTCCCACGCCTCATATAACGATTCTGAATCAAATTGTGGGAAAGTGTGAATATCGTTTTGTAGTTTTGCCGACTTCGCTGGTGGGAAAAACTTAGCTAGAAATTTTTGAGCTAAGTCGTCCCAAGTGGTGATTGAGCCAGGAGGCTGAGAATGTAGCCAACTTCACGCTTTGTCTTTCAAGGTAAACAGGAACATCCTCAACCTTGTAGCATCTTTTGATACATTGTTGAATTTGAAGGTGTCGCAAACTTCTAAGAAACTTAAGATATGCTCATTCGGATCATCTATCGAACTACCCCCCAAACTGACATGTATTCTGAAGCATCTGAATTGTTGCCGGTTTAATCTCAAAACTATTTGCATTGATTGTTGGCCCCCTAATACTCGACTGTATATCCGTGACATTCGGTATGGCATAGTCCCTAAGTGATTTCTGATCATTCCCTGCCATGTTCGCTGGAATTTCTTGTTCTGCCAGTTCTTCTTCCACAGGTGACACTGCACTAGTCGATTGCAATTTCTGGAACTTCCTTTGAATATCGTCTGTATAAAGGAAAAAGTTCCTTTTTCGTCCTTGATCTAGTGTGCATACACTCGCGAAGAATTCCTGTAAATACAAGAAGAAAAATAAGTAACGTTTAAATTAAGACCGAAATGATTATAACTAATATGGAATTAATACTAATAAAGAATTCCCCGGCACGCCAAAAACTTGTTGGTTGATTTCACAATCAAAGCAAACGTGCAAGTATACACGGTCAATAAGTAATAGAGTGATAAGATAGAGTGTCGATCCCACAAAGAATTCTAATTAATAAATTCCAACTACTAGCACTATATCAATTCAATTTTATTTAAAAACCAATAATTGTGATTTTTCTAATTAAAAAAACTAAATTAAACAATTAAAAGAAATTAATCTAAAATAAAGCAAATAAACAAAATCTTAGTTTTTGATTAAATTCAGATAAATAAGGATTAAGACTCCAATATCCCAAATTATGAACTATAAATCAATTATCCAATTATCCCAATTATTATGTCTACTGAATTGTTAATAGGAATTTTCAAATGCCAAAAGCCCTTTTCCAAGTGATCAATTACCTTCTATTTAACCCAGATTAATTTTACTATATTCCTATGCAAAACAATTGAATTAAACTCGTTACAATCTCAATTCCTTATGTGTTACATGCGGTAAATAGATATTTCCATTCTATCCACAAACCTAATTATTCACTGTGCAAATAACTAAGTCACATGTCACCATGCCCAGTTCTAACCCTAGAATTCCTCTTTCAATTCCTTCTAGAGTAACAAGGTAATTATTGGCGAGATAATTAATCAATCATTAAAAGCAAGATGAACAATTCACTTCAACATAAATAATTGGAATAAATCAAATAATTAATTCATAATCATAAAAGGTTCAATTGGAATCTTAATAAAAGAAGTTAGTTCATAACGGAAATCAAAACCAACAATCTTTTGCAAATCATCCTTAATGAATTACACAAATTAAAAGAATAAAGAAGAAGAGAAGAAAACTCCAAGTAAATTCTTCAAATTCCCCTCTTGCTCCTTGATCAGCCTCCAATTGTGTAGAATTCCACTAATTCAATAGAAATACTCTTTATATACCTCCCTTGTCCAAACACAATCCAATTCCAACTCAATTTTGTCACAAAACCACCTCTTTAAAGCCTTTAATGCAAAGTCAACCGTCTGATCCACGCGCGTATCCCTAGTCAACACCTGACACGGCCCGGCACCCAAGACCGGATTTGTCTCGATAATAAGCGCCCCGTATTGGTAGGCGAAAAATGATCATTATGCCCTTTTTTGGCTCAAATGCCACCAAATGTTCCTACAGCTCCCAAATCTGCAAATCAAAACATAAACACAGTAAAATGCTACTCAAAGACTCGAGAATACACAAATTTAAGCCCAAGTATATCCAATTCATGGGTATATTACCCAATCATCAGTCACTGGACAACAGTCAAGAATATCCTCAAGTACCTAAAAAGGACTAAGGATTCATTCTTGGTATATGGAGGTGAAAACGAATCGACAAAGAAGGGTTACACGATGTTAGTTTCGGATCGACAATGATGACTATAAGTCTCAGTCAGGTTTTGTATTTTGCCTTAATGGTGGTGCTGTTAGCTAGAAGAGTTCGAAGCAAGAGACAGTAGCTGATTCTATAATAGAGGCTGAGTATATTGTTGCATCTAGTGTAGCCAAGGAGGCTGTATGGATTAAAAAGTTCATCACTGAACTTGGTGTTGTTCCAACCATTGTTGATCCGGTTGCTCTATACTGTGATAATAATGGAGCCATTGCACAGGCTAAGGAACCCAGATCTCACCAACCATCCAAGCATATACTTAAGCGGTACCATCTCGTCCATGAAATCATTGATAGAGGAGATGTACATATAGAAAAATTATGCCAATGAGATGATAATATTGCGAGATCCGGTGACGAAGGCTTTGTCACAGCAGAAGCACGAATGTCACACTAGTTCCATGGGTATTAGATACATGAGTGATTGGCTCTAGTGCAAGTGGGAGACTGTTATAGTTTGTGCCCTAGAGGCCAATTATTTGATATAATTGCTTAACATTTTGATATTATATTTGATTGAATAAATGAATGATTTTATTATGGTTTTATTTACTGCGTTATATAAATGTTAACATAATAAAATTCCTTAGAATAGTGATACAAATTATATAGTTTCAAGTATGTGACTTGAACATGAGATTATATAATTATAATTAGTATCATTATTCTTAAAAGTCCCTAGTCGAGTATCATTGTAGATGGGACAACAATGATACATTGAGACTAGTATGTAGATTGACTGATGACCAAATCTCATTGGTCAAAAATATATGAGATATTAAGTCAATGTATAGGTACATGTTAGAGAATGATGTACTGGACAGACCCACCATGAGAATTCTATGTCGAACAGTATACAAAGTGACATTAGCAATTCTCATAGTGACAATGATGTAATGGTCATCCGACCTGAAATCACTATATTACTACACGGGAATTTATGTACTTTGATATCATCAAATATCACATTTAATAGGGTGGACTATAAAGATGATTATTGGGTACATCATGAATCATGTGAGGAATATGAGTGATCTAGATGGAATTTAACCCTCCTATATATTAGGAGTGATATCCATAGGCCTCTTGATTGAGTAGGACTATGAAATGCATGGCCATGCTCAAATAGTGATTTGTTTCATATAGTCTACTCATTGATCAAGAAAACACAGATTAAATTATGAAGAGTATGACACATTCCATGACTCGAGTTTAATTTAGGATGTCAAGGTTAAAATGATTAAATTACATTGAAACATTGGTCACGAAAAGGTTGCATCGAATCATCGATCTTAATATTACTTGGGTAGCAGTGATGCATTACTAGATGCCGCTCACTGTTTAAAATTTTATAATATGATTTTAAAATTATTGCCAACGTAATAATAACCTATAGGGTCACACACATAGAATGTTATTAAAAGGGGAATTAATTTAAATTATAAGGATTTAAATATATCAATATGATTGATAGTATTTAAATCACGAATTTAAATTAAAAGGATGATTTGTGTGTGTATATATATATATATATTAATTAAGTAAGATTTAATTAAGATATAATATATATATATATAAATTTAGATTTTATTTTAATTAAATTAGGGTTTTGATTAATTCCGTTTATTTGCTATATATATGATATATCAGCGTTTTAGGGAAGTTAATCATAACCAAAAACCCTAGCCGCTCTTAGAGAGAGACTAGAGAAAAATTCCGAAAATCCTCATCCTTGGTGGCTAGTATCACAGTTCCTTTTCTTTCGCAGATCGTCTGACGATTAGCGGAGCGTTAAATGTGGATACTGTAGAGAGGCGATTCGTTTGAATTAGATTTGAGATTCGTAGCATCGTTTCTAGCTTTCTTAATCGGTATAATTTCTAACCACTGAATTAATTGTTTTTCACATGGATCCTGTTTAGGGTTTCGAAATTGGCTTAAATTGTTCTATTTCCGTTATGCATTTCTGTGTCGAAACCCTTCAGCTATGTTCCACAACTCATTTTAATCATTTAAGCTAATAAACTAACAAATCAGACCATATCATACAAAATCCAAAACATGCAATAATCACTCAATAGTCACACTAATTCTTAAACCAACTAATCAACAATACAACTGAACTTAATCAGCCAATAATTAGAGTATATAAATCAAACCCAAATGACAAAAAAATCCAAAGTAGCTTAATTTCTGCATAATAGGGTAACAGTATTTGTATTAGAAATAATACCAGGCAAATCTTCTGGGTTCCATTTGTAAACATCGATCTCTCCAATAATGTCAAGTTTTAGCCGTCACTTACAGATCTTCCTCTTCAGGTAATACAGGATTAGCTCTTCGTCAGTTGGGTGGAATCAAAATCCAAGCGGAAAGAATTTCGCGTCATCGAAACACGAAGACGCATCATGTACCGTCATCTGTGGATTCATTACAACACAATCACTATCAAGGAGTAGTGATTGAAGAATCGGAATCGGAAAACCCTTATCGATGAATACAATCACTATCACCGAGTAGTGATTGCAGAAACGGAATCAAAAAACCCTAATTCTTTGAGAGAAAAATGAGATGAAGCCAAAAGGGGTGGACTAGAAAGAATGTTTTGGTCAAACAAGTAAAAGAGGAGCCGAGATAGAAAAGAGGAGTAAATTCTAAAAATAGGCTAATCCATGTTCAGTTTTCTGGTATACAACCAATTTCGTTGGGTTTTCTGAAAATAGGCTAAAAGGCTTTTAGCCTATTTTCAGAAAACCCAATGAAATTCGAATATGTATTAATCAAGTATGTATCGAATCACAATCAACAATTCGAGTAGTTTGAATCTTAAACGAGTCAAGTATAACTTTATTCAGATTCTATTCATATTTTTATTCGAACTATTTCTAATGCTTAGATTTGGATCATATTATTAACGAATCCGAGTTTCGCTCGTATTTTTTCGAGTCGAGCCCGAATCAAGCCTGAACTGTGTTGGCTCGTTTACAGCCTCAGTAAAAGCCGATCAAAATGGCGTTTAGGATCAAACTTTCAAATTGAACGCCACTTAGTGGCGTTGGAATGATGAGCATTTTAATTTCTAATTTTGTTCTTTTGTTTTATTCAATTTTTTTTTGTAAAATAATTTTTTTAAAACATTATTTTTTTAAAAAAAATAGATACTTTTTTTTTGTAAAAAATTAATAATCTAATTTTGTAGAAAGTAAAATTGAAAAAAAAAAGTAAACACCATTTGAAATGGGGTTTGAAGAAAAAAAAAATTATTAACCAAATATAAGTAAAATTGACATTTTTTTAGCGTTATTTTTTTTGGGTTATTTTTAAAAATGCGCTTTATTAAAAAAAGAGATTGGCCTTAGACCAGGACAAACTTAGGGATTGTAGGCTCATGTGATAATTTTTTAATAATCTGATATAAAAAATAAATTTTAAAAAATCAAAAAGTACAAATTATAATTTTTTAACAAATTTTTTTATTTTTAAAATTGCTTTATTAAAAAAAGCAATGCACAAAAAAATTTTATTTTAAAATTTCTTTAAACCCAATTGATCTATATTCAATGCTTTCCAGACCACGCACGAACACAACTCAGTACTTTGTTGAAAAAAAAGAGTTTGATAACATTTTATATGTAAAATTATTATTTCAAAAATTAAAGATAAATCTAAATTTAAATTTTAGGATATTATAAATTAATTATAACAAATTGAAATATAACTCTTTTGTAGAACCAAAAAGTAATATTTTAACGTTTGTAATTTGTTCCATAAAAAGAGTCATAATTATTATAATTTTGTTTACTATCAATTTATAACATTTTAAATTTTAAATTATTGTAACTTAATATTTTAATAAATAAAATTAATATTTTAAATTACTTAAAATTATTATTAAGAATAAAATTTCTATTACAATATTAATTACATTACAATTTTAATTGTAGTATATTATAAATTAAAGAACATCAATATTTTTTTTTACGTTTATTCTCTATCATCAACGCGTCGAAATGAAGAAGTATATAAGACTTCACTATAAAAAATAAAAATAAAAATTCTAACGTCAATTAAAGTGACGTTGCATCTTACTCTTCTTTTTTTATAAATTTAATTTTTTTAAAAAATAAATAAAATAAGGATAAAATTGATATTACATTAATATGAGTCAAACTAACTTATTAGGAATGACTTATAAGTCATTTTAAATAACTTTATTACTGCTTTAGTTCATAAAACATAATAAATTTTTCTTCATCTTTTATGTTTTCTCTTAGAATCGGTAGTATTATATACTTTAATTTTATAATATATTTGGAAAAAAAGTAAAAGGAGAACTAGGAATAGCTAGGGGTATACCATTACTATTTCTCTTTTTATGTTTTATTTTAGGACTTAAAAATATGTTCATGATTTAAGTTACTCTATCCGGTCTAAGAATAAAAGTTCTTATTATTTTATGTAATCTCAAGTTAAATATTTACTTATATTAAATAATCTATTTTTATAATAATTTGTGCATGCGTAATATCCTTATTATTAAATATCATATTTTTATTATTTATAAATATTTATATAATATCACTAGTATGTATAGAAAAATATGCAATTAGATAGAATTTAAATATGAATAATTTTATCATTTGACATTTTTTTTAAATTCGCATAAAATCAATCATCACTTTCATTCTCGGAGTGAGGGAATACTTGTAAGTATATCCTACTTCTATCTAGAAATAGGAAACATTGAGAAGCAAAGATATAATAATAAGGTTTGATGAGGTTGGGTTAATTTGGGTCGGAGGCCTAAAACTAACATGCTTGACAATCGGTTGTCACGGGTACTATTTCAACAACCATAATCTATACCGTTGATCGCAACATTAGATGTCACAGATTAAAATAGATTTCTCATGCCGCTGTTGGATGTAGCGACATGAGAAATTATTCATTTGTCCCTCATTTGCTCATGTGCTACACTGTCTACAATCATAGTTTTTTATTTAGATATGAATATTTTTTATAAATATTTATATGAATATTTGTTTACATATATATATTTATATAAAAAAATATTTATAGTTATTTTATATATATTTAGTTTAATGTTGAGATTTGTTTAGTATGTTATTTAGTTTGACACGAAATATTGAAAAGAATATGTATGTGTGTGTGTGTGTGTGTATATATATATATATATATATCAGTAGAATAAATTTAAAAATATTGGAGACTACAAGTTATGGCGTTAGTTTAGTTAACTAATAAATTAGAATGGCTCAGTGGTAGCTTAATGGCCCAATAACCCATAGGTCTTAGGTTCAAAACCTAGCATATTTATATAACGTAACTATGAATATTTTAATATATATATATATATATATATATGTAGACACTCGAAATTTTCTTTTCCTGTTACTAACTATGCAGGAGGGCAAAAGCGTCTTTTTCATACTCCAGAGGTAATCCTGGAGGACCACAACATCAATTCCAACCTTAGAGATAACCCTGAGTACATTCAGAGTCAACAACATGACAATCTCAGAGATAACTATGGGAAAAACCTGCTACAACTGTGCGAAAGCCGGAGATAATCCCGGGAGGGGCAAAATGGTCATTTGCCGACTCAACTTCACTTCAAATCAAATACACTCATTTCAACTCATATTGCTTCAAAAGAAGTCTCACAAGAATCATATCTCAACTTCTGAGCGCAAACTACGCAAAATAGCTCAACGGACTGCCTGACGGAAACCCGAAAATGCTTATTTTGGTCATGGACCCAACATCCTGGAATCAAAAATGGCAAATCCCATGTCATTGCATAACTCTCGACAAAAGCAGTCCGAAGATGGTCTTGTATACCTCGTTTGAATGCTCGGATTGAAGTTCTGCAAGTTCGAGCAGACATTATAGTGCACGAGTGCACATACTTCGAGACGACGGGACCTGCGGAACCCCGGGCAGCCGCAGGTACACCTGCGGCCATCAGTTCTATATATATGGTGCTTGGGCTAGCCATTTTAAAAAAAGGACGAGGAAGCCCTGTCCAATTGGCTTTATACGCACCCTATATTGAGTGCTTACTCTTTTTAAACACATGTTAGCCCATATACAATCATATATTTACCAGCAGGAGCTGAGTGTTTATCCATTTAGAGTCATAGAAGTCTGCATTGGCAGCTCACTGTAAGCCTTCTTACACTCTATAAAGCCTTTCTTTTCATATTGGCACGCACTATTCTACACATTGAGAGTCGTGTTGTGTGCGTATACCCGAACTTCAGTCCATGGTTTTCATTTCTGTCTGTATATATACTTATATATATATATATGTATATATTTTTATACGAACTAAAATTATCGAGTTATACCTCGATTGAGCCTAGATTTATGTCTGGAGCGTTTACTTGTTTTTCTATATATATATATATATACTTATATATATGAACTGTTGTCAGACTTTGTTTGATGAGCCTGAATTTTACATCTGGAGCGTTTACTTGCTTATATATATATATATATATATATATATATATAACTATTGTCGGACATATCCGATGAGCCTAAATTTTATATCTGATACGTTTAATTGCTTTTATATATATATATATATATATATATATATATATATATATATTGTTCTCGGACATATCTGATGAGCCTGGATTTCATATCCGGTGCGTTTATTGCTTTTATATATATATATATATTTAAATTTCGTCCTGCTTGGAGGTTACTTCGTGGCAGTTGATCGCTTTTACAGCTTTATTTACATTTCGTCCTACCTGGAGTTTACTTCGTGGCAGTTGATCGCTTTTACAGCTTTATTTACATTTAAATCCACTTTGAGTTTACTTACGTGTCCGGTTGATAGCATTTACTGCTTTATTTACATTTTGATCCCCCATGGAGTTGTTTCGTGGTGGCTGATCATGCACACACACACACACACACACACATATATATATATATATATATACCGCTTTTATATATATAATTGCTTGCTGCTTTCCATACAAATTATAGTATCATGTGAGCCTAGGAATCATGTGATCACAGATTCAGTCCACTGAATCTAGATTCGGTTCCTGTGATGGACTTTTTCCAGTTATAAGCAACTTGTACATTATTTACAGTGTCTGAATTCCCTTGGATGGCTGTCATGCCCATAAAGAGTTCGGCACTGCTGTATATTATTTTCTCGCAGATGCCTCGCATCTCGAAAATAAAAGCAAACAAACCAAATATTTAATAATAAAATGGAAGTATCAAAGGCCTCAATTACTATTGAGCACAGGGTTTGAAAAACTTTTTTTATAAAACTTCATTGCTATATCTTACTTAAAACTGAATTTTCTACAAAATTCAAACCCTATGTATATAGGTGCGAACGAGGCATATCACTACTTCCAAATAATTGCACATTGATCCACACACACACACACACATTCATATAACAGTTTCTTTGAAAAGTGGTGGTCACCTTGGCAACACGGATGTCGGGGTGCCTAACACCTTCCCTCCAAATAACCAAGCCCCCAAACCCTAAATGAATCTTGGTTTCACAGACCCTTTTAACAGTGTCACATCACTAGGTCAATGTACAAACCTTTTTGATTGCGTTGGTGTAACCAGTTAAATACACCAACTGGCGACTCTTAAAGTCAAATCGTCGACATTATACATGTCGAACCTTTTTTACTTGTTTTTTCAAACAAATCTCACATTAACATGAGAACACCAAAGAACAAGTAACGAAAAGGGACATTAAAAATCCCGACGTCGACAGGTGGCGACTCTCCTGGGGACTCCAGTAAGAGGGTTTAAGCTGCTATTACAAGATTTTCAAAACTTTTATATGCTTGTGTGTGAATGTTACATTTACATTTATGATGAATGTGTACAAATGCATTTTATTTACTGCACTGCTAAATATCTATATGTGATATTAGTGCTTCGCACATGTCATCATTTTATGAACGGTGAGACACGTTGTATGTGAATGTATGTTGTGTGGTTCCTCCACCAGGAGGCTATCCTGTCGGTGTTTGATTACTGGACTCGTAGGAAGACTAATTCCAATGAGGCTCAGGAAAGGCACCACCCAGATTCTCTCCAGTTGAAAGACCGGATTAACTTCCCGTCAAGTAGATTGCGATGATCTGGGAACCTTCATGCCAAAAAGCCGCGAGAGTAGCCTAAGATAGGTCAGCCTCTGATAAACCAAACGCAGAGGGAAGTCTCTTCATACCTTCCATATTCAATTACTTGTAAAGGCATTTACTTGTAATTTCAGTTTATGTTAATCTATTGTAATGGAAAATATGAAGATGTATGTGCAATTGCATATTTAAATTAGCATGTTATCCTGTGTTACAAACAGCTAAAATACATTTTGCAGGATAAAATTCCTAAAACGGATACATCACATAGCATGTAACATTTATACATTCCCTAAGACTAAACTACGTAAGTCTTTTTGTAGGGAAGCAATTAATCTTATTTTCCGTTCAAAGTCCAAAAGGGCATTAAGCCCACAGTCACATATGGATAAAAGTGCCCAGCCCGATTCTACCCCTGTCTCTTGCAAAGAGTTTGAAAAATTAAGCTATCAAATGACAGAGTTGACTATTATGCTCAAAGAACTACACCAATCTACTCAGGGTACACAAATACCCATCCTCACAGAATCCCCTGCACATGGAGGAACCCAATGCCAAACAATGCCTACTCAATCCGAGTCATTCATATATTGGGGACAGTCAGGGTATTGGCAAAAAGATGAAAACCCATATACCTAAACCTCATTCCAATAAAGAAATCACAAATCCCAGGGATGATCGAGAAACTGGGGATCTAAGAAAGAACGTCCAACAAATGGAGGAGACCATCCAGTCAATCAAAGGGACTGGAAATTATGGGAGTGTCACCTATTCAGATCTCTGCATATTCCCAAGGGCTCGATATCCTGCCAAATTCAAGGTCCTAGAGTTTGAAAAGTACAATGGGGGTAGGCGATCCCTATACGCATATATCTGAAAGTGTAAATTAGCGAACTGGGTACTTATGTTGAAGATGAAAGCCTCAGAATGCATCTTTTTGAAAAGAGTCTCACCGGAGAGGCTAAAGCTTGGTATGCCCAACTTGACAATGCCAAAATCCACAACTGGGAAGAATTGGCCCATGCTTTTCAAAGTCAGTAAAGTTTTTAGTCACAAATGGCACCTGATCGATACCAAGTGACTAAAGTCAAAAAGCAAAGTACTGAATCTTTCCAAGAATATGCCCTAAGGTGGAGACATCTAGCAGCACAAGTCATTCCATTAATGACAGAAACTGAGATGGTAATGACATTTATTGACATTCAAGAAGCTCCGTACTACGAGAAGATCCTAGCAGGCATAGGAAAGCCATTCTAGGAAATGATCAAACACTAAAAAATGGCAGAGATGGGCCTGAAGGCAGGCAAGATTAAAGACTTCACTGCTTTGGAAGCAGTCGCTAAGAATATACAGACTGGCAAGTATGTGAAAGCGATCCCAAGGGGTGCAGATAAAGCGGTGAAGATGTATCCTTGTTGTATAGGGGCAATCTAGTAGACCAACCTACAGTCCCCCCATTTGGAAAAAGCGAGACAGTCTGCCATTTCAACAACAGGCTGCATTTAACCAATTCCAAGACAGGAAAAAAAAATTGAGAGAACAGAAAATTGGGTGTTCACTCAACTAGGCGATTCTCTTGAAAATGTTTTGGCGATATTGATGGATCATAAGCAAATTATCGAACTGGCTCCACTTCTGGAACCATGGAGCAAAAGATACAATCCAAGCCAAAAATGTTCTTACCACTCGGGGACTCTAGGACACGAAAGAGAAGATTGTTCGTCTTTAAAGCATAAAATTCAAAATCTGATCGAAAATGGCAGTATTGTAGTCCAACAACTTGATTAACAAAATGTCAATACCAACCTTCCGTTACAGCATGATACGGGGGACGTAAACATGATCGGATCAGGAAGGACTGAAATATATCCAATTTGTAAGTGCATACGAAGGATAGAGGACTACCCCCGAAGGCACAGAACAAATGTCCTAAAGTGGGAAAACTCGGAGGAGGGTATCATAGTAATGAAAAAATTAGAAATGATCCAGAATCAAGTAAATCTGCTAGCTAAGCTGATAGTGCGCCAACATCGGGATACGAGGCAGTTTTCAATCAACTATCAGAAGGCCAAGAAAATGGGGATGATAAAATTGCTAGAAGATCTCGCTAACAAAAAAAATCGCTCGGAGGAATGACGAATTCTCAAAGAAAAAAGATCAAATAAACTCCACAAGAGCCTGAAAATTCACCTCTCTAAGAATATCCAATGAAGAATACTACAGTTTCTGATAAGCGAAGGAAGGATTACTGAGCTGCTGCCTCCTATAAATCCTAAGATAAAGAGTTATGATTCCACCAAGATATGTCTCTACCATTCTAACTCACTTGGACATACGACTGAGGAATGTTGGTCTTTGCGACATAAAATCCAGGATCTCATTAAAAATGGAGAGTTGGAGATAGAATTCCTCATGACCAAAAAAGGAGAAAAAGAAATAAAAAGCTTAAGATGTCCATTCGAGACAGGCAGTTCAGATGAGGTGAAGGCTATGGGCGATAATCCTGGCAGAACACAAGATGGAATGATCCTAATGCAGGAAATGATAGAGGAGACACGGGAATCCCCAAAGGATATTCCTCCGCCAACATCAAACATCTTCTGGGTCCAAGATATCAACCACGTTCCTGATTTTATCACCGTGGATGATGAGGAGGAAATACTAATCATGTCCAAGGAAGGAAAAGCCAAAAGGGAAAATTCTTTGCAAGAAATGCGAACGACAGTTCAAGGGAAATTTCATGGTCAAATCCTCTCAAGCCCAGGAAAAGCGTGAGGGAACATATGGAGGAAAAGGTGGTGAGGTTGTCGGGGAAACCAACCCATCAAAGAATCAAGAGTTCATACCTTATTGCGATGGGTCCAGCTCAAGCATCCTTGAGGAATGTACTGAACCAGGAAGAGATAAAGTTATGGCCATAAGTGAAGACATTCAAAACCAAGAAGTAATCTCTGTCGCGAGCCTTGAAGGCAACACAACCACTGACAACTCGACTATTAGGCCTCAACTAGCCAAAAAGATGTAGATCCAGGGGATAAAGTTGCGAGTTCCAGAAGATGTTGGGACAATATCAATTTCTTCGTAGTATGCCTTTTATTTTCCATGCGTGTAAATATTGAAAAAAGAAGAAAAAAAAAAAAAAAAAAAAAGAAAAAAGAAAAAAAAGAGAAACAAAGAAAAAAAGAGAACAGAAAAAAAAGAAAAAAAAGGAGGAAAAATCAAAAAAATCAAAGATCAAGTCATTCAGGTTTCAGCTCAAAGGGGCGAACTACGTCGACCTGATCTCCCTAACTCCCAGGAGTACGTAGGCAACCATATTCTATATGGCCTAATCACAATAAACAAAAAACAACAAAAACATTTCTACCCTTTCTCTACAAAAATAAAAACCACAAAAATACTTCTACACCCTTCTTCATCAATAAAGCTTCTACACCAATCTGCCTTTCACATTCAGCGTTAAACCTCTTACACCAGGCCTAAACTACGAAAGACTTGATCTCCACTCATCAATGGGAGTACGTAAGCAGCCATTTATGGTGCGGTCAAACCAAACAAAAACCCAAAAAACCCAAACAAACACTTGTCAAACCGTTTATCTTTTCAAGCAGGAACTACGCAGACATGATCTCCCTCACATATAGGAGTACGTAGGCAACCATCAGTGGTGCGGTCTAAACCTTAAATAAAACATCCAAACCCAAACATCAATCCCAAGTCTACGCCCAAGAACAACCCTCCAAATCAGCGACCCATATGGAGAAGACCCAACAACACTTCAATGTCATTCCATTAATTCTGGCACAAATCTCAAAAAGAAAGAAACAGCGATACGCCAAGACAACCAGCAGCGAGGACCTTCAAAGAGCCGACACCTTCAATCAACAAGTCTTCATAAAACCATCAAAGCCATTCGAGATGAAGTCTTCCACAAGTTGATCATAAGAAGACTTCAGTAACTGACTAAGGAAAGTCAGCTAATGCAGTTGCTTTCAAGAAAATAGAAGACAACAATCTTGGAAGCACCAAGATCATAGTGTTTGCCAAACAAAGAAAGAACTAATGGAGTGTACACAAAGATACTGGTTAGCCTTTGAAGAATAAGGCTAAAGTGATTAAGAATTGGGTCAGTCCATTGATCATAAGTGAACGGGAGATCACAAGGAGAAAGCGAGCTGGACACGCCACAAATCTGAAGTATCTTGTTGTTCAGAAGGGACCAGAACAAAGAGTCAAGCCATCAGTATTTGAGAGCAGTCGAGGCAAACAAAAGTGTTGAGGCACTGCATGAGAGAAAGAAGAGGTGTAATACATTGAAGATGCAATGAACACTCTTCAAGATTGTAGTGTTGTCTCTACCATCAACAAGACACTAAGATCAGGTCCAAGAAAGCAAGCATCAGAATTGTAGAGTTCAGTCATCCAAAGATTGAAGCATTGGCAACGGTTCAATCTGAAGGTTGGTATTCGGACAAGAGCTTATTGAGAGCATCAATGTAGAAGGACAACCTTTGATCGAGAAATCAGAAGGAGGTAATAAAGTCGATTACCTGCCCAAGACATCAAAGTGACATCTCTGACGGGGTAGGTGAAATAGTAGATTGCAGTGTCAGAAAGTCATGTCATGTCACATCTGCAGTCTACATCAAACAACTCGAGATCTGTGAAGCAATTTGAAAAGCTTTTAACGACTACTTTCCAACGGGAAGATTGGGAAGCAGTATAAATCAACAGAGCTTCAAAGATCAAGAGTTGCTGATGATTGTCAAGTTACAGAATCATTGAGTTGGTAGAATGCTATTGTTAACTCTACGAGTTCCACCAGAGATTAAGAGAACAAGTCTCAGTGACAGTGAGACTACATAGGTGGAAGTGAAGTAGATTTAAAGAAGGACTTAAACAGACTAGAGCTTCAGTCAACAAAGATGAGAATGCCACTGAAGATGGCAGCCAAGCTGAGAGCCAAAAAGGCCAAGAAGATAGCATTTAAAAAAGTGGCAGAGTACAAAGAAGATCAAGAGAGCCACTCTATAGATCACCATGAACCAAAAGCTGAAAAAGAACAGAAGCAGAATCATGTCTATAAAACATTCAAGAAGGGTTCAGGGATTGCTAAGAGCCAGACTAAGTCTACCAAAAGCTCAAAGACTTAGCAAATCTAGATGGTGATGGTGCACAACTGACATCAAATGAAGATGAGCAGAAAAGAGTGGAGATCAGTTGCACCAGAGAAGATATGGTCCAGACTCGAAGCGGAATGCAAAGAGGACCACACCAAGCTGCTAAGTACATAAGATGATCAAGCTTAAATACATCTTAGTAGCTTAGCACCAATAACAATAACAACAATAACAAGAAGTCAGGGCCTAAGGGGTCCTTATCCAAAGGGACTAAACAAAGTTCCAAGCCTACTAGGCTTGAAGAGTTCCTAGGGAACTAGAGGAGTTCCAAGGCTACTGGCCTTGAAGAGTTCTTAGTGAACTGAAGTTCCAAGGCTGCTAGCCTTGAAGGAAACTTAGTGATTCAGGGTGCTGCTTCCTTAGTGGAAATCCTTCTAGTTGAAAGCATAAGAGTGGATTAGGAGCTTGAGTCTCTGAACCACTTAAAACCCCTTGTGTCTTTTACTTTATGTCATTTACATTATGTATAATAACTGCTATAACTGCTATGTATGTTTTAACTGCTTACAAAAAAACTAACTCTAAGAACAATGTATGTATGATTACGAATATATATTAATGAAGATGATCTTTTACTTATTTCGCTGTGCTTGAAAAGATTCTTATGTTTGTCATATGCTAATTCATGAGCAATACAAAATAAACGAGAAAAGAATTTTAAATTAAAAATGATCCATTCAACCCCCATTCTAGATCTATATTGTGCCTACTAGGAACTAACACTGTTGATTCACATTATTATAAACATGAATTGTGAATTTAACTAAAATCTTTGGTGGTTCAGGTGAAGACAGGTGATGAAAGTTCTCTTTGTCTTGGGTATAATAAAGAACTGTTAATGGGTATTACAGGGATAAAATTTATGACAAACTTTGAAATTATAGAAGATAGTAGATATCATGCTCTACTTGACTCTTCTAATGAATTATTTGTTCCGTTGTAGTTAAACTTGTTGTTTATTATTAGTTGTTATACTGTTGAAGGCTAACGATAATTTATTCTGCATTATCTTAGTTATAATATTTCTTACTTGGCTAGTTGAACTCACCCTTTTCTTTCACTATTCTTTTCAGGAAATGAGAACGTAGCTGAGACTAGTCAGGAAACGGAGTGATGGTCCGAGATGGTGGCTATAGTAGTCCTCACTATTTTATAAAATAGTGTGATAATAATTATAATGAGGATTCCATTTGAGTTTGAATATTATCTAGAAGATAATATTCATGTCAAAACTCTCAGCTACGTTTTGTCGTATTGTATAAATTAAGTTTGTATTTGAGTTATGTACAATGTATTTGACAACTCAGAATAGGTGATGTATATCTATTTTGGGGTGTCATTTATCTATCCCCATGACTCCGTGATCGAAGCTTTTCGAGCGTGATGGTTTGTTCATTGTGCAGGTTTCCCGTTCGTTGTTTGGTGATTTTGCGGATGGACATATTTTTTACGTTAACTGGACTATAAATGATATTAAGTCTGTCCAACTTTACTTGTTTTAATTGACATTTTATGGTCAAATCATTTAATTTTATAATTAATAATTAAAAAATTATATTTGATATTTTGAAATCAAATAAGTTGACTTTGATAGTATATTCAATGTACTTTTATATGATAATAATTTGGTTATAAAAATTTAATCAAGACAAATAAGACTGAGGAATAATAAATAGTTGTAGAATTAATTGTCAAATACTCCATCCGTTCCCAAATATTTGATCGGTAAAACAATTAATCCAAAATTAAAATTTTGTGATTCATTTTATATTCAAAATTATGATTAGTACGTAGTACTTTATATAGTTTACAATATCATTATTATGTTTACTAAAACAAAGAATTTATATTAATTTTAAATTTAAAACATTTTATATCAATTTTAAAAAATTAATATTATTCTATATTTTGAAACAGAGGGAGCAAGTGATTTCTGATTAATATTTAAGGATTAATGTTTGCCAAACTTCACCTATTCAAAGATTCGCTAAAATCAAAGGGAGAAGAATATTGCATGGAAATATACGGAATTTTTTATAAAAAAAAAAAATCCAAAAACGAATAGAACCTTCTCTATCACATGAAGTTAGAAACTAAAAACAAAAAATGCAAAAATAAAATAAAATAAAATAAATTCTTGTTCATTGAAATACATTTTATATTTTGTTGTCTTGGATTTAAGAGAACATTTCTATGCAAACCTCAACCCACACAAATTTAGCTTTTCTTTTAACGTTAACAACTATATATACACATACACGTACATATAATCCCACATTATCAATGCTTAAAACACGTGAAATTAAATGGAGTATAGTTTTTATGATCATATGGGATTGGTGGTTTTTACAGTTTTGATAGGTGGTATTGGTGCAATTTATAGGCTGTTAAAGTGGGCAAATGAGTGGTTTTACTTGAGAAATTTGGGTGAAAAGCGGTATTCACTCCCTCCAGGTGATATGGGTTGGCCTTTTATTGGGAATATGTTGTCTTTCCTCAAAGCTTACAAATATGGTGACCCTGATTCCTTCATCTCCAATCTTCATACTAAGTATGTCTCTATATTTCTCTAGCTTCCATCAGTTAATATACTTTATCTGCCCCCAAAACATCAATTTTGACTTTTTTTGAAGTTAATCTGAATACATTTTTAAATTTAAAAGCAATATAAATTTGATAATTTTTTGATAATGCCGTTATGAAATTAATTTGCAGACTTATCAAAAAAATGTATTCCTAATTATAAGATTAATTATTTTCAAAAGTTAATGATAAAACGAATCTTATATTCACATAATCCAAATACCTGCATGTCTCATCCTGTCCGTCCAATCCTATGCAATGATGTCACATAAACCTTATTATATCCCCTTACAAACTTAACTATAAATAAGTAAATAACTTGTATTTGTCAACAATACATGAGATGAGATAGATGATGATATAGAAGATTTGGAATCTATTTCAAAATCGAGTACAATTTAATTGACCATCAACCTTTTTTTTGTTCTGCATATGATCACATAATATTAATGGAATGCATTCTGAGGAAAATTAATAAAAGTTTGGTCATGCTCAGATATACAAGTCCTTCATGTTTGGGAACCCTAGCATTATCCTCACAACTCCAGAAGGATGCAGACAAGTCTTGATGGATGAAGAAAAGTTTGGTTCCGGTTGGCCTGCATCCGTGAAAAAAATATTAGGGAAAAGAGGTCTTCATGGCATTTCAAATGAAGAACACAGGCGCCAACGTCGCTTAACAGTAGCTTCATTGACAGGTCATGAAGTCATGTCTATATATTTGAAGTACATCGAAGACATAGTTTTAACTAGTTTGAAATAATTGTCCGATATAGAGGAACGACCAATCGAGTTATTAACCGAAATGAGGAAGATTGCCTTCAAGATTATCATGTATATAATCTTTGGCACTGAGACTAGTCCAGTGTTGGAGGCCATGGAAGAGAATTATACTCTTCTTGGGCATGGACTAAAGGCCATGAGTATAAATCTACCGGGATTTGCTTTTCATAAAGCACTCAAGGTTAGGTTTTTCTCCCCTTTATCATGGAATCAAATTTTCTTTTTCATTCTCACTCCATATATTGATATTAATTATTTAGTTAGAATATTAATTGTAGATAAATACATAAGAATTAGGAGGCAGAATCGCAGAACACATGATATTGTGACAACAGATGAGACAGAGAATGAGACAATTAACATAATTAGACTCCTTTAGGATGCATCACTTTTCTTATCTATAGTCTATTTAGATTTCACATTTATGCACCCGTGTCAGCAATAAAATTAAGAAATTGATATTTTCACATAAAAAATGATATTTCCACAAAAGACTTTGTTGTCAAAAATAGTAAATAGGCCACACATCTATGTGTGAGAGAAACCTTTGTGATAATATTAAATTTATGTATGAAAATATCAATTTTCTAAAGTTATCATTTGACCCTTATTCTTCAACATTTGTATATTCAACTAAACAACAACGCTATTTATCCAATACTAGTTGGAGTAGGCTAAATCATTTTTCCTCAACATGCTTGAGGAACATGTTTAAGGAAATTACTGATGGTTTAATTTGTGTTTTTGTCGTGCTATGCTGACAGGCTCATAAAGAGTTGGTAAAAGTCTTTCGAACTCTTGTAGTTGAAAGGAGGGCAATGTTAAAGACTGATCAATCAAAACCAAAGAAATTTATTGTATAACCCTGAATTTTATGAAATGAAAGTATTCAATTTTCTTATAATTATTATTCTATTTAGTAAATGGTTAAATTGATAAAAATGTTAAAGTTAAGGGTGATATGTGAAAATATTTCAAAGTAAACAAGTTGTCATAAAATAATCGGTGATAAAATAACGATATGTCGTGTGGTTCTTGGCGCACCGGTATTATTATATAGTATCTCTGATTATTGATGCTTACGTAAGAAGTCACTCAGTTATACTCAATTATTGCAACAGTAGTTGCTGCATAGTATCTCACGTTATTAATTCAATTATTGTCACAACATTTTATATTATTAAATCAATAATTGAGACGACAAAGTTATTCATATTATTATTTACATTATTGACGATATCTAGAAAGTTCTGTCGAGGAAAGAGGTTTGGTTACCTAATTGCGCGCCAAAGGAGAAATCTTTATCGGAAAGCCCCATCTTTATTGGGAATGATCTGGTTGTTAATATTGTGAGTTATAATATTAATTAGGAATGTTATTAAAAAAATCGAATTTGAGTTTGGAGTTGAATTTGGAGATGGAAACGAGATATTTGAGTCTAGGACGATGAAATTGGTAAAAATAGACTATAAACACAAAATTTATCGAGGTTAACTTTTTGGTCAAAAAGTCAACAATTGACTTTTTTGAAAAAAGTCAAACTTCGAAAATTCAAAGATGAAATTGTTGGTAAAAATATTTTCATTGTGTTGGGATTATTAGTGTTAGTGAAAATCGACATTTATTTCGATAATAGTTGATTTCTGGATGTTAAATTGACTATATGGATAATTAATCGGATAAATGAGAAATTAATTGCTATTAGTTCACATGCAAATAAACCATTTATTCACATGCATGTACTATTAGGAGAGGTTATGCAAGATTGATAATACTTGAATGACTAAATTAAAAATAGAGGCAAAGATGAAGGTACTAAACTGTAATAATTCGAGGTCCTAAACGTGCAATTATCAAAACTATATTTTCCTATAAATAGAAGCTCATTTCTTCTTTCATTCTCACCAATTCACTAAGACTCACAAAAGCAACTATAGAGAGAGAAACTATAGAGATGAAGAAGAAGAGTATTATGCTACTTCACTATTGCAGTATCCAGTCTTCTACTAAGGTAAGGGGTGTTATTTCAATTCATATGGTACTATTCATTCAGTACTATTCATTCATATGGTACTATTCATTCAGTATTATTCATTCATACAGTACTATTCATGGATACTATTCATATGTACGGTACTATTCATTCATACGGTACTATTCATGGATACTATTCATATATACGGTACTATTCATGGAGTACTATTCATGGGCACTATTTATAAATATGGTACTATTCATAAATACGGTACTATTCACAAAGTACTATTCCCGGGGTACTATTCACGAAGTACTATTCATGAAGTAATATTCACGGGGTACTATTTACAAAGTACTATTCATGGGATACTATTCACGAAGTACTATTCACGGGGTACTATTCACGACGAAAAAAATAATTTTTTTCTGGCCAAATTATTTTTGGTACGTGAATATTATTCTTAAATTTTACTCCACAAGGTAGTATCATGTTGACAATTTGGACATTTTTTAAACTCTTGATAAATTAAAAATCTTTAATATTTATCATTGATTTCGTTTGATTGATGCTTATATCATTGTCATTGTGAGGCCCCCAAATCCGGGTATCTTCCAACCCGACATATGGTGCTACACGGTGCTACCGTCCACACATGCATTCAATTGAAATACCTTCAAATAGTGAATATATATATATATATATATATATATATATATATATATATATATATATATTACAAAATAATATTTCCCCTCCCAAGTTCTTGGTAGCCATTACATATGTTCTTTGTCAAAGTATCAAATAAATATAAATTTATACTATGCTATTACAAAGACAACTTATTTGTGTGCCTTAGCCTTTCCTTTATCCTTACTGGATCCCTCGGTCCGTTCAGTCTTAGCTGCATTCATATGGTTTAAGCAAGGGTGAGCATAACTAGATCAGCAAGTATAGCAATTTCATTTGAGTAATATGTTTGAATCATATGAATATATATCTTCTATAACTGAATCAATAGTTAAGAAGTACTATAGGTAATTCAAAATAGCACTTCTCTTTTCTTTAAAATATTTAACAAAGAACAACATTCGTTAAATATTAATTTTTGGTCCAAGACCTTGAGCATTTCATTCTTTCTTTGAAAAGGACAACCCGACACCAAGTTTGTAAGTCCGATATTTCTTACGAGCACGTCTAGATGATCAGCCTATAGTAATTTATGTTGTACAATACTAATTCATTAAACGTATCTATGTTTAAGTTTTGACAACCTCACGTGCCTGTCGATTGACGATAAATTTTTTTTATTCATACTCAGTCTTTCTTTGAAATCCACACCAAAACAGTTGGCGTAATATAGCAACATTGATAATATTTTGATAGATTATAAGAAAATCCACAAATCATATTAAATCTAGCCGAAGGAATTGGCTTTGACTTCTTTATACATCAATTCATGCGTGAGATACATGAATCAAAAAGCTTATCCAAAAAGAACATAGACAAGAGTTTAGAACACTGTCTTCGGCGTCTTTTACAGTTAATTCACTTCTCTTTTGTGTCTTTATAGATTCTACAATACATGATTACATAGTATACCACATTAGGTCAAAATGATTATCACATATTGACATTAACTTATCTTCTCCTTCTTCTCGGTCTAATCATTCATAAAATTAACTAACATTCATTAGTTTAGTTAATGTTCGTTACGGTTTATCGTATTAATTTGTGTTTCATTCGAGTAACCTTTCGTTATCTTTTAATCATTAAACTTAAGGTTTTAATCATCTTTAGTGATGTTACTTTGAGTTAATTAAGGTAATAATTCACCTTTAATCAACTTCCCTTCCTTTCTATTCACTAATATTCTTCATTGTCTCTTATCTAGTACTGGTACTGCGGCCCCAGTCTTTTAATTAAGTATGTTCTGCGCTACGACGCGATTTAACAGTGTCTTGGATTCGGTTACGGCGTTGCGGCGCCATACCTTTCGATATATATGTCGCGATATTGTGCGACTTAGCGATGTATGTGATTAGGTTACAACATCAATGGCGCCATCTTTATAAGCTTGGTAGGCTACTTGCCACCAACCACGAGCCTTTGAATTTTTTTTAAGTTTTCCAACTTCAATCCTTTTCAAGCTCGTAACTTAATCGTTATAAGTTGGAATTGGCTCGTTCAAAAGTCGTTATCTCACATATCTTGTATACTATGATTTCATTAGGATAACTTCCATTTTTGAATCCGTTAACACTAAATTCACCGTTTAATTTCCTTATTACGCATTCGTTAAACATTCGTGAACGTTCATAGCTCGTTTCTTCGTTTTATGTCAGAATTCGACCATTCTTGAGTATGCAACTCTTGAATGCAAAGTTCTACTATACGCCATCGAAAACTAAGGTTTCCAAGTTAAATGGCGACTTTTGACTTAAATTTCGAGAATTTCACGATTTCAACGATTATCGTCTAATCTCGTAAATTTCACCATAACTTCGTTACTTGAGATTTTTACTTCATTCAAAATGGATTCATTACATCTTTCACACATCTATCATCCTAACCAAACATATATCATCTAATCCTATACACGATGGTGTTAAACTTGCCCATCAACAACATATAATAATTTTTATATGTTATTCATTAGTTCATAATTCTATGATTATGATTCCACTTGTAACATGGTTTATTAATGTTTAAGTCCACTAATAGCCGTCCTTGTTACTCCTTATGATACATGCTCCACCAATATTCAATTCTCTATCAAACTATAAATGAAGAGATGAAGAATAATGGTCTAAGGATTCATTACCTTTGATGTTCTAACTTGATTCTTCTTCTTCTTGGATTAGTAAGACAACTCTCATTTTTCTCTCAATGATATTTGCTCTAAGGGTTGGTGAAAATTAATCTAAGCTCTCTATTTATAGACTTGGCAAAGTGAGAGCAAAATGGTCCACTGGTCCCACCTTTTTACTATTCCCACCTCCACAACCAAACTTCCAAAGGAAGCTATCCCACCTCCTTATTTTTCCAACCATGATTTACCCTGGGGGGGGGGGGCATATGGGTTGCCCCATGGGTTTTTCTCACCCGATGACCCATCGGGTCGATCCACAAGTCCGGTTCTTAGTTCGGGCTCAGGTTTAATTAACTTTAGGCTTGCATTACTTATCTTTGGGCCTTAACATAATTCATTTGGGCTTGCTAAATACACAAGCAAATCCTACTAGTCCATTACAAATGGTTTATGCTTTTAACATATAATCCTCGTATTCTTCTCCTATACTAGTTCATATAACAATTCTCATATACGTTAGATTATCTTTCGTATATACTTGTACAATACTAGTTCGTATAACAATTCTCATATACGTTAGATTATCTTTCGTATATACTTGTACAATACTTCGTATCATACTCGTATTCATTACCTCATATAATAACTTTCTTATTATACGATCAACATTTATTCAAATCTTTACTTTCTTTAACATTCTCGAACTTAGTACGTAGGCAAAAAACTGCGTTTGTCATAACTGAATTATTATTAAATAATCCATCTCTCCATATCATTCTATCATTACGTATTTCTCAGAAGTTCAAAAATAATTCCCGAGTAAAAATGGATGAATAATGTTTTTCAGAGAATTTCTCGAAAAGCTTTTATTTTCGTCTTAGAAATTCAAACACCTTAATTCTATCATGTAGCTAGAATACTACGACATTATTCCACTTTTAGGTTATAGAATAACCTTCATTACGCTTACTCATTATAAATAACATATATTATAATTTTATTCACTATTTAATCAAATAAACTTATTTTTCAATTAATCTGATTTTCTCGGTTGTTACATTCTTCCCCCCTTATAAAGATTCTGTCCCCTAGAATTTTGCCATAATTTAATCAAACAACTGAGGGTAATTATTCTTCATCTTTTCTTCAAGTTCCTACGTTGCTTCTTCGGCATCGTGGTTCCTCCATAACACCTTTACCGAAGGTATAACTTTATTCCTTAGAACTTGCTCATTTCTATCAACGATTTGAATAGGCATTTCTTCATATGTCAAGTCTTTCTCAACATGAATAGGCTCATACTTTATTATATGCTTATAATCTGGCTTATAAGGACGTAACACCGATATATGAAACACATTGTGTATACGTTCCAAGCCTGGAGGTAATGCTACCATGTAAGCTACCTCTCCTACCCTTTTTAATATCTCGAAAGGTCCTATAAACCTTGGACTTAACTTTCCATTCTTCCCAAAATGTATCTTTCCTTTCCATGGAGATACTTTTAGAAATACATACGAGCCGACTTCAAACTCTCTTCTCATTCGATGAGGATCTGCATACTTTTTTTGTCTGTCATTAGCTGGCACCAGTCGCATTCGTATCAACTTAACTATATCCGTTGTTTATTGTACAAATTCAGGTCCTAGAATTCGGTATTTTCTTACTTCATCCCAACACAATGGTGTTCTGCACTTCCTTCTATATAAAGCTTCGTAAGGTGGCATGCCTATGGTTGCATGATAACTGTTGTTATACGCAAACTCTACTAGCGGAAGATGATCGTCCCAATTACCTTTAAAATCCATAACGCAAGATCTCAACATATCTTCTAACGTTTGAATTGTTCTTTCGCTCTGTCCATCTGTTTGTGGATGATAAGATGTACTTAACTTCAACTGCGTTCCCACCTGCTCTTGCAGACTTCTCCAAAATTTTGATGTGAATCGTGGATCACAATTTGACACTATCGAAACTGGTACCCCATGTCTTGAAATAATTTCCTTAACATAAAGTTTAGCTAACTGATCTATGTTAAACTTGACTCTTATTAGCAAAAAGTGAGCCGACTTCGTCAACCGGTCCACTATTACCCAAATAACATCGTACCCTTTCTGAGTAGTTGGAAGTCCCACCACAAAATCCATCGTGATATGCTCCCATTTCCATTCCGGAATCTCTAATGACTGTAATAAGCCACTTGGTCGTTGATGTTCGGCCTTAACTTTTTGACAAGTTAAGCACCTACTTACATATTCTGTTATCTCCCTTTTCATGTTTGGCCACCAAAAACTCTGTCAAAGGTCTTGATACATCTTAGTACTACTAGGATGAATCGAATACCTTGAACTATGAGCCTATTTTAATATCTCCTCCTTTAACTCTGTTTCACTTAGAACCCAAATTCATCCTTCAAATCTTAATAGTCCCTCATTATGAAGACTATACTTTATCTCTTTTTCATTTACTAGTCGTTTCTTCATCTGGTCACACTCATCATTTCTGAGTTATACCTCCTTGACTCTCTCTATAATGGTAGATCAAATCTTCGTTGTAAACAATTTCTGACCCGACTCACTCGGTAACTTCACCTCTAACTCCATTCTAGCCATCCCTATTATTAACTCAGTTTGAGCTGTTAACAAAGACAACTTTTCCCGACCCTTCCTACTTAAGGCGTCGACTACTACATTGGCTTTTCCTGGGTGATACAGGATATCACAGTCGTAATCCTTTATCAATTCCAGCCATCTTCTTTGTCTCATATTTAAGTCTTTTTGTGTGAAGATATATTTTAGACTCTTATGGTCCTTGTATATCTCATATTTCTCTCCATATAGGTAATGCATCCTGATCTTTAGGGCAAATACCACTGCTTCCAGTTCCAGATCATGAGTAGGATAAACTTTCTCATAATCCTTTAACTGTCGTGATGCATGCGCAATGACCTTGCCATGATGCATGAGCATATAACCAAGTCCTTTATGTGAAGCATCGCTATAAACTACAAAATTCCCTGTGTCATCGGGTAAAGATAATATAGGTGCTTCACTCAACCTTTTCTTCAGTTCTTGAAAACTATTTTCACACTTCTCCGTCCATACATACTTCACTGTCTTCCTTATCAAATTAGTCAACGAAGTAGCTATCGTAGAAAAATCTTAGATAAATCTTTGATAGTATCCCGCTAACCCTAAGAAACTTCGTACCTCAGTTGGCGTTTTCGGTTGTTCCCAATTAATCACTACTTCTACCTTTGTTGGGTCTACTGAAATTCCATCTCTGTCAATAACGTGTCCCAAAAACTGCTAAATACTTATCTTTGGGCCTTAACATAATTCACTTGGGCTTGCTAAATACACAAGCAAATCCTACTAGTCCATTACAAATGGTTTATGCTTTTGACGTATAATCATCGTATTATTCTCGTATACTAGTTCGTATAACAATTCTCATAGACGTTAGATTATCTTTCGTATATACTTGTACAATACTTTGTATCATACTCTTACTCATTACCTCGTATAATAACTTTCTTATTATACGATCAACATTTATTCAAATCTTTACTTTCCTTAACATTCTCGAACTTAGTACGCAGGCAAAAAATTATGTTTGTCATAACTGAACTATTATTAAATAATCCATCTCTCCCTATCATTCTATCATTACATATTTCCCGAAAGTTTAAAAATAATTTCCGAGCAGAAATGGATGAATAGTGTTTTTCAAAAAATTTCTCGGAAAGCTGTTATTTTCGTCTTGAAAATTCAAACACCTTAATTCTATCATGTAGCCAAAATACTACGATATTATTCCACTTTTAGGTTATATAATAACCTTCATTATGCTTACTCGTTATAAATAACATATATTATAACTTTATTCATTATTTATTCAAATAAACTTATTTTACAATTAATCCGATTTTCTCGGTTGTTACAGTCATCATCCTCATGCTTATATTGTAACGAAACTCATCTTTGGCCCATAGTGCATAGATGGACTGTTGATTATTGGTTTTTACAGTTGTATATCTTTAGCTTCCGTGCAAAGATGGACTGTTGATTATTGGTTTTATAGTTGTATATCTTTGGCTTACGTGTAAAGATGGACTGTTGATTATTGGTTTTACGGTTGTATATCTTTAGCTTACGTGCAAAGACGAACTATTAATTTATAACTTTGGCCCATAGAGCAAAGATAGACAGCTGTATGATATGATCATGACCACTGGTGATACTAACAAATATCCTTGACCCTTAGTGCATGGATAATTCGATGATGTGATTGGCAGGATCATGATCATTAGTTAACAGTTGAATGTCTTTGGCCGTAATGCACTGACAAACAATTGATTGGTATGATCATGACCATTGGTTTTATAATTGAATATCTTTGTCACGTAGTGCAAAGATAGACAACTGATTGGTATGATCATTATTATTATATTTGAATATCTTTAGTTTTTGGGGTAAGGATATTGAGTAAATGTTTTATTAAGCCTTTATGACAAGGAGAAACTGTTGATTTACATGATTATACATATGAATTATGAACTTAACTATAATCTTTAGTGGTTCAGGTGAAGACATGTGATAAAAGTTCTCTTTGTCTTGGGTACAACAAAGAATTATTGATGATTATTAGAGGAATGAAATATAAACGATGGACTTTTAATTTGGAGGAGATAGTAGACATTATGTGGCACCCCAAAATAGGTATACATCATCCATTCTGAGTCGTCAAATACATGGTATAGAAATAACTATAACTTTATTAATACAATTATCGTGAAAAATACGACAACACATAAACTATGAGTTTATATACAAATATTGTCTTCTAGACAATATCCACACTCAGCTAAAGTCCTCATTACAATTATTGATACATTATTTTATAAAAATAGTGAGGAATACTAAGACAACTGTCTAGGACCATCACTCTATACCCCGACTGGTTCTTGCTATATTCTCGCTTCTTGAGAAGAAAAATGGAACAAAAAGGAAAAGGGTGAGCTCAACTAGCCCAGTAAAGAATATTATGACTAAGATAATATACAACAAATTATCCTTACTCTTGAACATGAAAAAATCTAATAGAATATAATAGACAACAAGTTTTAGATCAACAACTGCAGCGAAAACAACAATTCATTAGAAGAGTTAAGTAGAGAATGAAATCTACTATCATCTATGAATTTAAAGTCCATCATCAATATTTTATCCCTGTAACATCAATCAATATACATCTTGCATTAAATATTCATCTTTGTACTCCGGGCCAAAGATATTCATTTGTATCACTAGTTGGACATGTTCATCTCAACACATGTTCATCTTTGCACTACGGGCCAAAGATATTCATCAGGTAATCATTCATCTTTGCACTACAGGCCAAAGATATTCATCAAGTATCACCATTAGAGAACGAATCAAGTAAGATAAAAGGACAAAGATTAGAGATTCGTACTTTAGATAATTCAAGTTTAAAAATACTCCATAATAAACCATAATGGAGTAAAGTTCAAGAATAAAGATCAAAACATGGATACAATCAAAGATAGTAAACATAATAGACATTTGGGACAAAGAAGAGAAAATTTCATTTTTAGGTGAATAGTGTCGTATTTGTGAATAGTGTCATATACGTGAATATTGTCGTATACGTGAATGTAACATCGACACAAAAAGATAGAAATTCCACAATAAAATTCATATCAATATTTCAGCATACTGATATTGAAGAAAATAATATCATTTACGAAAAAAATAACATCCTTTACCTCAAAAGAACAGTATTTCTAACTGAATATCAGATGTAATGTTTGAAGGAAACTTGTGTTGAATAGCAACTCTCAAAATATCTAAATACTCACAAAATACGCTCAATAATATATATAGAGAGAAAACTTGTTTTTGGTGTGATTTTCAATTCTAACTAAGCACCCTATTTATAGGAAAATGCTAGAACGCCAAAGGAGACTAAGTTAATAAAATATTATTATTATTTTTTCTTCATTCTACTCATGCTAATCATCCAAGACTAGCATGCCATTTCTGAATTTTTTTTGCAGCCCACATGTTTTAAAAAACAAAAGTGGGTCCCACCCATAATTTTAATAAAAACATTTAATTTCCAAAACTTCAACAATTCACAATAAATAGCCCTTTTATCAGATAAATTTGAATTTTATGTCCATTCCATAGGAAATCGAATTCTCTACAACTTTACAGAAGAAAGTTTTTCCAAATTCCAAACAGAAAATGTCCGAAATTCACATACGGATGATTTTTAATACCTGCATTCCGACAAAATACTGATAAAACATCTCAACATTAATTCCTTCAATTATATCCACATAAAAATAAATATTTCCTTCATTTATACCCACATAAAATAAATATTTCCTTATCATATAAATCAATAAATAATTATTCACAAATAATATTACAGAATCACAATAATGATAACTAGGCCGTTCCTAGGAAATAGGGGGCTTTTCGATAAGGATTTTTCCTTACTAGCGCGCAATTAGGTGACCAAACATCTCCTTAACAGAACTTTCTAGACATTGCCAATAATGCTATCTAATAATATTATTCATATAATATGAATTATTGATCTGATAATGGAAAATACTGTGTAGTGATAATTATTAAAATAACAATAATATAAAATATCAACGCAGTAATTATTGAACCAATAAAATAAAATATTAAACAGTAATTACTATAACAATTATTGAGTATTGCCTTCTTACGTAAGAATCAATAATTCAAAATATCTTGTCAATAATACCGCAATATTTGTTAATGCGACCCGCGTGTATTCTTGTATTTTAACTACCAGGTAATCCAACAGTGTTAACGGTAACAATTACGCCGTTATTTATAAAAACTCAAACTTGTCGTTTTCATCATCCGACAATTATTCCGTTATGGGGCCCACAATGGTCAAGCTGTTGCATTTAATATTTCCCGACAACAAGAATATTCCACGACCAAACAAATATTCCCCAACAAAAAGAATATTTTATAACCACTAGCTTATTTTATAAAATTTACATATTTCACCCATAACCAAAGCATTATATCAAATTAACTCATTATTTCAAGATAATGAATAGAGAAAATTTAATTTTATTTATAATAAGTGGGGGTCTTACAATCTCCCCTCCTTATGAAATTTCGTCCTCGAAATTGATGTACGTACCTGGTGTTTCGAAAAGGTGAGGGTACCTCACTTTCATTTCTGATTCCAACTCCCAAGTCATTTCCTCCATAACATGGTTCCTCCACAAAACCTTGACTTGTGGTATAACCTTTGTTCGTAGGACATGTTCTTTCCTATCCAAGATTTTGACAGGTACCTCCTCGTACGTTAAATCTTCGGCTATCTCATCTGGTTCTAACATAATAATGTGGTTTGGGTCTTCACATATTTACGAAGCATAGATATATGAAAAACATTATGAACACGAGACATGCTTGAAGGTAATGTGAGTCTATAGGCCACATTTCCTATTCGGTCAAGAATCTCAAATGAACCAACAAATCGTTGATTGAGCTTTCCTCTTTTCCCAAATCTTGTAACTCCCTTCCATGGAGCAATACGTAACAGTACATGATCTCCAATAATAAATTCCACGTCCTTTCGATGAAGATCAACATAACTCTTTTGTCGATCTTGTGAGGTCTTTATACGTTGCCGGATCATTTAAATCTTTTCTGTTGTCATGTGTACTAATTTTGGTCCCAACAACGTTGCTTCACCCACCTCATCCCAACATACTGGAGAATGACATTTTCGTCCATACAATGCCTCGAATGGAGCCATGCCTATACTTGCTTGATAACTGTTGTAGGAGAATTCCACTAATGGCAAGTACTTATCCCAACTTCCTTTGAAATCTAGGACACAGAGTCTTAATAGATCTTCAAGAGTTTGAATAGTCCTTTCTGATTGTCCATCTGTTTGAGGATGGTATACCGAATTAAATCATAAATTCGTGCCTATAGCTTTTTGCAAGCTAACCCAAAATCATGAAGTGAATCTTGGGTCACGATCAGAAACTATGGATATTGGCATGCCATGCAATCGCACAATCTCATTTACGTACATTCGAGCAAGACGTTCAAGGGAATAAGTCTCACGTAATCAACAATAACCCAAATCACATCTATACCGTGAGAAACCTTGGGAAGACCCGAAACAAAATTCATAGTAATGTGTTCCCACTTCCATTTCAAAATCTCAAGTGGTTGCAATGGACCCTTTGGCACTTGATGCTCCGCCTTTACACGTTGATAGGTTAAACACCTTGAGATAAACTCCGCAATCTCTCTCTTTATATTGCTCCACCAAAATGTATGTCGAAGATCATAATACATTTTGGTAATCCCAAGATGGATTGCAAATGGTGTGTTGTGTGCCTCCATCATGATTCTATGCTTCAAGTCAGAATCGTTAGGAACACAAAGTCTGGAGTTGACTCAAAGTATTCCTTCTTCATCGATTCTTGCTTCTAGAATAACACCTTCTTGCACTTCTTTTTTATATGCATCAGCTCCATGTCCGCAGCTTGAGCAGCTTTAACTTTATCGATTAAAGTCAGTTCTACTCGTATGTTTGATATCATCACGTGGATACTTGGAACCTTTACCTCTATTTCCATCCTTTGCAAGTCATACAAAATAGGCCTTTGTGTTAACAACATTGCACTCGTACTCGCACATGATCTTCTACTTAATGCGTCAGCTACAACGTTTGCTTTTCCAGAATGATATTGAATGCTATGGTCGTAATCTTTCAATAGCTCGAGCCAACGTCGTTGCTGCATGTTGAGTTCCTTTTGGGTGAAGAAATATTTAAAGCTTTTATGATCTGTATAAATCTCCACTTTCTCCCCATACAGGTAATGTCTCCAGATTTTCAACGCAAAAAAGATTGCTGCCAATTCCAGATCATGAGTAGGATAATTCCTCTCATATTCTTTGAGTTGTCGCGAGGCATAGGCTATGACTTTCCCATGTGCATGAGAACACATCCTAACCCTTTGCCTGAAGCATCGATGTAGATAACAAATCCATCTGAACCAGATGGTATTGTTAGAACAGGTGCCAAAATGAGTCTCCTCTTAAGCTCTTGAAAACTCTTCTCGCATTCCTCGCTCCATATGAATTTTGTATCTTTTGAGTCAGCTGAGTTAACAGAGTAGTGATTCAAAAAAATCCTTCCACGAATCTCCGATAATAACCAGTTAAGCCCAGAAAGCTATGCACTTCGGTTACCGACTTTGGTTGCTCCCAACTTTGTATCGCTTCAATCTTCGTCAGGTCAACAGATACTGCATGTTTTGATACCACGTGCCCAAGGAAAGCTACTTCCTCAAGCCAGAACTCACATTTCTTCAACTTGGCATATAACTTGTTGTCACGAAGTCTTTGAAGTACCAGCTTCAAATGGTGCTCATGATCTTCACGGCTTTTGGAATAGATGAGGATGTCATCAATAAAGACAATAACGAACTGATCCAAATATTCCTTGAATACACAGTTCATCATATCCATGAAAATAGCAAGAGCATTAGTCAATCCAAAATACATGACTAAGAATTAATAATGCCCATACCGAGTTCTGAAGGCAGTCTTTAGAATATCCTTAGTTTTAATCTTCAACTGATGATATCCAGAACGAAGATCGATCTTTGAAAAGAATTATGCTCCTTGCAACTGGTCAAACAGGTCATCAATGCGAGGTAGGGGATACCTATTCTAGATGGTGACATGGTTCAATTCTCGGTAGTCAATACAAAGTCGCATACTCATGTCTTTCTTCTTTATAAATAAAACAGGAGCACCCCAAGGAGATTTACTACGACAAATGAAACCGATGTCTAACAATTCCTGTAGTTGGACTTTTAACTCCTGAATTTTAATAGGAGCCATTCGATATACGGTTTTAGAAATGGGCTTTGTACCCGGTTCAAGGTCAATAAAGAATTCAACTTTACGTTCCGGGGGTAGACCAGGAAGTTCTTCAGGAAATACGTCAGGAAATTCACTAACAACAGAAATATTATTCAAATCTGACGTGTTTTTGTTCAAATCAATAACATGAATTAAGAAAGATTGACATCCTTTTTTTAATAATTGAATAGCTTTATGGCTTGATATAACAGTGATTGACTTTAGTGGCTTGGTCGCTTGAATTTACATGACAGGTTGGTTAGGAATATGAAAACTAACAACCTTAGGAAAACAATCAATTTTGGCATGATGAGTAGTTAACCAATCAATCCCTAAAATCACATCAAATGCAAGTATCTTTAAAGAGATAAGATCAAAAGGTAATGTGATGGTGCCAACTTGGATTATGCAAGATTTATACACAGTGGATGTAATAAAAGTTTCTCCTAATGGAGTCTCCACAGATAAGTCAAAGACTAGTTTCTCTGGAGTCAAGTTTAAACATTGAGCACAAGCAGGAGAGATAAAAGAATGGGTAGAACCGGTATTTAGTAAGGTATAGACTTCGAAAGAATTCAAGATTAGCTTACCCGTGATCACCTCGTTCGGGTTTCTCGCATTTTGGCTAGTCACGACAAATGCCCTCCCTTGAACAACCGATTTTGTTTTGTCCGTAGTCGCCTTTGGTGCCACCATCCCAGTTGGACTTGACTTCACTACCGAAAAAAATTGGGCTATATGACCATCTTTTCCACAATTGAAACACACCTTGAAAGGCTGTGAACAGTTTGGACTTATGTGTCCCTCCTCTCCGCATCTGTAGCATCTAACTAGCGGTCGTTCTCCTCCCCTAGAATTTGTTGTTGGTGCTAGTGCTGCTGCTGATATCTTCCTGTCATTATTAAATCTCCTCTTTTTGAAATTTCCACTTGACTCACCTCTCCTATTATCATGGCCACGATGACCACCCGAGTGGTTACTGCTTTTGTCCATATTTTTCCCTCCTCACTGGTTATCATCGCTCCGATTACTGCTGTCACCGGTATGACCCTGTTTGTGGTCCCTCGGTTGCATATACTCAGAATCTCGCTCTTATAATTGAGCCCTGTTGAAAACATCTGAATACAGTGAAAATTTGTGAGAGATAAGGTGTAAGACCCCGAATTTTATAAAATGAAAGTATTCAATTTTCTTATAATTATTATTTTATTTAGTAAAAGGTTAAATTGAGAAAAGGTTAAAGTTAAGAGTGATATTTGAAAATTTTGCAAAGTGAGCAAGTTGATATAACGACAAAAGTTTTACTATTAAACTGTTGAACTACCTGGTAGTAAAAGTATAGTAAAACGCGTGGTTGCATAGTAGCACACGGTATTGATTATTGATGCTTACTTGAAAAGTCACTCAGTTATATTCAATTATTACTACAGTAATTGCTGCATAATATCTCTCATATTATTGATTCAATTATTGTCACAATGTCATCTACATAACATTTATTATTATTAAATCACTAATTGAGATGACAAAGTTATTCATATTATTATTTGCAATATTCACGATGTCTAGAACGATATGTCGAGGAGAGGTTTGGTCACTAATTGCGCGCCAATAGGGAAAAATTCTTAACGGAAAGCCCCCTCTTTCCTGGGAATGACCTGGTTGTTAAATATTGTGAGTTATAATATTAATGATGAATAAGTTCGTGTTGATTAAAGATGAAATTGATAATTCTATTATGTTGGAATTAGTAGTGTTAGTGGAAATCGACATCTATTCCGATAATAATTGATGTCTGGAGGTTATATTGACCAATCGGGTAATTAATCGGATAAATGAGCAATTAATTGCTATTAATTCACATGATTATAACTATTTGTTCACATGTGTGTACTATTGATTCACATGCATGTGCTATTAGGGGAGGTGGTGCAAGATTGATAATATTTGCAAGACTAAATTAAAAATGAAGAAAAAGATGAAGGTATTATACTGTAATATTTTGAGCTCCAAAACGTGTAATTATCGAAACTATGTTTTCCTATAAATAGAAGCTCATTCTTCCTTCATTCTCACCAATTCACTAAGACTCATAAGAGCAATTATAGAGAGAGAAGCTATAGAGAGAAAGAAGAAGAGAAGTCTGCTACTTCACTATTCCAGTATCTAGTCTTCTTCCAAGGTAAGAGGTATTATTTATTTCATATTCTGAAGATATATTATTTTTTGTATTCGTATGAATATTATTTTCTTTTAATATTCGTAAAGAATATCATCTTCGTTCAATATTCGTAGGAATATTATTTTTGTTCAACAGTCGTAAGGGGTATTATTTCTTTTGTATTCATGAAGAGAGTTATTTTCTTTCAATACTCGAAAGGGTTGTTGTTCCATTCTTTATTATTCTATTGGAATAACCTGTCTGCATGGACTACCGCATGCATGGTGAAATTCTTCTGTTGTTCCATTCTTTATTATTCTGTTGGAATAACCTGTCTACGTGGACTACCGCATGCATGGTGAAATTCTTCTGTTGTTCCATTCTTTATTATTCTATTGGAATAACCTGTCTACGCAGACTACCGCATTCATGGTGAAATTCTTATGTTATTCCATTCTTTATTATTCTGTTGTAATTACCTGTGTACGCGGACTACCGCATGCATGGTGAATGACCCTTCGTATTCATTCTTTATTAAAATTGTGGAAATGATCTGTCTACGTGGATTACCGCATGGTGGGTGAAAATCCATTTGAAGTTTCGTATATTCTATTATACTCGTATGAGATATCATTTCTTTTGTAGTCATTATGGAATATCATTTTCTTTGGTATTTTTCTTTTATGAGTTACTATTAATGGGTTACTATTCACCTGATTACTATTCACTCTAGTATTATTCACTCAGGTATTCGGGGAACTTTTCGTACCGGAGTACTATTCACGAGTTACTATTCACAGGTTACTATTCATCCATTTACTATTCACTCTAGTATTATTCAGTTGGGTATTCAGAGAACTTTTCGTACCGGAATACTATTCATAAGTTACTATTCACCTAGTTACTATTCACTCTAGTATTATTCACTCGGGTATTCGGGACACTTTTTATGTCGGGGTACTATTCATGAAGTACTATTCATAGGGTACTATTCACTCAAAAAATATATTTCTTTCCTGTCCAAATTATTTTTGATACATGAATATTATTCTTGAATTTTACTCCACAAAGAAGTATCATGTTGACAATTTGGATATTTTTAAACTCT